>JANFAF010000088.1:0-329653 GCA_024663475.1 Pisolithus thermaeus
GTTGGTTGTTGGTAGTCAGTAGTCAGTAGTCACTGTTCTAGTTGTCATTGCTACTTGGTGGTCCATCATTGGCAGTCGGTAGTTGGTAGTTTTCTGTTGTTCCTCTGTCTTTTGCTCTTTGGTAGTCAGTCATCATTTGCTAGTTGGTAGTTTGCTATTGTTCCTCTGTCTTGTGCTTGTTGGTAGTCGGTCATCATTTGCTAGTTCATAGTTTGCTGTTGTTCCTCTGTCTCATGCTAGTTGGTAGTCAGTCATTGTAGTTTTCTGTTGTTCCTCTGTCCTTTGCTTGTTGGTAGTCAGTCATCATTTGCTAGTTCATAGTTTGCCTTTGTTCCTCAGTCTTGTGCTAGTTGGTAGTCACTCGTCATTTGCTAGTTCAAAGTTTGCTGTCGTTCCTCTATCTTGTGCTACTCATTAGTTGGTCGTCACTAGTCACCCTTGCACAACTCCTTGATGGATTGTGCTGGGTAGTTTGCTTTGTTCTTCATCTTGTTACTTTGGTAGTTGCTGCAAGTCAGTACTTGTTACCACCTGCTTGCACAACTTGTCGATGGATTATGCAGCCTTGGTAGCAGGTCACTGGTGTGGTCCATGGGCTGTCCTTTTCTTCCTTCGTTGTTGATGCATTGTTAGGCCTGCAGTTCAGTATCTGGTCCTTCTGTGGGAACTTCATGTGACATTTTCAAGCTCTTTGACTGTTGGTGTCAGTTGGTGGTTGGCCTGGGTAAGAATATTAGTAAAAAGGTCATCCATCTGTTGTCCCCAGTTTTTTGACAGTACTCAGTCATTGGTAGTCATTGGTGGTCGTTGGTAGTTGATAGTCACTGCTTGCTGTTGCTTGACTTTTCTGTTGGCTGTTTTCTAGTCAGTCATCATCTCTTGCTAGTTTCTTTTTGGCAGTCAGTGGTGCCACTTTCCAGTCAGTAGTTGCTCATCTCACTCTTCTCACTTGGTGCTTGGTCATTGCTACTTGCTTGTTGCTGATCTTTCTTTCTTCTCGGTAGTAGTCAGTTTGCTTGGTAATCTGTCATTGGTCATCCCTTGTTGCAACTAGTCAGTCATATTTCTCACTAGCTTGTTTTCAGTTGTCAGCAGTTGCCAGTTTGTAGTTCCTGCTTGCTGCTACTTGACTCTTGCTGGTCATCAGTTGGTCCTTGGCAGTCAGTGGTTGTCACTTGTTAGTTTCTTTTCTGTCCTTGGTGGTGCTGCTAAGTCTACTTGGTAGTCAGTGGTGAACTGCTTGCTAGTCAGTAGCCACTCATCTTGCTCTTGTCACTCAGTGCTTCATGGTTGGTAGTCAGTCTGCTTGCCATTCAGTCATTGTTGCTTGCTAGTTTCTTTACAGTGGTCAGTCACTTGTCACTGCTACTTGGTAGTCCATCATGGGTAGTTGTTGCTTACTAGTTGCTTTTCAGTCGTCAGTCAACAGTGGTCAGGGATGCTGCTCAGTCTACTTGCTAGTCAGTCTTTGGTGGTCAGTGATCAGTAGTCATGGCTCTTGTTGTTGTTGCTACTTTGTGGTCAGTGGTTGGTAGTTGCTGTTTAGTTGCTGCTTACTGTCACTTGACTCTTGCTATGTAGTCATCAGTTGTTGCTGCTCAGTCTTTTGCTAGTTGGTAGTTGGTGTCACTGCTTACAGGTTGGTCCTTGGTGGTCAGTAGTCAGTCATCACCTGCACAACTCATCAATCTTGCTACTTGGTAGTTGCCAGTCAGTAGTCACTGCTTATAAGTCTGTACTAGTTACTGCTTGCTTGCACAACTCACCAACATATTGTGCTGCCTCTGTAGCTGGTAGTGGGTAGTTCACTTTGTCTGTCATCATCACTAGCCTTGACTGGTCCTTCATGCCACTCCCTTGCTATGTAGCTTAGCTTGCTAATTGCTGGTCATCACTTGGTAGTTATTCCATGGTCAACTTTATTTTGCCCATATCTCCTTTATTTGTGTGATCTAGTGCGTGGGAATTATATCCCCAGCATCGCCTCTCCGAGCGCTGCAACTTTCATTATGATGTCATCTTGATCTGAGCACATTTTGTTGTCACAAACTCTGGATTTTCTGAGTATTTGGCTTTTTTCTCTGTCATTTTTCCACATATTGTTTAGGTAATCACATCCTCGGCATCCTGTCATTCCTACCTACAAACTTTATTATGACATTATTACGGTCTGAGCAATATCTGGTGCTGTATGATAATAGGGGTCATTGTGAGAAAAATGTCTATATTGGGTTCATGACACAGACAGCTCTGACACTGTGGGAATTTGATCTGTGCCTGTCAATTAGGGGCTACAACTTTCATTATCACATTGTGGCTGTACAATCCTCCTTCCTTTTTTGGACTGCTATTGCAGCTGTGGTGGGTGTCTGAGTGTGGTAATAACACTTTCCTTTTTCGGTACGCAAATGCACCTCGGGCGCATGTGCGTGTTTGGTAATCACACCTTCCCTTTTCGGTACACAAATGCACCTTGGGCGCATGTGCGTGTTGTTGGTCACATGGCTCATGTCACGCACATGCGCACATGGTGCATGTGTGCATGATGCCACCTTCCTTTGTTGACACGCACATGCACCTAGGGTGGGTGTGCGTGTTTTAGGTCACACAGGTCATGTCACGCAGATGCACACATTGTGCATGTGCGGGTTTTGTGTTGTAGGGTCTACCATTACCTACCCTTACCCGTACCCATTTAGATTAGGCCCCTTTAAATGCTGCTGACCATTATTCCTTTGCCTATTTCACTCTGTCCTTCAGATGGTGAGTTATTTGTGATGTCCAGATCTTGCACATCATTTTGACATGGAATAGATGGTGAGATGAATCAATTTCTGTATGTTCAGGCCATTTTAAATACAACAACCCACAGGATGTAGGTCTTTCATTGTGAAAGCATTTTCCCCAGCCTATTTTTCCCCATTCATTTGTCAGAATGTTAGTGATGATCTTTGTTTAGCACTGTTCACAACTGTTAATCTCTTTTTTGCAGGATGTATGTTATGATCTCAGTTTCCTGTACAGTGATTTCCAACAATCTTTACAGTTGGTTTGTGGCCTTACACTCTTAGCCATATTGAATTCTATGGTCTATGGTTGTCTCATCAGGTTGTAAGTGTCATGTCTATCTTAGTTCTTCTGAAAAAGACTGATTCTTTGATTTCAAATATTGTAGCCTTTCATCTCCTCTCCTTCACAGTCCCTCAGGATGCCTATATTTTCCACCTCAATGCAAAATTCAAGACAATGCATTGCTGAAAATGGCATTGGTGAATTATATCTGCTCATGGTTAGATGAGATGACACCACTTATGGTTGCAGGTGCCATACTTGTATTTGAGTACTTATACTTCTTGCTGCAGGCCAGAAATGGAAGGCAGGATTTGCAGGAAGACCTGACTTCAGCTGTGGAGCAATATCAAAGTTCAGGTACCTGTGCCAAAGTTAACACACTCATCCAAGAAGCATTTGAGAAGTATGGTGACAATGTGGATGTTTTATGTCCTATCCTTGTGCATATTGCACAACAGAATCAGCTATGTAAGATACTATTTCCCTTGTTTTCATCTACCCCTCACTATTGCACCCAGCAAAGATGCTGAACCACAGGAGTTGACTGAGGCTGCTGTGACATCTTCAGTTCTCTATCAGTTAAGCACATCCCAATAGTTTCCAGGAAGGTCATTCATTTTTTATTTTTGAAAACTTTCATCAGTGCATGAAACCTTCAAGGAGCTGGCTTTGTATTTGTGGTTTTGTAATATTTCAGGAAAAATGTTGTTGTTCCCAAATGGTTTCATGTAAATGGCTGTTTCAATTCTCATGTCCACACCACATTCTCAGTATAAACACTTCTACAAGAAAACTTGTCTATCTACATGCCATTGTTCATGAGCATCACATGATTATGTGCATCAGAGGTAAAGTCTAAGGGGGTATCCCTCAGAACCAGACCCCTCTGGTTCCTCCCAATAAGACCCCCTGGTGCCAGATGCATCTCTTTAGGGTGTCTGGACAGTTCAGAGGGAGAACTCAGTAGCTGATAAGGCACAAAAGGACAATGCTGATGACCAGGACAACAGTGATGGACCAATAAGCCTGGACAAAAAGGGGTACACTGGAAAAGGCAGGCCTGGCATCTAGGTGTAATATCACATGGCAGAGCTCCCCTGAAAATTTCAGGTTTAGTGCATGAACAGATCTCTGGGATCTGGGCCAAAATACCAGAAAAATGGGAGGTTTCACACTACTCTCCCCAAAACATCCAAGCTAGAGTAGTAGAGAGTTATTGCAACGTATTTTTCTCTTATTAAAGTACAGAATATAGTAGAACAGACCTCTGGGAAGGTGCCCATGGCATTATCTTGTGAATATCATGGGTATCATGAGCAGAAAATGAGATTGTGCTTTGCTTGTCGCATGATCGTACCACTCTACATGACTCTACGTGATGTGTGCAAAATGAGATCGCAAACCGAGGGCACACGTGTTATACGAAGTTTGGTAGAAATTGTGCATTGCTTGTCACATGATAATATGATAATACGTGGCGCGCGCGTCCGGCTTTCCATAGCAATTGACCAACGGTGGACACGTTGAAGATGGCTGCTCTCCCGCACGTCCCTGGCGTGTTCTCAACGTCCAAAGCCGAAGGCATCTCCGACTGCATCAAGCCTTATAGAAGTGAGGCTTTCATTCGCCTTCGCAACTCTACCGTTAGCTTGGTCGCGCTGGTTGTGACCACACATCTTTTACCTCTTCCTTCTTTGTTGACCGCCGTCAATGTCGTGCGTGATGGTGAACGACGTGATACCGGTTTTTTGTGGGGTATTTGCGCTACCGGTATGTGCCTCTTATCCATGTCACCTGCATTAGACCAATGCCTGCAATGCATGGATGCAGAATTAGTCTGCTTAGCCCTCCTGATTCTAAACATCGTCCAAGCTGCTTTTGCCCTCAACTACCCCCGAAATCCACACCCTAGGCATGTCTCTCCCGCAAAATCTTTGCAAGTCACGCCTCAGAATCAGAAAAAACGACAAGCAATTTTATCGCCAACTGTGAGTAACATACTTCTTTTTTCTTCCTTCTTTTCTCGGGTTTCAGGCAAACAATTGATGAATTTTTCCACTTTGGACATGGGATGGGTACACAGGCAAGTATGGGTCCCCGAGCGCCCCAACGCACATCTTCCCTATACAACTCTTCACCACTCTCGACGCCTTCACGCACACTCTATTATTCTATGCCCAGCACACCCTCGTCATTCAATGTATCCTTGACCTCTTCGACGAGCTCAATGCCACCGACGCCGTCTCCGTCTCTGGGAGCGTACCATGCGAGACATGGAGGTTCGACGGGGCGTAAGTGTTACTTTGGTGCGAACCTTGCATTGGTAGCTAGCTAATGTTTCTTGTATTTGCCGCTTCGGTGGTGTAGAACCATTTGATGGGCTGACGCTGAGCGCGCTTGTCGATGCTCAGAGCGATGAGGAAGATTGAATTACAGATCGGAGGCCGAATCGATCGATCGAATCAAGTCGTTGACGCTATCTGTGGTTGCTATTCTTCTGTTAGCGTTGCATTTGTGTATTTACGGGTTCGTACATTTGATGGCTATTTAAACATATGAGCATGTTTCAACACCTGTCGAGTACATCTTCCATGGCAACTCAGTTGAGTTCAAGGAGTGGAAGTGGGATTCAAGTGAGGTGTCTGGAGAGATGACATCCGGGGTAGTTTGTACGAAAATGAGTGGTAACTGTGTGCCCATGGACGAAGGCAAACATCAGCAAGGGATGGGGCAGACTCCCAGGGAACCCTATCTTGACGTCCGTAGAGTAGTGCAACACAAGGTAGAAAACCTCACAATAACATAAAAATATATATACCCAAGGAGATGGGTATGTGTGCTGGGTCCAGATGGTGCAGGTTCGTAACGTTCGAGATATTCAAGACGACCCCCTTTCCGGAGAGCACAGAGAAATTAAGCATTGTTCAGTAGTACCTGCCACATGACATCGTAAACGACAAGGCAGTGGCCCTGTGCGGCACACACCAGTAATCGCAAGTTCCATGGTCGGGCGCCTTGGTAGACTACTGAAGGAGTCGAGTTGTCTCGTGCACGGAGCACACAAACGACATACTTGAGGCCTGAGCCCAGGTACGCGCCTTGTGTTGTAGACAGTTAGCAGCCTCGGAACGAGGTATCGCCACTGAATAAAACATATTAGTAACTGCGCAGTCCAACCGAAGTCAGACCTTCTTCATACCCCAACACCACCAGTCAGTCCCATCGGTTCCAATCACAAAGTTGACGAATTCTCTCCTGCAGAACAGAGATCGACCATGCCCGAAGACGAAGAGGATCTCCCTCCACCTTATACCCCAGCTGCAGACCCAGCTCTCGGCGAGGAAACGATAGAAGTAGGTCCACGAAGGCCATTTCAACCACCACCATCCCAGCTATCACTGGTGCCCCCTCCTTCATCTCGCACCATGCCAGCACCGACGCCTACTCCCCCCAATATCGTCCTGAGCCCTCCAACTGAGCAATTGCAGTGGCACCAAGCACCCGGCCAAGCCTACCGCTCCAACCCTTCCCATCCGCAATCCCAATCCCAACCTTATGCCCCGCAACACCATACTTGGTCCAGCTCTCGGTTGTACTCGTTAGCGTACCCCCAAACGCGGAGAGCTGGTAATTTTAACAACGGTGGTGGGCTAATTGGCACTCTGGTCGATACCGTCAGAGAAATCTTCGACACCATATCAAGTGCGCAGGACAACAGTGCGTTATCAGCCCGACAAGCGAATAGGGATGCATACGCATCGTCATCGCCACCTAGTGCGCAGTCGTACGCACCTTCGGCTGCACCGGCACCGGCACCCAGACCTGTATCGCCCATGAGCCAACCAGACTTATCGGCATCACGGCCTGATGCGGTAGATGACGGGCGTCCGACAAGGGTGCCTGTACCGGGCCACCCCTTGTTGAAGGATGGGATGTTGTTGGTCTACCCAAAATCCCACACGTGTTGGAAATGTGCGTCTTTCTCCTCAATGTCCCTCCCTGTCCTTCGCCTTGACTGACCCTCTTCTCATGGATACTCAGGCCATAACACCGGTTACAAAGACTACGACCCATCACATCCATGTCGAAAGTGTTGGGATAAGTACGGTAAGCCGTACACGGGTGCACGTACGTATGCGCCCTGGTCCTCGTCAGACTTGACTTCCAACAGCAGAATGCAACGTCCCCTCCCGCATCACCTTGCCCAAACCAACCCGGCCTCAGGCCGTCGCCCTCGAATGGGATGCATCGTTCCTCCCCCTAACCTACACTCACCACACATACAGCCGCCGCGTCCATCTGCTCCCCATCTCCGCTCCGTTTCGGAACCACCCTCCTTGCCTCCCCTCTCACCGTCGTTCACTTCGACACCGACACCGCGAGGCAACGGCCCATCCTACTATATCTACAATCCCCTTCTTGGGATGGGCTCGTCTCCACCTGTCCCACATGCCCAACCCATCCCACCGGGTGATCCCCGTCTCGGTGGACAGCTATGTTTGAAATGCGAGGGGACAGGCGTGAATGCCGTACTTCTATTTGATCTGGCAGCGTGTCAGAGGTGTGGGGGTGTTGGGAGGGTGTGGACCTGAGCTATGTGAAACGAAAAGGTCAGCACTTGGGACTATTCGATCATACTTTGGTGGACTGCTTCTTCTGTACTCCTGTGGCTGTTGCTAGTCGTCTCTGTGAGCTATGCGGATTGTGACATCAGTAAGCTTTGTTATTACGTGGTCCTGCACATGGTGGCGTCGACGGGGCACTGACCTCGGAGACGTATAAACTTACAATATGATGTTCAGACGTGATAACGTATCCGTACACATACAGAGTCTACCTGAAATTACCCGTGACCAATGATCCTTCACCGCACACGAAACCCGAGGAATGTACTACCTCAATCTTAAGACTCAGATCCTCAGATATGCCGACAGCCGAACCTGGTCATCCCGGCGCACTGCGGGGTGTGGTGTTGCTGCATCAAGTCACCTAAGGTCCTGACGTACCGATCGACGATGGCCCGCAATTCGGAGAAGATGTCGTTTCCTGCCCTTTCTCCGAGCATGTATCACATCACCATCTTTGAGCCCAAAACGCGCGAGCCGGCACTCACGGAAATTTCGGAGTAGCTTTCCTGAGTGGAATATCACCCTGCGAATCCGTGCTCTCAATATTCACGATGATATGAATATTTCTGACCCTATCCAGCGGGCAGCAACCTTTCTAGATTGGGTTGGCCTTGATCAGCTAAAGTCGTCTAAGTGAGGTAAATTTGTAAGGAAGAAAGCGCACCCGCGAAGAAACAGGGAAAATTCCCAGCGCTATCTGTGCGGTGGGTCCGGCACATACATGAGTGGGCGTATATATGAAGCATTTATGTTGGCAAAGATGAGATTGAAATTGTTCTCACTTCCCTTGAGCTCTACAACTGGTATTCGTGTCGACAGTCTCAAGTATTGCATTCACGGGTTACTTGAACTCGACCGACACACGAGGTGCAAGATTCGGTGCCCGAGAGGGCGTCGGAAGGCGAGGGCAGAAGGGTGGGAGATATCAAGGGTCTAGACAGGGCACAGATACGAATCCCAATGTTCCCAAGTTCGGGTGGATATCCTGAGTGGGAACCGGAGAGGGTCGTTGAAGTTGATCTTTTTGTGGATAAGTAAATGGGACGAGTTACAAGGGGCGAGTTACCCGCAGAGGCAAGATTCAACGTGGACTAGCTGAAGAGAAGGACACACGTGTCAGATTTCTGTCCGTTGATAGATTTTCTAAGTAACAGGAGCCACATAAAGCATTATCCCTCCGTGAAGTTGCGGATGTAGGAATGTGGGAGGATGCAAAGTGGCTGACTGACATGCTGGGTCATTGACGACTCGCACAGAGACTTAGAGAAGGATATAGATTACAAAGAGGTGGATACCAACTTCAAGGATCTAGTAAAGCAAAAACGAATCAGACATGAATCTCACCGACATATCAGGCACGCACTACCAGTGTCCCGAACGTTCCATCGGTACAGTTGGTGCACTACACGCCATCCTTTGTCGAACCCCACCAAAAGCCTCCCACCCTCCAAACCATCCATACTAGAAGAAAGCTCCCAACGACATATGCAATGATCCGTGTCTGTCTAACACCACCTGTAGATGACAACCCGAAAGCGTGCGCGATGCGGCGCGAGGAGCGGGAAAGGGAAGCACCGAGGGAGGAGAAAGTGTCGTTCTGTTTTGTGAATATAAGCAAGGGTGAAGGAGTGACTAGAGATGAGGCGTGCAGTATCGTCCAGCATACGATTCTGTCTCTCTGCATCGTCGTATATGTCAGTGGTGACCTGTGCGCTCAGCGTTAATATTCAACACGTCAGTGCTACTCATTAGCATGTGGCACACCCCCCGTAGCGTTTGTAGCTTTGAATGCAGTTGGTCGAGCCGTGCGTCGTTCTGTGACTCGTAGGTGGACTCTGACACGGAGGAAGCCATCGTGTACAAGCCCGAGCTCACTAGCAAGGTGGGACGGCAAGCGAGCAGTACAGTGGCTGTGCCCCATTCACGGACACTCAATGAGCGGCCGGAGTCATCCTTCACCAAACTTGTAGCCACCCATTTATTCTTCGAAAATACTGTTATGCGACGAGCAATGCACAATGGACGGGTAATGCAAAATCACATTTTCCTCTCGCAACACACATGATATTTATGATATAACACCATGGGCATGTTGCCAGAGGTATATTCTACTAGATTCTGTACTTTAATGAGAAATATATATACTGTGGTAACTTTCTAGCTGGGACGTTTTGAAAAGAGTGGTGTGAAAACTGCCATTTTTCTGACACTTTGGCCCAGATCCCAGAGATCTGTTGGGGCATTGGGCTTCAAATTTTCAGGGGACCTCCATCATGTCGAAATGGATGGTCTGACTCCATCAGATCAAGGAATCATAGGGAAACTCGAGAGCAATATTCAAGATACTGCAAGAACGTGACAAAAAGCCAGGATAGGGGTGTCACACATGTCAGCATATTCAGATTCCGCTGTGGCAAGCTCGGCATACCACGGCACATCGGCACTTAGCACGAAGTACTGGACGTCCTAAGTCTGCCAAAAAAATACACTTGCCATAGGAAACATGCCTAAGGCAACACGACTGCACAACAAGCAAGCCCTTCCCACGTCCACCCAAATCAGCCGTCCACTAGCTCATCACGCCCCGCTGACTATCACAATAACTTGCACACCGAGTTTGCTCACTTTCTGGAACGGGCTAGCAACTCAGCCAGCTATCCAGCACATCCATCAACATCAAGCAGTCCCAATTAGCAGCATTGGAGTTCGACATCACATCCCGATAGTTTACAATAGCCTTGTAAACGTAGCCTACGGGTAAACACTGTCGTCACCGTACACTTCATCCTGCTTCAGAGTATTTGGTGCGGAGTTTCAATTCGGTCATGCAGATGGGTCTGCCGCGTGTGACATAGTGTGACAAAATTGTGCATTACCTATACTTTTAGACAAGGCATTTTCGGAGCTCATTTGTTCACGCATTTTATTGGAAGTTGTCCAGTTTTTTTGCAGGAGCTTGTAGCCAAGACCTGGCCCCGTTATACTGTCCAAGAATGAGCTCCAAAAGTGTAGTTGTTGTGAAGTTATTCGAAGGTTTGTAAAAATTGTGCATTGCTCGTCGCATAACAGTACTAGATCTTACAGACTCATGGTCTGCCTGACGTAACCGATAATTAGTTACCCATGCGTGATCGATCCCGCCCTGCTGTTGTCGCTGTTACTCGGTTCGGCCCTCTAGGGCGCCAACACTATGACTCACTCCCTAATGCAATACACAAGTGTACTAGCTTCCCCTGCTGCTATCACTGACCAGTATTAGTTTCTGAACCAAGACCCTCTAATGGGTCCGAGTGCGACCTACGTTCCTGTTTCTCTACTTGAGGACGTCAGGTCCCCATGCCAGTTCAGAGGCAGGGCTTGTACGTGAAAGCGAGCACTTTCCACGCACCCCTTCGTACTCCGCCTCGGCCATTGTGCTTTACTCGCTTGCTTTCCTATCTTAGCACGGTGGTCAATGGAAACACAAGCTGGCTCACATCTCTGACGTCAATCTGCGAAATAGGAGTCAACATCAACGACAAAGGACACGGAAAAGGAACTGACGCTCACACTATCCCTCACTAATCACCGTCGATATCGCAGCTGACGACCCACCCACAACAACCCAACAACCTCATACATACCTCTGTTGGAGCGCTGCGCACCCTTTGCTGAGTCCACCCCATTCCTGCTCCTGAGTCCTCTGAGTCAAAGCAATTTTTCGTCGTACCATCGCACAACAAACCCAAGTCCACTGGAACCACTTAATTGCTCTCTCCAAATAGTGCCTTTAACGTCCGAATTTTCGTTATCCCCCGACAAGCTCTACTGCCCGCTACATGCATGAACGAAGGTCAGTTTTCCTTGCATGCACGTGACCATTTACCTTTCCACCCTCCTGCGGCCTTCCCCATGTTCTGCTTGTCTTCCCCGAACTCGGGAGGACCCAGTCGGGACCGGCATTTTGGGATTCGGTGACACTAGTGATACTTCTGAGAAAGGAGAAACGCGCGCGTGATGAAGATGGTCGGTCATGTTAGTCTTGAACTATCGTGTCATCCTTTCCTACCCCCAACGCCCTGATTGAGTAAATTCTTCCTTTCTTCCGATGATGCTTAATATACATGCGCGCATGACTGGACGTGAAAATTCGTGTACGACCCTGGGCCCGCTCTTTTTCCGCCACCATTGCTTCAACCCCCGTTTATTCCAAGTTTCCCGACAGCGTACAGCCTGATTCAGCATGTTCCACCTCCTCAATCAGTGACGTATTCCCATTCTAATTATGCCCAGCAGCGTCAACGCCACGCCAGTCCAAGCAGTTCGGGATTGCATATGCAGCAGCAGCAGCGTTCACCTCTACCACACCCATTACTAAGGTGGGAAGTTGCCTGTAATGTCCCATCCAAATCACCGACGCACGACGATTCCCATATTCCCCCGTCCCTTATACCATCCGCACCTTCTCTATCTCTACAGTGTCTGATCGTTATCAACTTTTTCCGCGTTTCCCAAAATACTCCGACGGTTATTGTAAGGCTAGTTGTGTTGTTGAACTTTTGCGGGCGAGGACCCTGCTCTTGATCCCCCACCCTTTCCCTGTACGACATCAGGAGCATCGCACTACTCGACTGAGAATGGGAGGGGTGAATGATACCCCAAACACTCAGTGCGTCAAACGTTTTGACGATAGGGGGGTGTACTATCCTTGCGGGTAGTACCTCTAATGTTGCCAAGCATGTCGGTGAGAATGCGTACCTGACTTCGTGATTGTTCCAGAAATTGAATCGTCTATTTCGATTTATTCCCGTCAGTGATGATGGGGGCAATGACGCCCTCCCGTCTACATCAGCACCGATGGCCGGATTGCTATCTTAGCTCTGACATCTATCCAAGGCCGCTCCTCGGCCGGTTATACCCAATTGCAAATTACCTGTTACACCTTGATATGCCGAAGTACCTTGGAGGCTCAATCACATCTAATATTAAATATTAATCCAAATAATACCGGCGTCTGTGAGGATGCTCATTTTATGATTCACCGGGAAATTCCAGCGACATGTGGGAATAAACGATCTTTACCCGCGGGCATCCGCAGTGGAGCTTGTAGCCGTGGGCGGCTCCGACGCCCATGCCCCCGTCTCAGATCTCTCCTCCACCTCTGTTCGTGCCCGTCTTCGACGTTACTGGTTATGTCGCCGAATTAGAGGGTGTCCGAGAAGGCACTGCGAAGAACACTACCGATATACCGTAGATACCTTAATCTTTCCTAGGAAGCCATCCCGTAATGTAGATGATATACACGCTGGCCGGAGTCTAATTCTATCATCTACCCCCGGAAGGCGAACCGAATCCTTTCGCCTATCCGTGTCCTTTAACAATTAACACCAACGATGTTAGTGCACTTACTCTCACCCTCGCCCGTCTACCCGACAGCACGATTGGCCGTCGAGTTCGCCTTCATCCAGGCACGCCAAGACAGTCCCCTCTGTCCAAGAACACCTTCCCTCGGGGTTGTTCATGCATACTTGGGTTACTTCTCCGCCACTTGTATACAAGTTTGGCCCCACAGTAGTAGGTCTTACAGCGTTTTCGCGGGCTTTTCTGATCAAACAGCTGTTCCCCTTTTTTGAAAGATAAACACAAAGAAATCCTCGAATGAACCGCTTCGCGGTATCAGTCGGTGGCATTTTAGTTTGGGATGGAGGCCTCGAAAAGAATAGTTCCTTCGGTGATCCTATTCCCGAGGAAATTGTGCTTAGCTCTGCCCCTCTACACGAACTTGAAACTACACCTGTACCACGGCACGACATCATACGTTCGTGGTGGTGTCTTGTAGCAGACGCGAGCGGTTTAGAATGCAGATGGACCACGATAGTGACTAGTGCAATGCCTCTGCTGTTGAAGGGGGTACTATCGACCCGGTCGGATGTGGCCGACTGCCAAAGTGGACAGGTGACCGTGGACGTTGGAAGACCACAGACACATTCCTGATGCGTATTACTGTGAGGCAACGGATTCCGTCGGATCTGAGGTGATGACGCCCATCACGCATCAAAGCCAAGGATGTGGGTAAAGCGGAACAGGGCAATTGAAAGAGAGCCGGCCCTTCGATTCCCCCCTTTTTTATGCCTTTGATGCGCGGGAAGACGGTACCATCCTAACAGGGAAGTCCGTATTTTTATCCGGTGTTTCATGGTTTGCAAGTGTGGATCGGTTGGTTCAACCCTTCTTTCCCATCTTTCTGACGGTGCTTAGTGTGGTGGACAGGGATGACGTTGTATGAATTGTGTATATCGTGTAACTGCGTTTGACTGCCCATCGGGTGGGGTCGTCGTTGGTTCGGTAGTGTCTAGAATCCTGACCCTCTTCTACATTCTGTTTGTTAACTGGTCTGTGGCTCGGCACGTCGTAGACAGCTCGGAAGTGGTGTTGACCCGCTCAGTTGTCGATAAAGCGTTAGCATCATTCGTCCCAATTCAGCAATTGTGGTTGAATTCAGTGACAGTCCAATTAGCGCCCAGATAATAGAGAACCTCTTCCTTCGAACGCCGCACAGAGTATGACTTCATTTGTTTCCGAAGAAACCAAGGAGATACAGTGGGGCAGAGGTGAGTCCATTGCGTCATTCGATGTAGACACTACGCTGTTCGACGCCGTGGCGACGACCACCATAGTCTCGTGTAGAATTTTACTGACTAAACACTGGGTAGTGCTGATATGTGGAGGAACAGACTGGTACGGGTCATTACTTCCTGCAAAGTACTGCGGACACTTGATTGTTGATGCGGTATACAGGCCAAAGCTTGGTCGCAAAGAACGTGGTGGAAAAGGAGAAGGCAACCCAGACGCGTACGGGCGCATACATATTTCGTTGCCTTCACCTACACTTACGTGTATTCCATTTTACAGGCCGGACCTCCTCGAACCTCACATTCTCCGCTCGCTCAGCAACGTTAAAATAACATCGATCCATGGCTCCTGCTGCGCATGCCACTTCATAGCGATAGACATACACGGTGCAGCATGGATGTTTGGTCGAAACGGGCCCCACTGTGCCCTAGGCGTGATCGCAACGGACTCGATATCCGAATGCGCACCCAGGAGGTTACTCCCGACCGAAATTGGAGCAAAAGCGGGGACGAAGTTCGTGCATGCTGCGTGTGGACGGAGTCATTCATTGTTGGTGGATAGTGCAGGGCGGGCATGGTCAGCTGGTGCGAATAATTTTGGGCAGGTGAGGGACATTGACGGCCATTTCTCCCACTCTTCGGTAACGGACGTATTTGGAAACTGGATACAGTGTGGGCACGCCATATCACCTCAGATACCAACTTTCAAGGCTATTGATGGACCGTATGTCGATGGAGAACGCCAGCGAGTTGTCAAAGCAGCCGCTGGAATTACTTTTTCGATTCTATTGACAGAGAGTGGAAAAGGTGTGCTTTCCCGATCCATACTTCCCCCTTTCCCCGACTAAACACCCAACCATATACTCAGTTTTTGCTTTCGGAAGTGGTGAAAAAGGACAGCTTGGGAATGGGAGGACGGGTGAACATATTACGACTGGTAATAAGACTGGTTTTGACATTGAAGCGGATCCCAGTTACGTGTCGCCTCTCATTTGGAGGTTATGTTCCTGCTGATGGATTGTGCCTTAGTACCCGTCAGGGGTCTCGATGACAAAGTTATCACAGACATTGCTTCTGGCTCACAACATACTATCGCCGTTGATTCTCATGGGTCAGTAGGAAGGTCACATCATGCCATGTCTTTTTTTTCCTGAAAGATGTGTTCTCTAGAGTGATATATGTGTGGGGTTACAATGGTTATTGTCGATTAGGTCTTGGGAACCAGCAAGACGCGCTGATACCTAGGGTTGTCCCTCAGGTATGTCATTCGTTCGTACGCGCTTCCAGCACTGCCATTTGCTTTTCTTTTTCTCCCTTCAAGTTCGCCGGTCCAAATGAGGTAACCATGGGAGCACAAGTAATCGCAGGGCCAACCAATAGTGTCGTTATAGACAAGCAACATATGTATTGGATGGCAGGAAAAGTACGCCCGATTTGATGCGAAAGAATTCTAACTCATGGTCACGGTGAAGTGGAAAAACAGTGGCGAAGGTGGGTACACCAAGGATACAGTTACTTGACTGTCGGATGAATCATACTTTGGTTGCAGGTTCTGCAGGTTCCCCTTACTCCTCATTCCGCTATATTCAGGATTTGATGTGGGTGGATGTTCTTTTCGGTGTGGCGCGGACTCACTAGATCGCTGCAGGGGGTGCAAGATATCGACGGCAAGTTGTGGGGGTGTGACACACTTCGCACTGACCACGGATGAAGATGGAGGTGTTATGACTGTTGCTTATGGCCAAAATGCTGCCAATGGTACGAGCACCTGAAGTAATAACCTCTTTGTGTTCTTAGCGTACCTTTAGGCGAACTTGGTCTTGGCCCGGATGAACCCAAGAGTGCGACTAAACCCACTCGCCACCAGCCCCTGTCCGGTATCGAAGTATTCAGGTCGGTACTTATCTTTTCCCCGTCGTTATTACTCATTACACCCCACTTTCTCCAGCGTAGCAGCTGGGCAACACACTACGTTGTTCTTGGCGCAGCCGAACGATAATTTTTCCGAGCTTCCTCGGCATCCCATCGAAGTCGATGCTCCTGACCTTTGTTTAGTTTGTAAGAAGGATAATGGAGACGACGATTCACCTTTGGAATGTGACAAGGTCAGTGCCTCCCATTTTCTTCACCTCCATTCACTGCTTCACTTGCGCTACAAGTGCGATCACCCTTACCACTTGGGATGTCTCAGTCCTCCACTTCCCACTGTTCCAGATGGTGAATGGTTCTGCCCTCAATGTACCAATGAGACAGATGTCTTGGCAGGGTCTAACCCGAGGAGTGGTGAAAGAGTGGGAGCAAAGCGCAAGGCGCCAGCCGCCAAAGAAAATGGCAAGTTTCCCCACTTACCTTTCCACCTATTGAGCGTAATTCCGTCACTCTAGCACCGAAACGCAAGAAATGATGTCGGATGCAGTAGCTGGCTGTGGGATATATGTATAAATATAGGTAGTTCAGCACCGCCAGGACCCCATCTTTTCCGCGTTTGCTAGCCGCTCTTTTTTTGCCGTATCATGCGCCTCGTAGAGCGCGGTACAGTAACCTGCAAAGAATAAAAATTGCCTCTCCAGCAGCCAGCGCATCAGAGAATTGCCTCACTATAAGGCACGCTCGGTTGCCACCCGTTACACTTACCACACAACAGAACGAAACAGGCACGATCAGAATCTTGTCCCGGACCGAGACTGATCACCCAGCGATGTTAACTCTGCAACAATTGTAACGTGTCGCCGCCTCCCGAACTTCATTTTCTTCGTCTGGTTGCAAACTCTTGCACTTGTTTTATGGAGGATAGTATTAAGCGAGAGTTGAGGAAGGGCTTACAAGCACCATTAGTAAAGGCGGTGTGTTGATGACAACGCCCGATCAACATGTTTACTATCCCAAGTTCGGAGAATGACTCAAACGCTCAGCAGCCCAGGCTGTGCAGAGCGCACAACCTCCAGCTATTAAATTTCCGAGAACCCGTCTGAGACAGTGCGCTCGGTAACGTCTGGCATCGTGGGCAAGTACTCCAACTGAAGGGACGACTTCTGCACGTCCGAACCCCGTTGCGCTCAGCTGTATCAAAACCAAGTAATGAACGCTGTGCTGGCAACGTTCTTCCCCACGTACATGCAAATTTTCGTCCAGCCGGAAAGGCATAGCCCCCGAACTAGCTGACGTGTGGAGCCAAGGTGCCCGTAGCCGAACTTTTCAGCCGCTTCAGTGCCGAGCGCCCCTGTTCCGAAGTCATGAAAAGTGTTCGGTTAACGGTGGAATACTTAAAGTATCGCTAGCGCAAAAATGATACAAGCACCCATTTCACCCGCCGTCGGAGGAGCGCTCAGTGTACGCGGCAGTTCATGATGTGGCGGAAAGCTCTGGAGCATTGCTCCCTTCTTGTCCTGGCAACTTTTGCCTTAGCTGCCACGAAGAACACAGAGATCGTGATTAGCAATGCCGTAGTTGCCCCCGATGGCTTCAGCAGAAGGTGCGCGTCGCTGGTACCCGCTGATCTATCTTGCTTAATGCCCTCTAAAGTGCCATTGTCGTCAACGGTTCTCAAGCGGTTGGACCCCTCATAGCAGCGAATAAGGTGCGTCGACTACCAAATTTTCACTCCCACGCGCTTAACTTCTTGGTATGCGCGTGCAGGGCGATCACCTGAACATCAATGTCGTCAACCATCTCACCAACGAGACTATGAATAAGACTACCACTGTAGTATGTTATTCTCTCACCGCGTTCATCATGGCAAATGGTCTGATTTGGTCACAAGCATTGGCATGGCATATTTCAACATCATACCAATGACATGGACGGGGTGGCTTTCGTGACGCAGTGTCCAATCGCTTCCGAAAAGTCCTTCCTTCACAGTTTTACGGTTGACGATCAAGCTGGGACGTTTTGGTACCATTCCCATTTCAATCTTCAGTACTGCGAGGGTTTGCGAGGACCACTGGTCATCTACGATCCCAATGACCCCTATCGTCATCTCTATGACGTCGACGATGGTAGATAATTGCAATGTATCCATGGGGAGAGTGCTTATTTGTGTGTTTCTAGCCTCAACTGTCCTCACGTTGATGGACTGGTTAGTCGATAGTGAGAATCGTATGGTGGCACCACTGACGTCCTTCCACAGGTATCATGTCAACGCCTATGATGTGGCGGCGGCCGATAATCCTGCTGGTATACTCATCAACGGAGTTGGGCGTTACCCCGGGGGTCCAAATGTGGATCTGTCAGTCACCACCGTACAACAAGGAAAACGATACCGTTTCCGGGTAATCAATATGGCCTGCAAACCACACATTCTTTTCTGGATTGACATGCATAACGTGACTGTCATCGAAGCTGACGGACAGGAAACGCTTCCCCTCCCCGTTGATGAAATAACCGTCTATGTCGGGCAACGATACTCGTTCATCCTGGAGGCCAACCAGCCGGTCAACAATTACTGGATACGTGCTTTACCGGGAAGTTACCCTTCGAATTTTTCGGATGGATTGAACTCTGGAATTCTGCGATACGAGGGCGCTCCTGCCACAGATCCCGCGTACAGTTATTGGTACCCCAACAACAATCTGACGGAAACAGATCTCCACCCCATAGATACATCGGTCACCGTACCTGGTCTGCCGTACCCCGGTGGTGCTGACGTTTCTATTAATATTGTTTCAATCATGAACAACGATACGCTCCTTTTCTACATGAATGGTGTCATATATCAATCTCCATCGATTCCAATCTTGTTGCAGATTCTTAGCGGTGCAGTTACTCCTTCACAACTGGCTCCTCATGGTTTGGTGTATACGCTGCCACCCTACAAGGTCATTGAGCTGTCGTTCCCCACAGAGTACCTGAATACGCCTGTGAGTATGGTCTAATTCACGCCTTGTGGTGACTGACATTAGTCCAGCATCCGTTCCACTTGCATGGCGTAAGTTGAGTCTGGTTCTGTTTTTCCTACCCTTGCTCATCTCTTCCAGCAAGCCTTTTGGGTCGTGAGGAGTGCAAACAGCACAGTCTACAACTACGTCAACCCTGTCATCCGTGATACTGTCAATATCGGCCAAAACACAGATAATGTGACTGTTCGTTTTGTCACGGATAATGCTGGACCTTGGTTCTTGCATTGGTGAATAGTGTCACAGCTCATTTCAAGCAAAATGCTAATGGTCACTACAGTCACATTGACTGGCATTTGTATCGGGGCATGGCCGTTGTGCTTGCTGTGGATACAAATGGAACCGCCAAACAGGACCCAGTGAATGGTATGTTGTCGTTCACGCTATGAATCGTTTCGACTGAATTGCTTCGTAGCTGCTTGGCAGGATCTTTGCCCAATCTATGATTCGCTTGCACCTTCGGATCAGTAGAAAATAGTACTCTTACGGTAATAAATGGTGGAGGCTTTGAAGCGTAGAATTCTTGTGGGCTTCTCGGATTCCCCTAGTACAACCTATTCCATTCATTTCTGTCGCTCGCTTTTTCAGGGATTGGACCAATCTAGAGTCAGACTGGTAGTACCCTGTAGGAAGTGCTACTGCAGCCTGGTACATAGTTCGCAGTAGTTGATTTTTCTCTCAAATCTTCATGATTCAGAGGCCCCCGTCTAAGCTTCGCTTGATCAGTCAGCCCTACAACCCCAATACTTTGACACTCGATCCACGGTGGAGCACTCAAACAGTATGTCTAGCGGTGCGTTCCAACGCTTCACTACAGTTAATTCAAGCGTTGGGGGCAATATAAAAACATTGATAGTAACGTGGTCGGTCCTTACAAATTCAATGGTACAAGGGAAATGACTGAAAGCCATGCCCGGTTTCTTCGCAGCCCTATCTGTTCGCTCCCTGTTTCGGAACGGGACATCAATGCACATATAGACAGCAGATGCTCAAAGCATGTAACTGGGGGGAACTCGAACGCGACCAAGCCTGGGGCTTCCTCGCAAATTGGCTGCAAGGATGATTCAGCAAGCAGACTTGCGCCTATCTTTGCCAAGAGTCGCGAGGCTAGGACATCCATTCCAGACACCCCCTCAAAGCGTGCAGACGCGGGGACCAAACGAAAAGCAGGGCCGCTCGTTCTGACGCAGCAATCCCAGGCGAAACGAGTGAGAGGATCGGAGCCTGTAGCCGGAGAAGGCGCACCACTGGCGGATAGACTCCGTCCACAAGCCTTGAGCGAGTTTGTTGGACAAAAGCATCTCACGAACCCTGGCTCGGTCTTGATGAACTTACTCGGTAGTGGTAACTTTGGAAGCATCATACTTTGGGGACCTCCTGGGTAAGCCTCTTGGCTGTCCGATGGTCAGTGGCTATACTGAATGCTACATAAGTTGCGGAAAGACTACGCTTTCTAGACTGCTGGCTGGAGAGGCCAATTGTATATTCAAGGAACTGAGTGCTACTTCATCAGGGATCAAAGATGTTCGAGTGGTATTCGAAGAAGCAAAGAAGTCACTTGCTTTAACAGAAAAGTAGGCTTCATTTCATCGATCCACGAGGGTTAACATTGGCTACTTGCCAGAAAGACGGTTTTGTTCTTGGACGAAATCCATCGCTTCAGTAAAGCGCAACAGGTGTGTCAAACCAGTCTCAAAAAGCACTATGCATGAAGCATGCCTAGGACATCTTTCTACCTTATGTTGAGCGGGGCCAAGTACAGGTGAGAGTGCCAATGACCTTACCTGCCATTCCAACATGGGCACCCATGCCAAGATAAGTTGATAGGAGCAACTACCGAGAACCCATCATTCAAGCTGACGAGCGCACTTTTAAGCCGATGCCGGTAGGTCGTACAATAACATAATATCGTGTTTATACACCTGAAAAGCAAGAGTGTTGATGCTAGATCGTCTTACTGATGAAGACATACGAGACATCATTACGAGAGCCATAGGGCGGGTTGCTGGCATGTCCAACAATAGGAATCCGCATGGTGTGGAGCCTTCAAGCTCAGAGGACATGGGAGGAAGCTCCCAAGAGTCTGCATGTCCTTCAATTCTCCAGATTACCGAACGGGTGATATCGTCTATGGTTTCCCTATCTCGTGGCGATGCAAGGACCGCATTATCCCTGCTTGAACTTGTTCTCTGTGCCAAAGACGTTCCGGAAGATGATGTCATTGCTTCGATGCGCCATTCGGTGTCTACATCCTACGACCGCACAGGTGACAGTCGTTATGATATGATATCAGCTCTACACAAGAGCATCAGAGGTAGTCATGGAAGCGCTGCCATGTATTGGCTAGCACGGATGCTCGGTACAGGAGAGGATCCCGTGTATATCGCGCGGAGGATGGTGGTCTGCGCCAGCGAAGACGTTGGACTTGCGGATAACCAAGCCCTACCTCTGGTGAGAGTAGACTACTTGGTAATGCTGTACCTGTACTAACGAGCGGCTAGGCAGTCGCTACCCTCCATGCCTGTCAAAATATCGGAATGCCTGAGTGCCGCATCAACCTGGCTCATCTTGTCGCATACCTTGCGGAGGCTCCAAAGAGCACACGCGCTTACGAAGCATACAAACATGCTGAAGAAGCAGCAATGTCAGACACCAGCTTGCCTGTTCCGATGGCGATGCGGAATGCACCAACAACTCTCATGAAGGAACTGGGATACTCCGAAGGAT
Source organism: Pisolithus thermaeus (assembly GCA_024663475.1). Classification (NCBI taxonomy): domain Eukaryota; kingdom Fungi; phylum Basidiomycota; class Agaricomycetes; order Boletales; family Pisolithaceae; genus Pisolithus; species Pisolithus thermaeus. The sequence continues at coordinate 21,931 of JANFAF010000088.1, forward strand.
ACAAGTATAACCCAAGTTATGCGTGAGCACGATATCCGCCTCCCTACCGTGATTATATTGATGTGCTCTACAGGCATCCTGTCCATAATGAATACTTACCTTCACCCGTCAAACATGAAAGGATTTTGAAGGAGATGGGTGACATGTCAGATAAACTTTGGGATGAAACTGCATTGCAACAATGGGAGATGCAGTCTAACGGAGGCAATCTCTGGTCTGGCCGCCTCGCCAAATAGCTCGTACTGTTGGAGTCCACTGACCTTGTTGGCTATGTCGTTTTCGATGCAGTGAACAAAGATTTTGTTACTTCCACCAATTGATTGAATAGGTATCTCCACATTTCACCATCAACACTGATAAGCAAAGGAATCTAGCAATAGTGGCGCATTGTTCGGTAAGGTCCGTTGTACATATGTAGTCCATGTGCAACACTACCAGAAAATACTGCCGTAGACATTTTTGCAGCAAGGCCACGGTGAACGGGCAATGGAGGGCGAGGTTTAGATGGCCTCTAACAACACTGCAGCGCAAGGGATGGGACACTATTCATCTTCAAACTAACGGATCACATTAGTTAGAGGTAGTCAGAAGAGTCTGAACAGGTGCACGTCCGTCGTTGGTGCATGTTTTATTTGCTAAAAATAAGGACACCGTAGCATTCGCATGGCATTTCGTAGACACCACAATAATGCCATGGATAGCGTCGCTTTCGTGTATGACCCCTACCATGATCCTCACTCAAGCCTATATAATGTGGACGATGGTGAGTCCCTGTCTTTAGATGCTTCTGAGCTTCTCCGTGATGGATGCTAACATTTGTCGCTGCGGCGTCCACCATCACCACACCCGTTAATTGGTTCGTCTTTCGACTGACTTTCTGAACTGAGCTGAAATGCTTACATTTCACAGGTACCACATTTGTGCTTTCGATGCCACGCCAGTAATTATATCAGAGTTGTTTGATCAACAGTCCCGGGGGCCACCTTGGAGGGCCAAACTCTATATTCTAAAAGCTGACATCAACGTTGTCCAAGGAAGTGGTATCGTATCTGATGTTGAACGTTGAACATGGGGTACAAACCAGGTTACTTGTTTACGTCGACAACTGCGCATTCACGGTCATCAGGCAGATGGAAAATCCACACAACCCTAGTCGTGGTGTCCTTATCTGAACAGCGCAGGGCTATCTGTCCATACCAGAAGCCAACCAATCCCGTTTTAATTGCTGGATTCGAGGGAACTCCATCAGCTATCAATTCAACCTCGCCGACGGGCTGAACTCCACGATTCTTATATACTCAGGAGTGCCCATACAAAATTCTCCCATTCATAATTGCACCTTTCTGAACAGTTTCGCCCAAGCAAATCTACGGGATATTATTAAGCAATCCAAGTGCTCCAGGCACTCCCGATTGCGCAGCCTAATCAAACTACGCTCTCATTTGGAATTAACAGGGTAACATATAGTCCAGACCTGTGTAACAGTGGTGCTGCTGGCCCCGCTCGATCGCCCCCGCTGCGTTTCGTACATGCTCTTTTCTCTAAACAAAACGATAAAGATCTCGTTCCTACTCTCCTCGATATTGCATTAAGTCTGCTGCGACACTCGCATCTGGGTAGCCGCGTTCTCCTATTAACCCTTGTTGTATGATACAGCACAAGCTCGACATCGTCCAAAGTGCGGGTATGACGGGGTACAACTATGTGAATCCCGTCAGTTCAGGCTTTTCTACCGACACCGTCACGATCTGATTACTGATAACTTCTGCCCGTGGTTCCCTCGCCGATGAGCATATCCTCTGTTTTAGTAGTACGAGAAGGTGTGCCTGACTGGAGGTGTTTTAAGACATACTGGCTGGCGCCTCGATCATTGTATAGTTTCCAATTCACGGGCGTACGCGCGGTTTCTAACCACAGTCTTACCAGAGGAATGGTTGTGATCTTTGCAGAGGACGCTGGCGACGCTGCTGCTGCCCACCCTGTCAACGGGTGGGGTATATCGGTCAAGACTCGAGTCCCACAACCTGCCACCATCCGAACCATAGGAGACTAATCCAACCCTTCCATCCGAACGAATCACAATGGTAAGGACAGGGAATTTCGTTGATATACGAAGTAATTATACCACCCAGTCCATCATACAATGTAAACTATCCAGCGTTTTGTAATTCTATTTTGCAGCATCAGTCCCATCACTCGAGCTTGGGTAGCTCAGTCGACAAGACCACCATTCCGCGAAAACCTATCCATAGTGCGAACATATAGCAACCACCATACGTCATCTAGGTCCCTAACAGGGAAAGATAGTCTACTACTCCCCGTACACTTTGAGAACGGCGTAGCCAACTAGAGCACTGAGGCCGATGACGAGGGTGAAGGCACCCACGATATAGGTTGCCAGTTCCCATGGGAGCATATCGGGGCCTGATGGTGGGTTCTTGGTAGCCTCGGTCCGCTTTTCTTCCATTTTAACCACCTCTGTCCGTTTGTCCGATGGGTTGTAAGTAACGCGGTTCCTTTCCAGGATGACAAAAGATGGGTAATTTTGTTCGCACCACTGTTCAATCTGAATGCTAAGGTCAGTAAGATAGACGTCACCGAATAAGAAGTCTCGTGCCTTGCCACACATCACGGATATGCGTAGGAAATTGGGATCCTGCGGCTTTGCTTTGGCATGAATCTTACGAGCATACTCCCGGAATATAAGGGCAACTTCTCTGGCATTCGTAGACCGCATTATAAGCTAGAATTTTCGTAAGAGCCGGCAGAGCATATATCATCGGATAGGGAACATACGTCAGCAGCTTGCGCCTTTCTGATTTTTATGTTTCGCTGGAACATTTCAGGGTTCATGAAACAAAGTGCAAGAGTAGCCATGGCCATGCACGCCGGCACAGCACAAAACACGAACACACTTTGATTCTTAAGCAGGCGAAGATAGTCCAGTGAATCGCAAGCATGCCGAAGAGCATCCACAATCATGCCGCTTTGTATCCACATCGCATGTTCCGCGTCGCCCTTTTCATACATATCTTTCATCTCTTCGAACCCGTACTTGGCCCAGATTTCCCTTGGCCAGAAAAACCGCCGCTGCTCCACGTCCTCTCGGAAGTCACGAATGATATTGGTCTTCTGTAGTAGTAGGCCCATGGAGTTGGCAAGTTCCATTTGCTCGCAGAGCCACGAGGCTTCCCTTCCGGAGGCGGCCCATATACGAGTAAGACCCTCGCCTACGAGCCCAGCAACGTAGTGGCAATAGAGGTCGTATTCGGCGACGGTCTCGAGGTATACTGTGCCTGTAGTGGCAGCCTTGTGAGTGTAGTCCGCCATACCAATCTCCATTTTCTGGCAGATGTCGATAATGATGTTCTTGTACCTAAGGTACCGGAAGTGAGGCAGTTCATGCATACACACGAAAAGTACGTACTGGGGTGCGAGACGGTTCACTTCCTCGACAACGATGTCATATTCGACCAGGAGCTGCCTATCCTTTTCGTTGGGGCCATTGTCGGAGAAGGTCCAACCAGGCGTCACGGTCTTTTCGTGAAAAGACCTAAGTATAGGTTGCTTGATTTCGTCAGGAATGGTCATGTCATCTTCAATGGTATCCAGACCCCGTAAGACCAAGTAGTAAATGCAAATCTGCAAGCATAGAGGAGAAAATGAAATAGATCAGTCAGTGAAGTGTCCAAAAGCAGTGCATTTCTGAGGAGCGAAGCAAGCGCAGAGAGGGCAGCTCGACTTACCGTTCGTGCAAGGTCCCCTTCCAGTTCCTTGATAACTGCAGCAAAACTTCTGCTTGTCATGTCCAAAAACTCCCAACAGCGACGCATAGACGACCGGTCCCACCCAGAGGTAGGGTGCTCCTGTTTAGCGGTTATGTCACGCTTCTGCTCGTGATACAGGTAGAACTGAACGAGAGTCCTAAACTCCGACGGGTGGGTTAAGAGCAATATGAGTAACGCAGTGATCTTGCCCATGGTCGCAAAGAGGTGTAGGGAGGGGAAGGTGATGATCAAGTCGAAAGGCGCTCCCGAGCAAGGAGCCGGATGGTTGGACTACTAAAGCGGAGATACCATAAATAGGAACCACGCATTGCAGTGCTCATTGGTACAGTGACAAGACCAGGCATCATGGACGATACCGCCCGCCCTCCAGTGCGGCTGCAGGCCATCTCCTCTAAACCATTGTCGCTCAAAGACACTCAAGTCCATGTAGACGGGTTTTTAAGTGATTTGAACAGCCGCAACGCGTTCGTTAAAGGCTTAGATTCTACCACTACCTCTCAACTGGAGAAACTCAGTATGGCTCTCAGGGAAGAACGAGCTCGAGAACGCAAGGAAAGGTGATTACCAAGGCAAGTAAGATAACGGTATATTACGTTGAGTGGTATTCAATCGTGTTCCAATCGTTTTTTCTTTAGTCTCCTGTCTTTTGTCCCGAGGGACGTGAAGGTACCAGCGATTCCACAACCTCAGCAGTGTTGATTGGTGATGCATGGTTTAGGCTCATCCATCGATCTTTATTCCGCGTTAGCGAGTGCCAAGTACGCATTGTTAGACACAGATACTGCGCAGCACTTATTGATGACGAGTGTCCCCGGACTTGTGTTGCAGAGTATGATCCAGTGTTGGACAAGGTGGCACTACGACTTGCCTATCACCGATCTCACGTAGTCAGTGAACGATTTTCTACTTCCATCTACACCCACCTGAGGCTCCTCTTCTTGCTAAGTAGATTGGGTATTGCTATCTCAACTCATCCCTAAAATTCAATTTCCTCTTTCATGGGGACGAATGATGCTGTAATGTTTTGGATAAAATGCTTCAGAGGGAGAATTTGCATACACACTGAAATAAGTTTCTAAATGGCCGTCATTTTCGGGTAACAGCTGACGCTAGAATTTTTTGTGTTCCCAAACGTTCAGGAGTGGTGTAAGTTCCGAAACATTTGTAGTTGCGTTCGGCTAAAGAGGGTTCCCACCACGACACACCACAACTAAGTACGTACTGAAGCATGACCCAAATGCTATTACGTAAGATAAGTATGTACTTACAGTGTTCTTGCTAGGTATGTAAACTCAGCTCAATGGAACGCAAGCGAGGGCAGTTTGTTTACATCCCACGGGTCTGAGATCTGACTTTGGACGTTTGAACGTTGACCTCACACACTACCTTCTCTGTACCACATTCCTCCTTGGGACAACCTCCGCCTTTCATTTGATCATTCTTGCTGGACCACTAAGAGGGATTGCAAGCCGTCGTGGTCATGTCGGATGCCCTCGCGGAACTCGCTCGCAAAGTAGCCATATCTGCATGTGCGTGTCAATGCAACTGCGCGAGACGCAGTTGATTTATACCCTTCCAACTAGGTGTTTCACTAGGACTAATGACCGTGGAATTCGCGTGGCTGCTCCGAGACGAATTCATTTTCATTTGGCCGTGAGTTTTACCTGCCCGAAGATCTGTCGAGTAACAGACCACTATCCACAGGGGCGTCCGCTTTCGCAACCTATACGCCTTGGTATACGTCCTGACAAGATATCTAGGTCTGGCTGGACAAGGGTGAGGGCCTCGTGGACTCGCTACAATCTACATGGTTTGACACTTCGCAAGTTTCAACGTTTATTTCAGTCTGCGGATCGCTTCTGGTGCCATTACCTCCCCGGCCCTCTGCAAGATGTGGTTCAGATATCAAGCTATGACCATCCAAGTACTTCTGGCTGCCATGGAATGTGCCTTGATGCATCGAAGTAGGTATTTTCCCGATTCTTGAAAGCAGTGGCCTTGCCAATCGACGTCTAGTTTATGCTTTATTCTTGAAGAATCGCTGGGTATTGGCGCTTTTGGTGCTACTGGGCACCTCCCAGTTGGCTTCCATGTTCGTCAGCGCGCGGCTAGCCATACCCCAACTAACGCACTCAGATACCTGCTACGTCCTCAAGCCCCACGCTTCAACAATATATTTTGGGTGAGTCCCCTTCCTCTAGGCTTGTCATGCCGCCATCACTCTGACACGGGAACACAAGAGCCACGAGTATGACAACGAATCTGGCCATTCTTTTCTTGATTTCCTGGAAATACCTCCGCCTACCCATCACGTGGACGCAGAGCCCCTTTGGACATATCCTGCTACGTGACTCCACCTTGTCTCTTGTCGCCATCTTGAGTCCGTTTCTTGTCTTGGAGCTCTTGTTATCTTATGGACTCTGTTATGTAGTTCTGCTTTTTGTCATGATACTCTCAAATTGCGGCGTAATACAGACACCTGTGAGTGGTAACGTCTTGTACTAGTGCGTCTACCATTGTTTCTCCTTCTGGCGTACAATTCTAATGTACCCTACCCAGTTGGTTTTATTGTACATTATGGATATCGGTCCGTTTAATTAACCTCTGCTAACGCGCCCTGACGACCGTTGCAGCTTGGGAGGTTGATTGTTAATCACTCCAAGGTCGTCCAAGCAAGCAGAGGAGAAGACGTATTGACTCAGGTTGAAGTTGGCCAGACGAGCACATGGACGTCAACCGAGTCCAGCACTAGTAGGCATACACGTATGGGAGACAACCATGCCATCGACCTTACTGGGGCATTTCATGCTACTGACGCAGCCGAGAAGCGATCGTCAAGGCTGCGAGATGAGTTGGCCTCTTGCGTGGATGGGCTAGAACGAGAATCACCGCGAGTGGGAACCAAGGAGAAAGGGGTATCTGTGTCTCTGAAATGTGAAGAATCATCGCACGTCGAAACCAAGGACAACTGGATACCCATGTCTCCGGCAGATGAAGTAGAGGATGGGCATTGATGTACGTAGTCTGTGACTAGTGCGATTGGTGAACCTCAATGGGCGCCGTACTTGGGGTTTGGCGGACAATGCAGTGTTCCTCGCGTAGGTGGCCGACGCTCAATCTTGGAGTGGCTTGACAAACTCAGGACAGCTCATCAGTCACTTGAAGTACTGTGGCAGGCTCAATAAATCTTTAAACATTGAATATTGAGCACTCCTGTCCACTGTAGATTTTTCTACTACCAAGGCATCATGTGCCCTGACTTACAAGTTGTAATAGCAGATCCGCTCAGCTGTTCTGATGTAATTATCACTTACGAACGATAGCACTTGATAGGACGCGCATCAAGTTGACATTCGTTGAACTGATCCTCCTGACTGGTGTCATGATCACATCACTGCTATTCTACAACTCAAATGGCAACAGCACAGGGCATACCGCTTCAAATCTCCAAGCTTGCCTACAGTAGTGAATACCTGACCTTGACATTGCCGAGGTGTTTTATACCTCCATCAATGACTGAGCTACCTTTCGTGCATTGGCCCTAAGGCCTTCTACCTGCAACTCCAAGTTACGAATCTTTTGCCTAGCGTCGCGGAGTTCATTATTGAGACGGTCAACTTCTTCTCGGAGGGTGGTGTTTACCTGCATCAAGTAGAGGGATACTATTAAATAGCTGCGAGCAACAAAATAAGGCTATAACATACTTCATTAGGAACGAAAACATGTTGACAATCGGCTGGCAGCGACTCTGACCGGACAGGGGCGGGAGACACCCCCGGCGATGAAGTGGTGGGAGGAACAGACGCGCATTTGGTAACAGTGGGGGTCACAGGTGGAGAAGGATTAACAACGATTGGTTCGGGTGCAGGTGCCATTGAAACTACCATAGGCTGCACAGTCGCAGGTGGAGGCGCATGTGAAGAGACATCACTAGCGAAGACCGCTCCGTTTTCGAGGTTAACCAAATTTACCGGTGCTGTCCTTCCAGCGAAAAACTCGGCCGCTGTCAAGGATGGTTCTGAGGAAGGCGCGGGAGGGTATATATCCGATTGAAAGGAATCAGACTTGAGAGAGGGGGGGGGGCAGTCAGAATCAGCAACAGTCTTAGAGTCTAAGACCCCAACGACTGACCTTTCTGGGCACGATAAATGCGATTGGTTCTACCCCACTATTGGTAACCTTGAATGCCCGAGCAATCTCGCACTCAGAGACGTCAAGTGCGCGTCTCGGAAGGAAACACATGCCACGTTGAGGCTCCGCAGTCTTGTGCTCGGCCAGAGCGTAGAGCATGTCCGACTCGTACTCGTAGTACCGGATATTGCCGTCGCTAACAAGGACACGTTAGCCTGAAAGCCGAAGCAGGGTGAACAAGCGAACCCTTTGCCAGCTGCAACATGACACAATTGGTCAGATACATCTGGAACATACCATACCCCACGTACCAAGGAATAGAATTCCGTTATCGCTCCAGAAAGGCATCACGACCCCTGCGCTCTGATCTAGCGTGAGAGTTTTGACACTCCCAAGTCCCCCCGTCTCCCATATTACAACTTGCCGATCACTCATCTTGCTGAACCCAGTAGTGGCAATCCGATCTCCATCTCCCATCCAGATTACGCGTGCGCCCTTGATTCCACCATGACCATCGGTAACGCGTACCGGATCACCACTCGCCCGTGCATCAAACAAACGAAGCTTTCTGTCGCGACAAGTCGTTGCGATGATCGATCCTGTCGCATTGAAGGTAAGCGACTGGATCATGTCCCCGTGTCCAGTCAACGTAGCCCGAGGTCGGGCTGGGTCTGCAAGATCCCATAATCTCACGCAATGGTCCCCGGACGCGGTCGCGAGGACGTTTGCTGCTGTGGGGTGCCACAGCACTTGGCCTACCTTACGCGGACTCACATCGACGCGTGCAACAGGTTCGAGGTCGCGTGGTTCCCATCCGTCTGAAGTCCAGCCTTCGAACAAGGCATCGGGGACCTTCCAAAGGAGGCACGTGCCGTCTTCAGAAGCGGAGGCAACAAGAGTGTCGTTGGCCGGAGACCAAGCCGTATCAAGGACGGGGGCAGTATGTGTCCGTGCAAGTGGGATGATATCAGGGAGCTTGGAGGGAACGTCATGGAGAGCTTGCCCAAAAGGTGAGGGCAGAGGAAGGACAGCAAATGCTCCGCCTCCGGACGCCGACCAGTTGATGCTGATGTAGCGCTAGGGAAGAAGTGTTGAGTGTGTGGCGTAGTCATACCACGTTGAATGACCCACGGCAGACGCAGAGATGAGGTTCGTGTCCCAAGCGCTATTGGATACTTTCACATTATCATATCCGTACTCTCTCTTTCCTGCTTGGCCAAAGACGTGGCTAGGTTTTCCACGCGAACACCGTTGCAGCCAGACAAGGCGAGACGTGTGAGGGCAACTGGTGTGACGATCGGATAGGTGACATAGACGTACCGATACTTGGACGCGCGCACGAATCTCGACATTACTAACAGATCTGTCGCAATCGAGTTGATAAGTGATGTGCGGCCTGAGAGATGGTTGGCACAGACAAATGCGAAGTTTCGCAGCCACTCAGTATGTTCAAGTACCCACGCCGCAGCGTCAACAGTGTGGCGGGCGGTTATAATAAGCTTTGATCTTTGGTTCAATCGGACAAAATACGTAGCTGGATTCCGAGTGCTAGCCAAATAACACATGTCCCAGCTATGGTACTATGACCAGCGTTTCTAGGATGGATGGTAAATACTAGGGGGGGAGCGAGGTAGCCACATAAGCTAAAGGATACAACGGTTGGGAAGTAGACACTAGTATATTATGGGTTTAACATTAGTCATGCTGCGGAGCATTGCACAGTTGCCACCAAGGAGCTGAAATGCGGTTCATTCATTGGAGTGGCAGATTTGAAAAGGTCGAGGACTCACTTGGGGCTGCTTCACTCTCCTGAATCGAAGCTTGAAGAGGCGCTTCCGCCATGATGACAGCGAAGCCGCTGATACAACAATCAGAACCCAAAGGGGCTTAACTGAAGGGCTCACGTACTTATGAAGGTGCCAATCGTTATGACTGTTGTGAAAAGCATGGTTGAGACTGGTTCCTGGCAAAAAGGATCGACTCACCAGTGGAAGAACCAGGGACCGGGATTGTCGGTAACGAAACGGAATGTCACGTTATCTTTGTTTTCTTGGAGGCCGAGAGATACTGTATCCCTCCGCACGGGGTTTACGTAGTTGTACGAGCTATTGCCAGATACACGGACGACGTCGAAGGAATGCTAAAAACATCAGTCAAGCATTAAGGTGGACGCCAAGAGGGTAAACATGACTCACACCATGAAGATGAACAGGATGCTGAGGCATTGGTTGGTCACAAGCAAATTATACGGTTGAACACTACTCACCGGACCTCCTAGCGCCCCACCTGGCGTCAGATCAGTTGCCGGCATACTGATCTCCACCGTCTTATTGAACGGCAAGACATAAACGCTCCCGTTGGGAAGTAGTTGTGACGGATGGATTGCACCACTAAGGATTTGTAGGAGAACTGGAAGTGGTGGGTCAACAAAAGTCACGTTATTGATCGTGTACTGGGCTTGTCCACCACGAAGGCCGGGAACGAGATTGATGTTGATATCCGCTTTCCCAGGTTCGGGGATACCAGGCGCACCAGGATTGATGAGGGGATGAAGCGCACTTTCGTCGAACGGCATGATATATGGTCCGTGCTGGGACGTTGGGTCCTCGTCAGGGGCACCTTCGTACCTGAAGATAGCCGAACTTTGCCCTCCTTCGAAAGTCTGATTTGGGTGATTGGATAAGGCACGAATCCAGTAGTTGCTGACGGATTGGTTCGCTGTGATGACGACAGAATACCGTTGTCCAGCATAGACCGCTATTGAGTCGACAACTACCGGCTCGACCAAGTTTCCGTCCGCCTCAATGATGGTCATCGGGTGCCCATCGATGGTGAAATTGAACCATGGGTCGCATGATGCGCCAATAAGCCTGAACCGGTAACGTTTCCCTTGCGTGACGTTGACCACGGCGAGTGGAGTGGCTGGTCCGCCTGCGTAACGCCCACGGCCATTGATTAAGGTGGAAGACGGGTTGAATGGTCCAGTGTACATCTGCGGCGACAATACATGGTACCTTCATACACCAACCATAAGGCTATATCCACAAAAGGGAAGGAGCACCTTCGAACGCACCAATCAGAAAGTACAATCAGGGTAGATTCTGTAACGTATGATAAATCATAGAATTTGAAAGGAACAGAAGACGTACCATCATCGACATCGTACATGTAAGCATAGGGGTCTTCAGGATCATATATAACCAGCGGGCCCCTTAACCCGTCGCAATATTGTGCAGAGAGATGCGAGTGGTACCAAAATGTTCCAGCTTGTTTATGGACAACAAACGAATGCAAGAAACTTCCATTAGGCTGAATGGGACATTGGGTTACGAAAGCGGTCCCATCAGCCCAATTAGACTTGTGCTGGAAGATGCCATGCCAATGCTAGAAGACACCCATAAGCGATCGACCTTGCAAACCAAACTCCAGCGTACGTCCACTTACAACACTCGTAGTCGTGTTCATAGAGGTATTGTAGAGTTGGTTTTTAACATTAATGAGGAATTGGTCCCCCTGGCGTGCCGAGAAGTTCACAAAAAGTACGACCGCTGGTCAAGAAACTAGCATACCTTCTGCGCAGCGATTAGGGGTCCGGGGAAAGTTCCTCCAGCAAGGACGGCCCTTCAGAATCATTGGATCAGAGGTATTCTTCGATACCTATGGCATCTAGAGAACAACTCACGTGCGCGGGAAGCCATCAGGTGCAATCACCTTATTGGTGATCTCTAGATCTGTGACCGGTCCAAGAACGTTTGCGGAAGAACGACGTTGCACTGGCCCGACGACAGACGCCGCTGTCGAAAAGTTAACAAAAAGGGAGGCAAGTGCAAGACTTGTCAAAACTCGCAGAGAGCAAGTCATGACAACGATACAGAGTGCCAAGTAACTCTTTGTACGAGGTGTTCCTGATCATCCCCATCCTCCCCCTGCTTTTATCTGGTAGGTAAGCGGCATGGGGCTAGTGCGACGACTCATGATACATGATGGTTGTTTCATCCCAAAAGCGCGTACCTCAATAACAGCGCTGACTTGTCAGTTCTGTGGGATGAGGACAGCCGAGTCGTAGCAACGAAAGAGGTCAGGCTATGGCTGTTGCACAGATGTAAGGGAAGGTGAAACGCCATGACAGACAGCTGACCAAGTGCGGCAAATGCTTGCCAGGCATCATGTGCATGGATGACAGACGGGAGCAGTGTGGTACTGCAGGGTTGGTCAGGGCTTACCACAGCCTGCTATGTGGCGCGTAAGGCACAGAGACGATCGCGCTTTAATCCCTTAGAGTTAGAACGGAATGACAGCCACAGCTCCCATGCCAAGCCAACTTACAGACTTGCAGTGCCAGAGTGCCCGGAATGGAACATTACAATTATGATTAAATCCGACGAGTGGGTTACCAGGAACTCTCACCGTGAAGTATGACCTTGCCAAGGTTTTTCGAAATACCGCTCATGAAAGCTTGCCAAGCGCACGGAGGTAGCTTTGAGACCAACAAGTTTCCTGTCAAAGTTCCGCACACAAGGCAGTGAGCAGTAGGGGGTCGAGAATTCGTACACTCTATTTTCCAGCAGAAACATGTGCGGTGTGACCATTCTTGGTGACTAGGAGACCTTCCTACCTTCCCTCACACGCGCCAAGTCGGGCATCATTACTGTAATTGCCTCAAATGCCGGACGCCACGTGGTCAACCTGTCGAGGCTATACGGTCAAAAAAAAAAAAAAAAGCAGTCCAATCATATTGCTACATATGTATCCCATGACGCGCCGCAAGGGCCACAAACAAGAACCGAGGGCACAGGCGGACCGCTCAGTCCCCCCCTTTCTCCCTCCAGGCAAGACCCACTCTGCTGGTGAGACGGTGAAGAAAAAAGAAACAGAACCTAAATAACAGTTTCTCCGCCGACACATCCAAGCAAAGCGGCATCTACACTCCCACCCGTCATTTCGTCGAGCCATATATCTAATTCCTGGAACAACTTCATCACAGGACTACCATCTGCCTCTGACTTCTTCGCGGGCCACATCCGGTTTTCTTGGATGCCGATGAAGTTGACTTTAAGACCCTGGGTTGAGGCATTTGTCATTCCCTCGGATGAAGCCAGCGTTGGATGCTTGATCAGCATCGAGACGTGCCAGGTGTCGGTTCCGTAGAATGACGCTTCCCTGATATGGTGCCGTACGAATTTGTCAGGTGGGTCGTTGTCTAACGTCCACTGGAGAACGTATGCGTCGAAGGCGATGACTATTCCAGGACGTTTCAGCGCCAGACCCGCATACCCACGCACGAGGTCACACAAATACAGTGCAAAACCATACCTGTCCATATAATCCCAGGGTGATCTATTCGTAGTGTCAACCGTCTTGTACCTGCAATTTCATCGACACTGTCGTTTATGGCGGTCACCGTGAATCGTTGTTCCACCGGAACGAGACTCATGTAAGTAGGATCAAATGGCAGATCGATTTTGTAGGGAGAAAGGAACTACTTGGGAGAAAATAAATGCACGATGCGTCCATCGTGTGCGATTATTGCCATCAATGAGTACCATATGTCGACGGATGAAGGTGGTATGTTAAGAAGGGGCTTACCGTCGAGAATGGATACAGGATATCCCAATCACCGTTGTAAGCGTCCATGATCACCCTTGTGGGAGGGATGCCTTCCACACCAAACCTCTCGGCCATCGCATAGACGAGGGTGTCGAAGCCTGGTGCGCCGTCCGCTGCGGCAATATGGAGGTGTTGATCTCTAGTCATCATCTAAACGTAGCAACAGTCAGTTATAGATACCGGCTCTGTCGTCGGAAACAAATCCAAATGTATGTTAGAGGCATTTATCTGATGGAGCTGTCAACCGCAGAAATAATTTCGCCGTATGCTCAGCCCTCGTTTCCAGGAACACGCAAAGCGCTCCGAGGCATCAAGTCACGACGCAGGCCACGCCCCACAAAAGGAAAAACAAGGGCGTGCAGAAAGTCACCAAATAGGAACAAATTTACGGTTACCTGGTGCGGCACCGTCGCCAGTGCGCCCCAGACCAACCATAAAGATAGGCACCCCAAACGGGTTTAGGGCATCCGGCAAGCAAAAAATGAGGCAGAAGACCACACGACTCACATTTTCTTTATGAACTACGAATAACCGCCTCTGGTGCATTCGATCGAAAGAGTCCTGTGCACAAAAGAACGCCATGGTGAGACCGAGGCTCAAGATGGACATCCATAACATTTGCCGAAGAAAACGCGGGCCGAACCGGTGCGCGAGTGCTGGTATGAAGGAGACACAGAATGCGCCCAGAATGGAGACGATGGAGGCGATGATGAACTCTGCCGGAGCATCTCTACCGATACGGCCGGTCTACACGGACGTGTGGTGCGTGGCATGTGGTACATATAGATGAACAGACGCAACCGTAAGCATTCAACACCACCTTATCTGGGCAGTTGGTCATTTGGGCGACGTACCAACGGAACGAACACGACCAAAGTCGCAGCTAACATTTGCACTCCCGCAGTTAAGGGTATTAACATGGCGATCACGTATGACCACAGCGAAAGCTCTTGCCCGCTCGTTCTCACTTGATCTACCTTACCATTTCCACCGTTGTTGTGCACGTGATTCGCGCTGGATTTGTCCCCGTTAAAAGGCGAGGACCGTGTTCGTAATGATAGCGCCGTGTCCACACACATTGCTGCGAAAAAACCGACTGCGCCCAGGAACGGAGCAGCGCTGGAACCGATATTTAGAACTTGACCAAAAGCGGCCAAGCAAGACTGGAAAAGGAGCAAAGCCATAAAGATCGGACGCTCCATAGAGGGTTTTCCAGGTCCACTAAATGGTATTTGCGCAATCAGCATCCCTACGGCCACCATCAGCAGGTTTATCATGCATCGTCGTACGCGCGAACAACCCCGAGGCAATCAAAAGAGCACACGCACCAGATATGACTGCCGGTGCATAAAGAACTGCGGGATGGTATTCCGCTTTGAACCAACTCGAAGGTCTCTTCAACACGTACTTCATCAAAAATGCAACAAGGTTCGCTGTCAATATGGCACCCGCCATCGCAGATAACACAGCCCCAAACCCTGCTCTAACTTTCTGTACCCGTGCAATGCGCCACAGCGCAAGCGACGCGATGAATAACATTGCGTACATAATCTTGGCGGTTGCGAAAGAGTAAACAAAAAACCAGTGGAGGCAGATCAAGAACACTGTACGTGGGCGGGCGTCGAAGCCTTTAGCGAGGGTGGGGATGGCGGAATCACCGGAAGAGAGGTAGCGGAGGAGAGCCAGAGCGTTGTCAGCCATGTGTTGTGCTACGCCTGGTTCGATGTTCTCGACAAGGTCCTGGTGGCAAGATGAGGCTCACGGTCGACGGTAGTGGAACGGCAGGGTACGTGTACGCACCCCTCGCATGTGATACATGTAACTGTTCCCGACCACTGCCATCTGAATACGAAGATGGGTAAGCGACAATGCGAAGATAGAAAGGGTGGTACACACATCCAAACCGGTTACATTGAGATACTGTTCGAACTGTCGGAAGTCAGTGCTAGAGGGTCTCTATTAGCCGAAGATGACCGCGGGGCTGAACCAAACGCACTCTGAGAGAAGAATGCCCGAACTGAATATCTCGTTTGCAAATATGGTACCGTAGGGTCTGAAAAGGCGGTCAATCGGGACATATGAGGAACAATGAACCTACAACAAACCTAGGGACATAGGAATATGCCTCGATCATCTGCTGCGAGGTGGCTTGGAAGAGCAGCTCGGGGCCTGTAGTTCCAGCGGCTACATACAAGGGATTGGACAATGAATTGGTTCACATGCAATGTCACTGGATGGAAATACGTACCCTCGAGATTGATGACGGCTCTTACGCTGCACGGTAATAAAAATCAGACGTCGATATAGACGGGTGAGAATGGGAGAAGACGGACGTGGGTGCCGTTTCGTGCTGGGTGGCGTAAAGGTGGGAACCATCTTGGAGAGACTCCTCCGCATTATTGAATACTGTCGGAACGTATTAACGCCGAACCATGTCGACATCCTGAATGGGCGGGGGAACACTCACGGAATATGATGGCATGGGTTGGTTCCCACCCCGGGGTCTCTATCAGTGTTCGTGCACACTCGAGCATGACTCCCACGGCAAGAGCGTCGTCTGCTGCACCAGGGCTTGGTAAGGTGCTGTCGAGATGAGCATTGATGAGGACCGTGTCGGATTTCGAGTGCTCTGTACCGTCAGATATTCGGAGGATGATATTGGAGAGATCGACGTAGGTCTTGTATAGACGCGTCGACATTATGTCGAACCTTCCATTGTCCAAAGCAGGCAAATGAGCAAGTGAAAGGGGCAGTAAGGGACGTTCCAAAAGAAAAAAAGAAGGTTCGCCGACAGGAGACTCACCGATGACTCCCGCTACCTTGTTGTCTCCACACGTTGCATTCCAACTTTCTACCAGGTTCTTTCTCTACGACATGACGACAAAGTTGTCCGATTTCCTGGACTTTATCATACCACCACGCGTCAGCCTGCGCGTGTTGGCGCGTTCCAACAGTGCGGTAGCCGATATCTTCCGAGAGATATTTGGCATAGGAAAGAATCGTCGATTCTGAGGGGTGGGGGAGAGAAGTGGTGGGATCGTAACTGGACGTTGGTGGGTCAGTGCTATGTAGATGAAGAGGGAGAAGGGGGGGACTTGCGAGTGAACGTTTGGAGTTGGTAATACTGGGAAAATGTCATCCGCCAGCAGTTGACAGCCTGGGGATGGCACTCACAGAACTGATGATAGAGGGTATACAAAGGTGCCCCGAGCAAAACTAGCGCCAGAACGAGTAAGGTCCGTGCGGGACCCCATTCGGTAGGGCGGTTCACCCCCATCTCGTCGGTGGGGTATTCTAGCAACGGGCCTCGCCGGGTGTACCTTTCTCGAGTGCTTGAACAACTGTCCAAGGGTAAAACCGGCGTCGGTGTTGGTTTAGTGCTGCGCGGGCACACACGCACACACAAAAGTTGTCGCACGCGGACCCAAACTAACTCTCCTCGTTCCTATGATAGATATATTTACGTAGCACGATGAGACGCGCCAACAACAATCCGACGTCGATGCCAAAAATCATTATCAGACCCCGCGCATCCCGTGCAAGAACAACGGGCACGCCATCTACACGTCGATCTCGTACGCCAGCCATACCCACACCATCGTCACTACAGTCATCTGAACACGACCATGGTAATCATGACGACGTTCCTATGGTGGTCGAATCGGATGTACGCACAAAACTAGAAGAGCCAGAAGACATGCTGGACGAAGAGGACGGTGAAATTGAAGCCGAGGTTGAGGCCGACGAGGGAGATGGTGTTGGGGAGGGGAGTACTGCTGGGGACGAACAGGGTGAGGGTGCGCCATCTCTTCCGCGCGGTAGGGGTAGGCCGCGTGGTCGTGGCCGAGGTAACGCAGTATCGGCCCCCACACGTGCACGCGGTCGAGGCCGGGGAAGGGGAAGGGGAAGAGGTCGAGGAAGGAGTGCAGCAGGTCCTGGTCACGAAGACGGAGAAGGCGACGCCGACGGCGAAGAAGGAGGCCAAGAAGACGGCCGCCCATGGCGTAAGATTGGTGACAAGATATATTACATCGAAGGGGACGAATTCGTCACGGAGTCTGATGAGAAAGGCGACCAAAAGATCGATGCAGACGGGAATTTACTGGGTGGTCAGCCCTCAGTTTACAGTAACACCTGCCCATGAAAATCTTATTACCTCTTCCTGTTTTACAGGTCGAAGATTCAAATGTAGCACCTTCATTCTTCCAGGTCGACATCCTTCACGGCAATACATGCTCGCTATCGACGCGGCTCGCTCTTCAGGATTCAGAGACTCGCTGTATTACTTCCGCAAAAACTCGCTCGCTCTGAAGCTACTCGCCACGCAACCCGAAAAAGAGTTCCTCATCCAACTTGGGAAGCTTGGCGCCCACTTGAAGACGCGAAGCGTGACGCTCGTTACCGCGCGGAGTGCTTACAAACTGCACGGCGCTAAAATGATCATCGGTACGTTGCCTCCCCTCTTCAGCTCCTCATTTCATCCGATCTGACCTTTACCTCTTGGTAGATGGACGATGGGTGACGGACGACTACTACGAAGACCGTTCACTCGAAGACATCACCTCGAAGGGTCTCACCCCCGGTTCGCCCGTAGGCGAACTCCCTGACCCGCTAGCCACTTCCCAGAGTGTTCTCCAATTTACTGGCACCGTACCTAACCAATTCTCCTCTGGGATCTCGCACGGCATCTATCGTGCCGGCGGACCTACGACGCTCTTTGGGGGAACAGGGTTGGGTCCTTTCAGCGACGGTCCACATAGTGCGGTCAGGAAGAGTTTGCTGACGAGAGAGGGTTTGTCGGTCGAGAATTGGATGTGGGAAGCTGCAAGACGAGTGTGTGACGCGACCGAAGAGTACGGGAAGATGAGGAGGGAGGCGAGGGTTCCATACGGAGGCGTGCTGGAGAGCGTGGACTCCAAAGTGAAAGAGAAAGAGAAGGACGGAGAAGGCAATGTTACGAAGACCGAAGGGGAAAGCGGTAATTTTCCAATGGGTGTATACGAACCACACACGGCCATCGTGCAATGTGAGTCTATTCTTCGTACTTCCTGTCACCTTGCCAGTGACACCTTGTTTGTCGCTTAGACCGCGCAGACACCCAACCTACGCAGTGTCGCTGGCAACAGGTCGAAACGCGCCGCGTATTAGGAGGGACAAAGGTGGGAAACGGGGCGTGGGCGTTGGCATGGGTGGATACTTGTTTAGAGTCGCCAGGGCTCGGGAAGAGCACGACACGAACGCGTCTTCAATGAGTGAGGCTCCTAAGGCCTGAGGCCGTCATAGTAAGTATTTGTATGTAGCATAGCTGCCCATCTACTGTAGTAGTGGACGGTTCCCAGATTATACAGCCCTCGATGCTTCGCAGGGCGATTCAACCAATCAACTCACGATTGCGGTTGCAGTACGACTGCACTGCACGCACGCTGGGTTACCTGAGTTCGGACAATTAATATACACGTGTGCTACTGGAGATACTGAAACTTATTGCTGTTACCTTTGGCGTAATGGTTATACGCACTCATGCCGAAAAAAGCAGTGGGGAGATTGTCTGGAGAGGTTCATGAGGCTATGGATGGTCAATGAGCATAATGATGCACTGAACATTGTGTTGCGAGTCATTCTTTCATCCTTGTACATCAGTAAATCGGCCAATGTCTTTATTGTACTTTTCATACTTATTTAGCTACAGATAGTCAAAGAAGTACAAAAAGTATTTACACTTTTTTAAGTAGGTCCTTTGTCTATCTGCAGAACTTTTCTGACTATATACACTATTGTGACTTCTCATTGCCACAGTTGTCTGGACTATTAATGTTGCAGTTATGCTACAATCTTACCTTTTTCAGCTTACATTTCACTTGCACATCTGGCAAATGAGCGACACTATGATCATTATTAAACAGCCAAAAAAAAAAAAAACAAAAGAGTGGATGTACTGTAGTGATAGCATGAAATGAGTGGGTGGCAATGTATCTGCTACTAACATGAAGGTGCATAATTAGTCAAGGACTGTAGTGGGTGAATCAGGGAGAGGACAAGATGGGGGAGTGATGAAAACTTATATTGCAGACTGAGCTGCAATGTGGCTGGCAGAATGTTGGTGCTTCACCAGGTATCCTATCAAACTTGTCAGCACATCCTGGGAGGTAATGACACTGTGCCTACAAATACTCATGTGCTGGTTTGTGGATACCAGCAATGTAGAAAATGGCTGTAGGCAGCCTCAGTAGTGACTCAACTACTTATATATTAGATGTATGTGTAGGAAGCTAAAGGGGATCAGTAAGTAGGAAACTACTAGATAATAAGTAGACTCACCCTCAGTAGTGACTCAACTACTGAGAGAACAATACCAAAATGTACTCTAAGTGTGCGCTTTAAGTGCTTATGTAATCAACCCAAAAGCGCACCAAAAATAAGTATCACACTGGGGTGATTCAATCTCCAACATACCCCCTGAAGCTCCACTGTGTGATAAGTAGATGTGCAGAAAATAAGAACTCAAATGAATGTATACTCAATAATTCAATAAATGAGTGTGTATTCTGCTGCTAGTGTGTTGAAATTATCACCAGCTACTATCACTTACATGTGATTGATATTCTAAGAATAGTTGTTCCATACTATTCTATGGTGTTCTCTTCTACTGGATAACTGAATAACACATTCCTAGTAGAAAGACAGAGTAGTACCTATATGGCAGGTCCTTTTACTTACAAATATGGTAGTTCTTATCATGGTGTTAGTCTACCTGGTCCATGTGCACCACTCACATATATACCCTGTAAGGATTGACCACAGGATGTAACTAACAAGCTTGTCTCTTATATCATTCTCATCTCAGAACTACTCTCTGAGTACTATCAAGTCCAAGACCAACTGAACCCTAAAGGCAAGTGCTCAGCCCTCACCCTTCTTTAACCCCAGATCCTCTGTGCAATAGGTTATGAGCCCCAAGTAAATGGGTGCTTATTGTCTAATGGACAATAGATCATTGAGGAAGATGTTCATCATTGACTATGCCATTGAATGGACCTGAAGTGCTAGGCTGGGCCTTGGCCACCTTGATGCTTTCATTCATTCTAGGCATTTGTCAGGTGGTATATGTTGTTAATGTGGTCAGTGGTCCTTTTAATCTTGCATTGGTTTTATCCACTGTGATGTGGGGTACTTTTTTAGGTCTCCCTACTTGGCATGGCATCTATGTAAGGATGCCCTAGACTACTACACTTAAACAGGTGTGGAGTTCATTAATGGTTGAACTCCAGTATTATTTGTAGGTATATTACATAAACAAGGGCACCTGTATATAAACAGGTGCCCATTACATAAGTAGAGGAACTTCTTTTTTACCATACTTTACACACTCCAATATAACACTGGTCATGTTTATATTCAAGTGACTAAGTATACAAGTGAACAAGAAGCTAGAAACTTTACATTTTTTAAACACCTGAACATGTTATGGGCCCCAAGTCTAACAAGAATACCATGCTGCAGAAGAAAATTTCTTGTGGCACATCAAAACCTCTCGAACCTGATAAAATTTGAGAGGACAGTGATGGTGACGATCTGCCACCATCAGAGAGTCATGAGAACTACCCTCAAGTGCAATTGTCTGAGATGATCATGTGAGGAACTACTGATGATGCTGATTGTGCCATAATCTTAGACAAAGGGCTGAGTGCACTAACTGACTTGACCACTGAAACTGCTCTTGTAGAAACTACGAGAGCAGAAGGGTCAGGAAAAGGAAAAGAAAAATCTGACAATAAATGAAAACCACCTACATTCCCCAAATTTATCTGGGAACTGAAAGACATAGTGGCCAAATGCACCACTCAATGGGAAAACTTTGGTGACCAGGATGAATGCAGCTACCAAGTATGTACCTTTAAAAAACTATATGATCTAGTGGACATGCCTGACATTGAGAGTGCACATGATGGGACTGGTGAAGAAGGACAAAGCCCAGCACATGATGCAAGAAGGGAAGTCCACTATGATGAAATGTCTGTGAGGAATGAATGCAGGCAGGAAAACACTCTATGAGGAGATAACACTTGTAGAGTGGGAACAGGCAGAATCACCTGATACCCAGCGATGTATGACCTGGCAGACTGGCCAGACCAGGAAATCCTGCCTCACATGGAGAGAGACTTTAAGGAAGAAGAGACATTCAGCTGGAGGATGGGCACTGGACACCCAGGCAGTGACCCTGACGATGACCCAGATGACAATCTGGATGACAATTATCATTGCAGAAATAACTGCAACAATCATGATGATGATTGCAGGAGAAGACAACCCCCAGCTCCAGCCCCCCCTCATTGCAACTGTAGGGACAAGGAGGAGGAGGAACACCATGATTGTCACACCTGTGAACAATCACTAGGAATACACTCCCACTGAGGGTTAACCCCTGGTATGAGTGGATATATGGAATCCCTATTAGAAAAATACTGTCAGAGGATATATGGAGTGGTAGGCTGAAATACAGCTCCCACAGGTCCCGAGGTCAAAGCCATAAAAATTGCCCAACCTAAGTACTACAAAGGTCAAGATGACATCAACACCTTTGATGAATGGGTCAACCAGATACTGTGCTGGTTGAAGATCTATAAAGTGACAGGACCAGCCCATGATGCAGACCACATAACGTATGCTGGAACCTGCTTGGAAGGAATGGTGGCACAATGGTTTGACCAAGAAGTAGATGGTCTGGACCACATGATCCATGACTGGATGTTCGAAGAATTCATATGCTGCATGTTCACTTGATTCATCCATGAGGCTTCAGCTCAAAATGCTGCCAAATGATATGATAACACCAAGTACTCTGCCACAAAGGGAGTACTTGCATTCTACAACAACCTGAAGCACCAAGCATCCAGGATGGTCCAACCCCCTGATGAATATTCCATGAAGAGGACATTCATCAATGGACTCCCCCTACCAATCACAGAGGGAGTCCTCAAATCGAGAGGAGTATCAGCAGAGCATATGCTGATGGACCAGATCCTAATCAAAGTGCAAAAGATGGAAAGTGCCCTCAAACTGATCAGCAACCACACATGAGCCCAACAAATGAAACAGATTGGGCTTTGTCCTGCCAATCCTGACAACAGGATTGGCAATAGGCAATTCTCTGATGGAGTATACAGGTACACCCAGAAAGGGAACATACTGTACAGGAAGGTGCTGGACAACACACACCCCCAGAGAGAGGAATTGGCCAGACTGCTGGGACAACACATGACTGGAGCCAGTCATGAGAAAAAGAACAGACCAGTAGGTCAGAGTCTGAAAAAAGACTCTGGCCTGCCATGTCAAAATATCAAATGTTACTGCTGTGGAAAAGAAGGGCACTATGCCAACGAGTGCAACCAGAAGAACATCCCTTTGAAAGACAATAAGACTGGCAAGGCCAGGCTATTTGCTGCCAAGGTGATCAAGGATGATGGTGATGACAAGACTCCAGAACCTCAAGAAACCACAGTGGCCTCTTATAATGAAGGAGACCAGGAAGTGCCCCTAGAAGAAGAAGTGGATGCTGACAATGACATCATCGACATCTATGGCAATTACTATGACAGCGATGAGGATGGAGAGCCTGTCGCATATCTAGGGTCAATGGATGCCCACAGCGATACTGAGGGCCAGCAAATCTACTATGCCCGAATGGATGTCAAGGAATCTACCATGGAGGGTGACCCAACTGAAGAGGCTGAGCCAGATGATGAGGAGGCATCACCTGGCGAGAATGAAGTCGAAGAAGTCATGGCCAATCCATGGGGAATAGTGAACATGGTGGAGAATGAGGCCATGCTGCCTAGCATGGATGACCACACATGGCATTACTCAGAAAGATTTGGCCTGACTCATATAGACAACTGCCAGATGTGCTGAATCCACAGAGCTCATATCATAGAAAATGAGCTCACAGAGGTACTGTCCCTGATAGCAGCCTGAGCAGTACTGCAACAACTGAGATGAAGGGCATATGATGAGGGATGGGATGCATGAGAAGAAGTGGCAGGTGAAACCCTAGCTCCCCACATAGGGTACATCCTGGCAGAAATGAACACTGCCAAGAACATAATAGACCTCATGCTCAAACATGTGGAGGGCATGATGGATGGAAGATGGCTGACAATCAGTGTCGATGGGGTACATCAAACCCTGCTCAGTCTGGGGCACCTGGCAGTGAGAATGTGTCAGGCAATATGTCCTAGGGAGAATGACACTTCGACAAGTGCACTACCTTTGTTGAGGCAAATGAGGATGGCAAGAGCAGACATCAACAGGACAGGAGAACTCATCCAGGGGATCTGGGGAGTGATGACCCAGAACAAACAGCAAATGCAGCAGGCACTGCAGGAAAGTGATCAACTTCGAGGAGACCTGCGAAGGTTGGCCAACAGGCTCTCACATGCCTGCAAGAGCCTTGGAGGGGAACCATGCTCATACATTGAAGTGGAGACCCCAGCCATCCCAGACCAAATGACCATTGGCAGGCCATTGCATCCTAACTCAAACAAAACCCAATGACTAATGGCACTCCATCCAACAGAAGAGACTAACTGCGCATTCCGATATGGAATGTGCACCAACAATACTGTCACTCCCAGACCAACAGTCCCACCACAAGCACATGCTTGTGTAGTAGTAAAAGCCCAGGTCAATGGCTGTGAAGTGTTGACCATGATAGACACAGGGAGCACAACCAATTTTGTGAGCCCTGCATTTGCAATTGTCGCCAAATTACCTACATTCACCCTGGCCTCCCAGCTAACCCTACAGTTGGGATGTGTTGGAAGTCATTCCAAGATCACACATGGCTCCCAGACGAAGTTGTGTCTGGGAGCCTTCATGTGTGATGCCTACTTCAACGTTGCAAAAATCGACTGATATGACTGCATACTTGGGATCACCTTCCTCCGATCACATGGTGTGTGATTAAAATTTGATACAAATATGATAGAGGTTGGGGGAATATCCATGCCAGCATACACAGAACTGGACCTGTCCAGTTCTGTGGAAAATCAAACATGAGAAGAGGGACGATGCAAAGATGCGTCACCCTCAACTCCAATGAATACATGACTAGCAGGTGGGGCCACACCAACAAGGAATCCTCCTGGCCCCATGACACCTCAATGAAGTGTTGAGATACCAACGTCAGTAGCTGAAGGTGAAGGGCAAGTCACACTTGCACAAATGAAAACCCAAAAATACTCAGACAGGGATATTCCTCATCTGAGGGAAGAACTGTATAAGAAATATGAGCACCATATGAAAGGAGTGGTGACCAAAATGCCACCACTCTGGGAAGTGAACCACTGCATACCCTTAATAGACGAGGGTATGTGATATACTTACCACTTGCTGTGTTGCCTGGACTTGCTGAAACCTCAGCTGGCAGAAAAGATTCAGCTGTATACAAAGGTGGATGGTGGGAAAGAGCAAGTGTACCACAAGTGGTGCCCATGCTCTGCATTCACAAGAAGAACAGAAAGCTACAGACAGTCATGGACTGTCATAAACAAAATGACAATATGGTTAAGGACGTCACCCCATTCCCTGACCAAGACCAGATTTGAATGGACATTGCTCAAGTGAGGTATCACTTGAAGATTGATCTGTTGAACACCTATGAACAAGTCTGAATCAAACCTGATGATGTCCACAAGATGGCATTGTCGACAGTCTTTGGTACATTCCTGAGTCATGTCATGCAGCAAGGGGACTGCAACACACCAGCCACTTTCCAGTGGCTAATAACAGTGATGTTGCAGGAACACATAGCCAGGATAGTACATGCATATCTAGATGACACATTCATGTATAGTGATACCATAGGGGAACACATGGAACATGTATGCCTTGTATTGGGTGCACTAGTGAATGCTGACTTCTACCTTGAGAGAGAGAAAGTTGATTTATTTGCTGAGAGGTTGGACTGTCTCAGCCACATTATCAATGACAAGGGCATACACACAGATGAGGACAAGATGGCCTGCATTTGCAGCTGGAGAAAGCCAATGAACCTGAATGAAGTACAATGGTTTGTGGGCTTGGTCAAGTACCTAGCACCATTCATGCCAGATGTATTGGTGTATATGACACCCCTAACGGGCATCCAGAGGAATGGCCACTCCTTCCTCTGGTGTGAGATTCATGACAGATGCTTTCAAGCGATCAAGGATCTCGCCTGCAAATACCCTGTCTTGTGACCAATAGATCCAAGATTGAATGAGCCCATCTGGCTTATTTGTGATGCATCACTATATGGAATAGGGGTGCTGTACAGTCAAGGCCTGACCTGGCAAGGGTGTAGACTGGCAGGGTTCATGTTGAAGAAACTCACAGATGCCCAGCACAACTATTGGACTTTCGAGAGAGAAACACTTGCCATCCTTGAAGCTCTACTGAAGTGGGAGGACAAGCTTTTGGGATTCCACTTCAAAGTCATCACAGACCATGAAGCCCTCCAATTCCTTTGCATGCAACAATGTCTATCCAGCTGTCAGATGTGCTGGATGGACTATCTATTGCACTTTGACATCAAGATCATATATGTCAAGGGATCAGAGAACAAGGTGGCTGACTGTCTATCTCAGTACTACAAGACAGATGGGGGAGATGAGGCACAAAAGGAAACTGTCAAATGGGCAACAGCCAACATTTGACTTGACCCAGAAGGAGATGACCTCCCAATCGACAGGTTAAGAGAATTGTGTCTCACAGTGATATGAGATGAGACACCAAAAATTAGGGAACCAACAGAGGAGCATTGTGCAGAAGCTGACACACTAAAGCAACATGCAGAGAAGAGAAGGGAAGAACCCACTCATGTACCCATGAGTGAGGATCCCACTCTTCTTGACTCTGCAGGGGACCTGCAGATGCTCACCACCCACTTCCAGGGGGAGTGTGGCTTCCTCGATTGCATCAGACAACAGTACCCAACAGACCCTATCCTGGTGAAGGTACTCCTACACCCAGATCACCACAAAGGATTCAATGTAAATGATGGCCTGATCCACTTGAAAGTTACAGCAGGAGACAGAGTACTCTGTCTCCCTCGGGTGGACTGGAAGAATGACCAACTGATGGCACAAGTGATTGAGCATGCACACAAGATGCTCAGTCACTTTGGAACACTGCACATGGGAGACTACATCCATAGGTGCTTCTGGTGGCCTGGGATGGGCAAGGACATTGACCGATTCTGCAGATCATGCCCAGTGTGCCAGACCACCAAGACCGACAATGCACACCCAGCAGGTCTACTTCACTCCCTGCCAGTGCCCAAGAGACCTTGGAACTCCATCGTGATGGACTTTGTCAGCCCCTTCCCCAAAAGCAATGGTGCCAACTACCTATGGGTTGTCCTGTGCTGACTAACATCTCTAGTTCACCTCACACCAGTCAACACCACCATACAAGCATCTGAACTTGCATGGGTTTTTGTTTGGGAGATCATGAGGCTGCACGGTCTCCCTGATATGATCATGTCCAATTGCAACACTAAGTTCACCTCACAGTTCTGGTGTGAGGTGCATTGACTCCTGGGCATGAAGCTGCTAATGTCCATGGCCTTCCATCCTCAGACAGATGGAGCTTCAGAATGAGTGATACAGAACATATCACAGATACTACGAGGTCTAGTCTCCCCAGATCAATGAGACTGGGCTGGGAAACTACTGATGGTCAAGTTCACTATCAACTTGAGCATTAGCAGCTCAACAGGATTTGCACCGTTCGAGCTGACATATGGATACCTGCCCCAATCACTGCCTAACATCGAGGAGCAGTCAGCTATGACTGCTCCTGGGGTAACATCCTTTGTTCATCAAGCAAAGGAAAACCTAGCAATGGCTCATGACACTATCATTGAGGCCTGCATGGTGCAGACACACCACGCTAATAAACAAAGGAGGGAAGGAGGAAAATATGATGAGGGCAATCTAGTATATTTGTCAATGAAGAATCTCACCTTGCCCAAAGGACATGCTTGCAAACTGCTCCCCAAGTACATCAGCCCCATGAAGATTGTTTGAGCAAACCAGCCCACAGACACATACACTCTGGAACTGCCTAAGCAGCTCCAGGAATGACAAATCCACCCCACATTCCACACCAACCTCCTGCATTGTCATGAACCCAATGACAATGCGATGTTCCCCAAATGTGATGCCCACATCTTCTATGACGTGGGCATACCAGATGATGCAGAATGGCTGGTCAACAAAATAAACACCCACTGATGGGTGGGCCATCAGCTGGAATTCTTGGTCAAGTGGAGTCTGGGCAACTCCACTTGGGAACCTTACCAACACTGTAAGGACCTTGAGGCCCTAGACAGGTACCTCAAGCTACAAAACATTAAGGACCCCTGCCAACTGCCTAGAAGCAGTCAGCATACTATGGAAGCTAATGTGTAGTAGAGAGACCTCACAATTCACACAAGTCCTATGCATGTGACCTGCCCACACCACCCCCCACACTTCCCTTTCTGGACTTGCTGCCAGCTCTATGTTTAAGCTTTAAGAATACATACCACTTATCACCAAGATTATGCAATCATTCCCTTTATGAAAAATTTCACATTGCCTCTCTCTTCCTTCCTTACCACACCTCCCCTTAACCTTCATCATTATGTCCCACTGCTTCCCCACATCCAAAACCCCAGCAGTGCCCTCTCATGAGGATGCTGCTGCCTCCTCTGATGTGCCCATGTCTCCTGATAACCAGGCATGTTGTTGTGAGTCCAAATGATGCATGAGGGACGACTCCCCCCCTCGTTGTGTGCCCTCATACTCTCGGTCCCTGTCTTATCCCTGTTCACACTCATGCAACAACAAATGTCACCATGAGCATTCAGCCTCCCCCCCATGTTGACACTGGCATGCCAGTGAGTTCAGCATGGTCATGCATGACAACTGTGGCCAGCCCAACAGCTGCAGTGTGTGCTCTGCATATGCAGTGCACATGGCACATGACCTGGTCCTTGGGTCCCCCAACCTCATACATGCACACATGGATTGTGTGCATGTACTATCATGTCTCCTTCACCTTGATGATGCCTCAGCCACCCACAAGGAGGTTGACCATCTTCAAGCCAACCATGACTACTGGTGCACCTGGGCTCACCACTACCAAGATGAGTGTGAGCAACTTGACAATGACTGAGTTTGAATGTGCCTGCCTTGCATCCCTTGAAGGCTGTCCCCACCATGACTACCCCTCCCAACCAGCAGGAGCTGGCCCCTCTTCTTTGAGCCTTGCAGCCTGCCTATCAGGGGGAGGGGACAGGGGACCCCCTATGCAGCCACCTCACTCTCCACCTCATGCCCCCATTCTCACCTCTGACCCCATGTCTCATGTGGAACACCACAAGATGCCAACTGGCACCCCCAACAAGTCTGGTCAGACTCAGCCTCACCAAAAATGACCCCTCCTGACCAACCTCCTCAAGGAGGCTACCACCATGTTCCCCATCGATCATAGGGAATGCCCCCACCAGGCCTTTGTTCTGCTGAGTGGCAGGAGGTTCCCACATGTCTGGGCTCAGCAGAGCCTGTACCAGTTTGAAGCCCCCCAGTGTTATGATGTTGAGAGGGCAATAGCTGCAGGATATGCTCCAGCCCTCTTTGGAGCCATCCCCCCAGGTGCAGTGCACCTACTGAACACACCCCATGAGATAGATGACATCTATGCTTGTGCAGCAAGGGAGAGTGATGAGGACAATGCACTGTATGCCAGGACAGCCCAACATCTCATCACCTGGATCAATCAGTATCTGGCCAATGTTGACAAGCATGTGGGAAGGAAACCAGCCAAGAATCCAGTTGCAGCCTATGTGCTCTCGCAGTGGCACCCCCTGGCATGGTTAGCTGCCAAGAGTAAGGTCAAACAGGACAACTACAAACTGTCTGTCACCAGACTCGCCCTGCAACAACCTCCAGTATATGAGGAGCCCCATGCCAACCCTTCTGAGGCTTGTGAGGAGCCCACCATCCCTCATGAGCCAGTACCCATTCCACAGGTAGAGAGACCACCACCAGTGGAAGCCCCCTTCCCAGTCATGATCCCAGCACCCCAGGCCCTGACTGTCACCAGCCTGACAGTCCTACCCATCATCGACTGCCAAGACCCAAAGAAAAGGTCCCACCAGGATAGGATCCCCAAGAACACACCTGCCTGGGGTGAACCTTTACAACAGTGGAGGGCAGAAATTGAGAAGTATTGGGACACAGAAGAGATGTTGAGCTTCCCAGGGGTGGCAGGTCCCATCAAAGAGTATGCTGAGGATAAGGAAGTGACTCTGATTCTTTGAATCAGAGGCTTTGTCCTGGAAGGGTACTTCACACCCCAGTTCTGATATGATTCCAATCAGCATGGGTGGCACTGCAACTTTGCTCACCTGTTCACTGTTGCTGGCTGGTACTGAGCCATAGTGGAGAATGAGGGACTGTCCATCATCCTGGGTGCCCAAAGCAATTGGGACCTTCATAAGGATGTTGCCCCATCCCCTGCTGACATAGCCCATTTCCTCACCAGGAATGGGCTGAGTTTCCAGGAAGCTGACAATCTGTACTCCTGGAGTGTCTGCTTCCTGCAAGATGAGAGTGACATGCTCCATGAAAAGGGGCATCAGGTCCATGATGGTCTGATGTGAGGTGACCACAAGTGGGGTGGTGACATGGATTGCCTGGCTGAGCAGCAACCTCTCGAGTATTATCTGGATCGTGCTTGGGAACTAGGGCTCCTGGACTTCTGTTCTGTTGAACCTGTCCCCACTACTCCACACTCACTGAGTGGTGTGGAGGTAGTGGGAGGAGTGATGGCTGCCTCTGATTTCAATGACTGGGAATCTGATGTCCTGAGCATGGGTACCACCAGGAGGCAAGGCATGGATGTCGATGATGAAGGTCCTGCCCCCATGTAGGGGCCCAATATTATATAAAATCCTGTCTCAACCACATACTTCCACATATCATTGCAGACTGGCTAATCTCTGCTCAGTCATCTCACCATAGCTCTCCAATGTCTCATGCTTGTGCACTGTACATGTGTGATCATAGAATAGAAATGTCAGTATATTCATGATTGTGCTTAGTTTGGAAGAACCTGTTTGGGGTTCTTCAGGGGGAGGGTGTAAGAATGCCCTAGACTACTACGCTTAAACAGGTGTGGAGTTCATTAATGGTTGAACTCCAATATTATTTGTAGGTATATTACATAAACAAGGGCACCCATATATAAATGGGTGCCTGTTACATAAGTAGAGGAACTTCTTTTTTACCATACTTTACACACTCCAATATAACACCAGTCATGTTTATATTTGAGTGACTAAGTATACAAGTGAACAAGAAGCTAGAAACTTTACAATCTACTCCTCATATCAGGAGTATCATATTCTCTTGGGGCACTATCATCAATTGCACATTCATGTTGGTGTCCTTGTTGAGGCTAGAGATCTAGAACCTCCTCAGATTTCCCCACCTTCTTATGAAGCACATGAATTTCAGGATTTGGATTTCCAACCCAACCTAGACCCAGTTCCTTGATACCCTTTATCTCCACCACCTTATTTGGTTCAACTTCTGGTTCATCAGAGAGAAGTTCTCAATGACCCAAACTTTTATCAGAGATGGCCCCAATGTTTTTCTGGGCCTGGTGCTTTCTTAGATAATCTGGTTGATCCTGATTTGCTCAGAGGTCGCCCTAATGACCTTCTTGAGCTTTCCCCTTTGACTCTGGATGAGGATGACAAGGATCCGAACTGGTTAGCCAAGTTCAATCTCTTGTAGTTGCATCCTTTCATTGTCTCCTCTCGAGTTCATTTGCTGATGCACATCTTGGTATCCAGATGTCCACTGTTGTTATCAACTGGAACAGTCTTATTACCAAGCCAGTGTTGCCTTCCCAACCTTTCCCAGTTGCATTTGAGTGTGAGACTGCCATTGCCCTGGAGGAAGTGAGTATGACAGAAGAGTATTCACATGCTAGGTATATCAAGCACATAATTGGATATATTGAAGAACTTTATCATGAAAAAGCCAGCCATTGGAGACAGGCAGCATATGGAGATCACAAAAGAGCCTTCTTTTTACACATGCCATCCCAAAACTCAGTAGTCCCCACTATCACCATGGAATTCTGATGGTCCTACTTGCAATGCCCTGATGACATCAATTTCTCATCACCATTTTACAACCCTCGCATGCATGTGTCCTTCCATTCTTATTTCGTCGGTTGCCTTCCAAAACTTTCTCCCACATCAACTCTGCATGCCATAGCTAACTTCAACAGTGTAGATATTCCATCATTTACCTATGAAGATCTGTCCATCCATACAGTTCCCATGTTCACCCTTACCAACAACATCTTTTACTTCAAAGGAAGAGCCCATCCATTCTATGATTTCCACAGATTTGCTGGATTCATCCCCTCTCTTTGGGTTTGGAACTGCCATCTGGAAAGCACTTTCTGAGGAGTTTGGAACTCTGACAAAACAAGCCTCGAGTGCACACCCAGATACCTCTGGAGTAGAACAAAGTCAGGGGAACAGTGAAGAGATCCTAAGGTTGTATTATCATTACAAGACCTTAAGTACAGTATCAATTTGGAGTGGAGAATGTGGTATGAAGAAGAATCACAACATCTCTGTTGGTGATCTATTGGCAGAGTTATGCAATGGGTCTTATGGCCCAGCAAGTCAATGATTCTATTGGACCTTCAGCAAGAAATGGACAAAGGTGATGGAAAAGATATCTTCTCTCAGCCCTCCAGAGGAATCTATTCCAGATGTCATCAAGGAGCACATGCTAACCAAGCTGCCAAGGAATTATCCACTTCCCAGAAATTTTCCTGAGCCTTATGCTGGTTATGGATGTGAAGGATATTATGGGGATATTAGTTATGCCAATAAAATAAATGTTTTTCAACTTATGTGCCATAAATCTCAGCATTATTCCCAGTTCATTCTCCCATACTCCATTGGAATCCATGGAGGTATTGCTCTAAGAGATGAACAAAGAGGTTATTTGCTTGTTGAGATTGGCTATCTGCACTTATTGGCATATCATTACTTTGAAGACTTGGAGTTCCAAGAATTTGAGAAGTTACATTTAGGATGGCAATGTTATTCTGCAAAAGGCAACTCTACTCTGCTGCAAAAGTTCAAACCACAAGCTTCAGGAATCCTGAAGACATGCAAGAAAAGACCCTTGCAACAACAATGACAGTCTATCCATTGCACAGTCTGGAAATCCACTGACAGTGATCAGGTTCTTGACAACATGCTAATTCTAGAACATTTCTAGTTTTATCATGGCTGACCAAAAGGAAACTTCAGCTTCCAAGAACATCCCACACCTTAATGGCTCCAATTACACTTCCTGGAAAGCTATGATTAAAGGATATTTCATGACTCTTGATGTATGGGGCATTGTAAATGGAACAGAAACTTGTCCTGATCAGATGGTTGCAACAAATGCTGCTGCAGTAAAAGCCTGGCACACAAAGAACAATTGAGGAATGGGAACCATCCTCTTGTATTGTGACCCAGTCATCACAGTTTCTTTGGAATCCAAAGACACCATAATTGAAATGTGGACCACTCTTCAAGCCTCCTATGGAGCTCCAACAGCAGTCTCTGCTTACACAGACTTTTTGAGACTTCTCAAAATTTGGATTAATCCTTCTGATGATTTGGGATCCAAACTTGCAGAAGTAAACATGATCCTTGGGTCGCTTGCAACTCGAAATATTACTTTATCCAAACCAGTCCAATGCATGATGCTCTGTGGAGCTTTTACCAATAAATGGGGAGCTGGTCCCACAAACATTTTGCCTTTGGTTAAGACCAAAGATCTTAAAATGGCAGATGTTGTTCCATAGCTCAAAGAGTTAGTGTCACACTGAACTGGGCAGTCAAATTTACCCAAATTAGAAGCCAACAATGCAGAAGCCAGACCCTCTCATGTCACAGCACAACCACTCATCAATCATCTCTCAAAACCACCATGCTGCCATAAATGCTGTGGAAATCATCCCACCGAGCAACATATTGACAAGTCACAGTCAAACTGAGGAAGAGGAACTTTTAGAGGTCAAGGAGGTCCTTCCCAAGGGGGAGCACCATATCCTCCCTCACATCAACAACAGCAACAACAGGGACAGTCTAAAGGAAAACAATGTGCACATTGGTCTCATGGTTGTGGTTGTGGCAGGTTCTCCACTGTCAACTATAATGATGAAAATCCTGAGGAATTTATGAAAATGAAAGTTATGACCAGTATAATGAGGAATATGATCAAGGCTATGAGTCTTATCATATTAATTTGCAAACAGCATCAGCTGATGATGCTTCACATTTTGAGGAGTTTAACGATGAGATCACTCCAGTCCTGGTTCTGTCTAAGGATAAACCAAAAACAGTTGAGTATGTTGATGAAGCCTCTCCTGGTTCTACAGTTAATATACCTTGTCAATGCTCTATGTACCTTTGAACAGTATCCCAACTACATCTATGGGTACTACTGGATCTGGCCAAATCATGTGGTATTCCAGCTCTGGAGAGGAGGAGATGGATGTCTGCTGATGTTGAGAACTCAGCACATGACTCATCCTACTCCAATCCATGTGCTGATCGATCTGGAAGTAGAGTGGAGGATGCCCCCACACATGGCACTAATAATGAGAGAGAGGAACACATACCATGCATTCATAAAAAGGTTAAGGGATCTAGGTGTAACTGTCCTCAAGTAATGGTATCCTTACAAGAGTTTCATGCTTTGGTATCTGAGCATAAATATCCTGAACCTATACAATATATATGCTTACCTGACAATTATGATCCTGACCCTAGTATACAGGGTGCATCTGGTTTTTCTTACAGTGTTAATGACTATGATTTTGATGCTTATCCTTGTGATTTGGAAACCAATCACATGATTAACCAGGGAAGTAAAAATTGCATGTGGATGTTAGACTCAGGATGCACAAATCATGTGACCCCTTGTCAAGCTGATTTTATGACTTATAGATTGTTTCCTAAACCAGCTTTTGGACATACTGCTGGTCGTGAACCTGTTAAATTATATGGAAAAGGCACCATCATATTAAAGTTGGAATCCAACAACTACCTGACCTTATGTGATGTAATTCATGGAGACTTCTCCAAATGCCTATGTTCATGAATCCAACTCTTGAAAGATGGTTACAAGAGTTATGCAATGAAAATGCATGAGGTGATTCATACTCCCAATGGTCATGAAGTCCTCAAGGTGACATGCTTGTCTACTTTGTGGTTGCACTGGTTCTATGGAGTTCCTGTCCATTCCTCCAGTGCCATTAAGACCATAGACCTAGGGACTATCAAATTGGATCAATATATTCTTTGGAATAATCACCTTGGACATCCAGGCATTTCCATCATCAAAAACTGTTCTTGCCATGTTTCCAGATTTCCTGCTGAGCTAATCACAAAATCCTTACCTACTTGTTGTGGATGTGCCTCTGGCAAAATGGCATCTGATCCTTTTCATGCTTCATCCAAGCGAGCTTCCACACCTTTGGAATTGGTTCATGCTGACCTTCTTGAACTCCCTGTTGAGTTGTATTATTGAGCGTGATATGTTTTTACCCTACTCAATGACTACTCCTCTTTTGGATTTTGTCTCTATCTCTGACTTAAGTCTGACACTTTGTCTTGCTTCTCTGATTGGTTATCCATTGTTGAATGCCAGACTGGTTGTCTTCTTAGGACTTTCTGTTTGGATCGAGGGGGAGAGTCTATGGGTACAGAGTTTAAAATGCTCCTCAACTCCAAGGGAATTGTTCATGAACTATCTATCACAGACCAACCACAACAAAATGGATGAGCAGAACATTTTAATCACACCATTCTTGAAAAGGCTGGTTCTATCTGCCACCATGCTTGCATGCCAAAATGTTTCTGGAATTTTGCTTTTGATGCTGCCTTACACATTTACAATTGCACTCCATTGAGGAGATCCCTTTGGAAAACACCATGCAAGTTGTTTTTAGGCAAGAAACCCAACATTTCATACTTCTGAGTCTTTGGATGTTTAGCCTATGTTTGGATTCCCAAAGATCAACAGAAAGACAAACTTGAACCACATGCCATTGAAATGGTTTTCCTGGGCTATGAACCCAACACAAAGGGTTATAGGTTCTTGAATGGCCAGAAAATAGTTATTGCAAGGACTGCAAAGTTTGCTGAAGAAGTTTTTCCTTTTTTGTAGTATGAATTTAGGAAAGGAGAACAAATCCAATGACTCTGACCTTATCCCTGTGACAGACCAATGACCAAAAGAAACAAACATACCTACCAATGATGATTGGATGGATAATGGGCCTGATCAACCAATGGATGAGAGACCCCAATCTCAACCACAAAGTCCATGACTACAAGAAGACCCACCATGGAATAATGGTGATGATAACCAGGATGCTGGACCTCCACATATACCACCTAGGGATATCCCACCAAGGGTGAATCTGCATACCAATCAAAATGCACCACAAATATGAGATGAATGGGTGCAACATCCTCATAGACCTTTCAATGTTCCTGCTGAACCTGGATGACCTGTTCTAATTGCTCAAGATCATCCCAAGTGACCTCAAATGAGGTTTCCTCCTCTATGACCTGGGAATTTTTATGGTGAAAGAAGAGATCTGGTCGAGATAGAAAAAGAGATTCAAGAGAAAAGGGATGCAATACATAAAATGGTTGAACAAAGTATCTGTGCTATCCATGAGAAACACACTCAGTGGAATCTGCAACCATCACAAGATAAGGGTAAACAACTGGAAGCACAGGAGAAACAATCAGAAGTACAACCTGAAGCAGGACCTTCACATTTTCTGGGAGCACAAACTGATGAGAGCACAGATGCCTCATTTGTGACTTTACTTGCTGTGCAAATTAAACAAGCACTGGAACAGTTTAGGGATGTACTCAAACTCCCAAAAGCTGAACAAACCATTTGGTTTGATGCAATGAAGGATGAACTTAAATTGATTGAAGAAAGGAAAGTTTGGACACTTGTGGATCCTCCTCCAGGATGTAAATTGGTCAAATCAAGATGGGTCTATGCTATTAAAAGTGATGGTCGTCACAAAGCCAGACTAGTAGCAAAAGGCTTTACTCAAGAGTATGGGATAGACTTCAAAGATACTTTTTCCCTGGTCACATGTTTCAAAACAGTGCAGATCCTCCTAGCTCACACATTGCAGCATAACTGGGACATGGAAGCATTAGACGTGAAAACTGCCTTCTTATATGGCAAGCTAGATGAGGAAATATATATGGAACAACCAGATGGATTTAAAGTCAAAGGTCAAGAGCACAAGGTCTATCGGTTGCTGTGAGCACTCTATGGTTTAAAGCAAGCAGCACTCTCATGGAACAAAGAGCTACACCAATCACTCCTTCAGATGGGTTTCCTCTGATCAAAAGTCGATGCCAGAGTTTATTACTATCAATCAAAAGCCAGAACTGTCATATTCTTGGTTTATGTTGACAATGGACTATTCCTCACTTCACCCAAGAATTTACTTTGAAAGAAGAAAAACAAGTTTATGAAGAAATGGGAATCAAGAGATCTAGGTGAAGTCAAAGAATATCTTGGAATCCAGATAACTTGTAGTCACTGAACCAATGAACTTTGGTTAGACCAAATTCCCTATGTTCAAAAGGTTGTTAAACAATTCAGAATGGAGCATGCAACATCTGTTTGCACACCTCTACCTTCTGGTTATATTCCAGAAAAAGCTCCAGAAAATTACCAGTCAAATTCTCAGCTTTGATCAAGGTATCAATCGGTTATAGGATCACTTCTTTACATGGCTCTGGGAACCAGACCAGACATTGCATATTTGGTCATCTGAATGTCACAATATATGTCAAATCCAACCAATTTACATCTCAAACAGGCACTTCATATTGTTTGTTATGTGGCATCCACACCAAACCTTTGCCTCTACTATTGTGGAAATGAAGCTTGAATTTATGGTTTTGCTGATTCCAATTGGGCCTCAAACAAAGATACTCATCATTCAACTACTGGCTATGCCATGTATTATGGCAACTCCATCATTTCATGGAGATCCAGAAAACAGAAAACAATCACTCTCTCTTCCACTGAAGCAGAATATATGGCGATGTGCGATTCAGCCAGGCAAATTAAATGGCTTGATATGCTCTTCAAGGAATTGTCATTCAAAATGGACAAAACCATTCTTTACTGTGATAATATGGGTGCACATTTTATTGCAGAAAACCCAGTTTCTGATGGTCATTTGAAACACATTGACATTCAATGGCACTTTGTTCGTGAATGTGTTGAAGAAGGGTTATTTGCCATAGAATACATCAATACAACAAGACAAAGGGCTGATGGATTAACCAAGTCCTTAACCTGGCAGAAGTTTGAAGAAAATCGCTTGTCATTAGGTCTGGTTAACTGACCAAATTAGAGCAAGGGGGAGTGTTGAAATTATCACTGGCTACTATCACTTACATGTGATTGATATTCTAAGAATAGTTGTTCCATACTATTCTATGGTGTTCTCTTCTACTGGATAACCAAATAACATGTTCCTAGTAGAAAGACAGAGTAGTACCTATATGGCAGGTCCTCTTACTTACAAATATGGTAGTTCTTATCGTGGTGTTAGTCTACCTGGTCTGTGCACACCACTCACATATATATACCCTGTAAGGATTGGCCACAGGATGTAACTAACAAGCTCATCTCTTATATCATTCTCATCTCAGAACTACTCTCTGAGTACTATCAAGTCCAAGACCAACTGAACCCTAAAGGCAAGTGCTCAGCCCTCACCCTTCTTTAACCCCAGATCCTCTGTGCAATATAGTGAGCTTCGAGTCCATGTGTGTAACCAGTGTGGTGTGGCTGTGTTGGCATGTCGTTGCATTGTGGCAACTTCCTGTTTCGGAATGCACATGGTGTGAGCATGTCGTATCAAATAATGATTGGGTTGTGACGTTTTGCATTCGTCCGGGGGGGTATCCCATGTCTCCAGTAAGTGTTTGCAACATTCCAGAGGGGTTTCGCAATCTCGCGAGGTGGCGGAATGGGAATGGTAGGTCCAGAGGCCTTGCTGCCTCTCGCTTCGATTGTACTGACATTTTTAGATCTTGTCTTGATCGTAGTGCGTCGGCGTGAGTCCCCAAGGGTCGAAGGAGTGTATATGAGGCTGTTGTGAGGCCATTTGGATGGGGCAGGTGAGTATATACTGGTATGCCTGTCATCTTGCCTCCTTCTGCTGCTGCAAGACAGCCATTTGGCTGTATGAAGATTTCTCGGCTGTTTTACCTCGTTCTGTGTCGGTCCAGGTGGCACCCCCTTCCGCCAGTAGGTATTGGCAATGTTCCAGAGTTGCTTCAAAGGATTGGAGAGCCCTTGGAGTAGCTGCATGTAAATGCCAGCTGTTTGGTGCATATGCCCTCTTGTTTCAGATTTACTGGTGCTTCTGATTTCGCTACAGCCTATCCTAATTATCCATAACACTTCCATAGGGTGTTGGAGTTGTTTGGAGGGCATTGAGAAGGGGTGGAACAGCCACATGAGAATGTGTGCTATCTAGTATGTTTGCCCTCTCGTTTTGACTTTCCTGGTGTCCCTGATCCTGTTACAATTTACCTTGATCATCCATGACCCTCCTGCTGGGTCCAGGGATCGATTCAAAGGTGCAGGGAGGAGCAGAAGTGGCTGCTTGGTGGCTGCTTGTACATGGTAGGTGTTTTGCCTCATATGTGCATTGCTGACATTTTCAGCCTTTGGTTTTAGTCTTCCATGGAGACATAGGTCCATGAAGAGTGTAGGCATGTCCAGTATGCCATTTGGACATGGTGTGGGTGCTACAGGTAAGTGCCTTGGCTGTTTTGCCTCATATTCACTGTGCTGACCTCCATTGTCAGTTAGCAGTGATTCTTCGACTCCATGTGAGTTGGCATATCCACTCCTAGTTGCATTACCATGCTCCCTACTGCCATTGTCCTCCTTTCCTGGTAGGTTGTCCCACATAGCTAGATTTTGTATAGCTATGGACTGTTCAGCCTGCTGTGACTTGTTTTCAGCATTTGACCTGAGTCTTGCTTGATGTCAGAGGCCCTTGGAAGAGTTATGGCCATAGTAAGTGCCAGTTGGAGGTGTTTCTGGTGGCACAGGTAAGCTATTCTGCTGTCTTGCCCTTAATTCTCCCTCCTGACTCCTGCTGTTAGCTAGCAGCATTTTTGACTACACATGGCTCAATGAAGTCCTTGCTAGCTGTGTCATCACCTCTACCACTGGTATCCCCAGCCTTATCAGGCTCCTTTTGGATTCTATCCCAATGTGGTAAGTGACCTCATGTTTTGACTGTTCTGGCACTAATTGCTCTTATCTCCAGTTTCATTGTCTTTGACTCAATGTCCATGCTATCCCCCTTGCCTGCTCAAGTGGGACTGTACACCCCCATTCCCCAAGCCTTGTCAGGTGGGGTTTTGGATGTGGAGTGACCTCAGTAGGTTTGTTTTGGGTGTCTTGATGCCTGCTTGCAGTCAAGTTTGAGATGCTTCATCTCTTGTTGCTTGCTCTTCTCCTTGTATATGATAAGTTGAACTCTGTAGTCATAGCACTATGTGCTTGTGCTGAAGGCCTGTTCTGCAGTCTAGAGTGTTTGACTTGTGGGGTAGGATGTTTTGTGGGTGTGCCAGGTGGATCAGGTACATTAGCAATCATCTCACTGTTTGTCCCAGTGCACTGACTGTCTTCAATAGACATCTGTAGCACTTCCTCCATAGAATGTTCACCTGCCTGTCCAGTAGGGCTACCCACAGGCTTGAGAACCTTGGAGCTCAACTTTGGTAAGTCTTGGCTCTCCTCAGCTTTGCCACTTGCATGCTGACTGCCCTCATCAGATGCTTGGAGTTCCTTTGCATGTTTGTCATACCAGGCTTGACCTGTACTCCCCACCTCAAACATGGGTAGGACATCCACCACATGCCACATGTCTACAACCTTGTCCTCAGGCTTCCTGTGCCCGGTCCAGGTCTTGGTGCATTCACTTGTAGTGTATGGTAGGTCTCCTTGAGGTTTGAGAGCCCTGGAGCTTGTCATTGGTAAGTTCTTGTCCTCTTCAACATTGTCACCCACACACTGACTACCCTTGTCAGGTGCTTCAAGTGCATCCATGCCTTCCTCCAGCTGTTTCAAGTCTATAGCCTCAACCTCCACCCCTTGTAGGTAAGGTTTCAAGTGCCATGCATCTATAACCTGTTGGAGATTGAATCACCCCTGTGTGATACTTATTTTTGGTGTGCTTTTTGGTTGATTACATAAGCACTTAGAGTGCACACTCAGAGTACATTTTGGTACTGTTCCCTCAGTAGTTGAGTCACTACTGAGGGTGAGTCTACTTATTATCTAGTAGTTTCCTACTTACTGATCCCCTCTAGCTGCCTACAGGTACATCTAATATATAAGTAGTTGAGTCACTACTGAGGCTGCTTACAGCCATCTTCTACAGGTTATAAGCCCCACATAGTGTGGAAGAAATTTTTATTAGAGGCAACTTGTGGTTGACTTGATACAAGTGACTACTCAACAAACTACTACTGTCCTTACTTGAAAGCTATTGGATAATATGACAGATGGATTACCTACCACGAGCTTGCACACAATGGGCAAAATTGAATGACATATGGAAGTTCAGTCCTATGTGCCATTTCTGATGAAGGCTTGATGGGTTCCTGGTCAGGTCTGAAAGACAACCTACACATCCAGCAGAAGTTGAAGGTTGAGGCAAAGGATGGATCCCTTGGACTGACAATGAATGACCAGAGGTCATGGTGTGGTGAGCCACTGACCAGTCATGGACACAGCAAAATGCAATGGTAAACTACACCATCATTTGCAGTATTCTGGATACCATTTTCAGCTGTATGCTACACCTAAAATTGCCACTTGAAAAGTGGCCCTACCTTGAAGAGTGCTTTGGTCAGATTCTGAGGCCAGATAGCTGGCTGGTAGCTGAGCAAGCTATGCAGTGGTGCAATACACCCTCTGAGCAAGAGACAGCTAGAGGAACTGGTCAGGAAGCTTGTGACAGTAACAATGAGCTCCAGAACTCACCTAGCAGTCATGAAGACCCTATGGACAGCCCAAATGACTGTACCAAGACCAAAACTGGGCATGTGAAGCCTGAGCCCAAGGTTGTAGATGTGCAGCACTTGACACCTGTCGTGCCACTACCGTCTTTTTGCCTTATCCGTCGACCACCGCCGCTCTGTATGCCTGCGCCCGCCCCATCGTCCCCGCTCCCGCGCTTTGATAGCGCCTCGCTTATAGACCTCTGTCCTGTCGACAAGTCTATGGACTTTACTTTACGACTGTGACAGTACGCTTACGTTACGCTTCCTTTTTGGTTTTACCTTTTTGTCTTGTTTACCTACACGAAGCGAGATCCCAATCGGGATCATCGTCTTCTTTACTTTACTACTTTTACTTCTCTCGCACGTGACCTTACACGTCGCGTTGCACCGTTCGGATGTAAGATGAACTCCATCTTTCATACACGCTCAGTCATCGTGACTCGACGTGTCTATGACATCCGAAGACTCTTTGTTTACGTGTCTTGTACAACGGACTCTCTCTTCCTTTACCGATTACGACAGTATTGTGCTTACATAGCTCTGTTGGCTGAGAGGTATAAAACCCGTCTCAGATCCAACAGAGTTTCCTTGTACTTTACTCTACCTACCAACCTCCCTGGTAAAGGTTGAGCAATCTAGCTCTGTAAATTCTCCTCTACCTCTGTTTGATCGCTCGATCTCTTGGTGAAGAACTTGGTTGTGCCCCTTGGCACATAATTCCAAACTTCGCGTACAAGCTATCGACCTTCGACTGTCACGGTTTGGAAAGGGTGTCCCTGACGACTCTTGCTTCGATTCACTTCGCGTCAAGGCTCGTTATATCTGCAAGAGGCCCACTTCTTTAGCTCGCCTATCGCCGCCCTCAGGTCCTGGTTAGCCACAAGGTGATCAATAAGCGCACGTCGACCTGTGCCTTGGAACAGCGCATTATCAGTCGTCGCCACGCGACAAAAAGAGTAAAGTACCCCTCTTCGCTCCCTGTCTGACCCTTGTGCCCAGGTAGCTATTCGCTTGTAGTACCGGCAGGTGGCACAAGTGCAAGTCGACATACCTGAAGAGTATTCAATCATCTCATTCCATATCAGCGAAACGAGATACAGCTCCCCTTGAGGTAGAAGCTGAAAATCCGTCGCTCCTGATATTGTTCCAACACAAGATACCCCAATCATCATCATCATTTTCCATCTGCAAGCATCAGCCACTTAGAAGTATAAGTCCTAACAGCTGAAGAGTAACTTGCGTTGAGGACAGGTCTGCTACCTGTGCCAAGAAACGAAGTGAATTCCAGTGAGGGCCTCTCAGTGGTAGCTCTCGATAACAAGACCCGTAACCAGTCGGGATAACTTCAAGATCAAGAGCTTTTATTCGTGACTCGTATTAAAGAAGTCCGGAATACCAAGAAAATCTACAGCCGTGTCTTCCGAAGCGGGATCATCCAAGTTCCGTCCTATTCGAGGACAACCCCCTAAGGTCCCCCCGCGTTCGTCGAATATGACTGCAGCTCCAGAAAAGCTTGAGCGTACATCCTCTGCTCAACGCTTCCAACCGTATCTGGTAACGAGTCCTACCAAGTCTGAAGGAGGAGAGGGTAACCAGGCCCAGACCTCAAAAGAAGAAATCGCACAAGTCCCACAACAGTTTTCTCAACTCAGAGAGCCAGAACCGTTAGCAGGAAAAAGGATTGACGAAGAAGAAACACACACAGCACCAGAACAGTCTTCATCAACTTCCTTCGACCTCGGTATGGCAGGAGTAGGAGAACAAGAACAAATCGCCCAGCTCGCAGAGCAGTTCCAACAGTTCACGAAGACGACCGACCCCTTTGCAGGACGCACTGTAGGGAATGTCAAAGAATTGGTACAATGGTATGAAAGCTTGACTGGCCATAGCAGTCTAGCTTTTCCAGCCTATACCATCCCAAAATCCATGGTGGAAGAAAAACAACCTGAAGGGAGAGGAGTCGACCGAAAGGAGTTAGGCCTTGGAAAGCCGCTCCCGTTCGATGGAACTAGTGGCAAGTTTGAAGCTTGGATTGCATCCATCAACAACTATCTTAACCTCAATCGCCATGTCTACGACACCGACGAGCGAAAGATTGGCTTTGCCCTTTCTTTCATGAGTCAAGGATCCGCTGTGCACTTCACCGAAAATTATCTTAAAGAACATACGACAACTGCTGGCGAAGTCTATCTCTATGACAGCTGGACGACCTTCCTCATAAAACTCCGAAAGATCTTCAAGGTTGGAGACACAGAAGCGTTGGCCTTCCTCAAGATGGCCGAGATTAAGCAAGGAGACGCACCCCTCGCGAAATATATTGGCGAATTCCTGGACCTCATCACTCGAGCTTCTATATCTCGTGATGATCGACAAGCCGGAGTCTATTTCGGGAAAGGTCTTAATAATAAGACCATGGAATGGATCCTTCGGTCCGGTAAAATCCCTCAAACTGTCCAAGAGTGGATAGATGCTGCCGTCGACGCACAAACCACCAAAGCAAGTCTAGGCGTGTACAACGAATGCTTGACCAAAGATGACAAGGAAGTTCTTCACATGTATCAAAACGAAGGTTCTTCGCATGGGAAGCATCACCAAACACATGACCCTTACACAATGGATGTCGATCGGCAAAAGAAACCAGTATATCGACCTCCCCAGAAAAGGAAGCCCGATCCTTATCGGTTCCGAGAAATGCGTATGGAGAATAAAGGAGAATGCTACCAGTGCAGAAGAAAGGGACACTTCAAAAAGGATTGCTCCCAGTTAGACAGACAAAAGCTCGTCCGTGAAGTCAAATCCACCTACAGTGCTGAGGAGTTTGAGAAACTCAGAGAGGCATTGGGAGGGAAAAAGGATTTTTAATGTCCTCTCCTGGTCCAACCCCAACCGAGGAGAGTATAAGTACGTTTCGTTCGTTTTGTGCCCCAGAATTAATGTCTGTAGTTCATATCAATGAATTCCCCTCTGTGAGGGCGATTACCGGCACTCTCTTCTTAACAGAATGAAACGATGGGGAAATAAGGGCTGTCATTGACAGCGGCGCCGAATGTAATGCTATCAGTCAAGAGACGGTTGCAAGATACCGTCTGGAGACTAAGAAAAT
Organism: Pisolithus thermaeus; assembly: GCA_024663475.1. Taxonomy (NCBI): domain Eukaryota; kingdom Fungi; phylum Basidiomycota; class Agaricomycetes; order Boletales; family Pisolithaceae; genus Pisolithus; species Pisolithus thermaeus. The sequence continues at coordinate 66,767 of JANFAF010000088.1, forward strand.
CAAACAACCGTGGTCGCTGCGAAGTTTTGAAGGCTCTTCCGAACAAGTAATCGACTCAGTAGCCATGTTCACGGGCAGAGTCCACGGAAGACACTTCAAACTCTCCGCATATGTCATGACCCTCAAAAACGAAAGCGTGCTCCTAGGCATGCCCTGGCTCCAACAGGCCCAAACAGTTATCGATTGGATAGCAAGGAAAATAGTGGGGTGGGGAACTCCAGAAGTCGCAACGTTGTCGATAAATCGAACTTCGATTTCGACCCAACTGGAAGCTCAAATTCAACACGAAGAGGTTGTTCTTCCAAAAGAATATAATGCCTATTGTGAAGTTTTCTCGGAAAACTGCCCGCTACCCCCACACCGTCCTGGCTATGACCATACGATCAAACTCGACCCTTCAAAAGACCTAAAGACGTTCAAGCCCGCGAAGATTTATCCCTTGTCTCGAGACGAGATGCAGTTACTCGACGAGTTCCTCGAGGAAAACCTGCAGACGGGAAAAATCGAAAAAGTTCAAAACGCAGACATCCTGCGTGTACCGCCAGCCCCTGTCTTTTTTGTCGGGAAGAAGGATGGCAAGAAAAGACTCATACAGGATTACCGACAGCTCAACTCGTTCACGGTCCCTGATCGGTATCCGTTACCACTCGTCAAGCCTATCCTCAACGAGTTAGTGGAGTCCAGATTTTTCGCCAAGTTCGATGTTCGCTGGGGCTTCACAAATATCAGAGTCGAAAAAGAAGAAGACGCGTTGCTTGGATCTTTCGTAACGCCCCGAGGCGTCTTCAAACCCACAGTAATGTTCTTCGGACAAAACAACGTGCCCCCAACGTTCCAACACTATATGGATGGCAAGTTTGGTCGATTACGAACCGACAAGAAAGGCGTCATATACCTAGATGACGTTACCATCCATGCCAAGACACGCAAAGATCTGAAGAAAAACATTAAAGAGTTTTTGGAAATTGCAAAGAAGGAAAATCTGCGTCTCAAGTTGTCAAAGTGCGTGTTCGAAGCCGAAGAAATAGAGTTCCTTGGCTACACGATTCGACATGGCCAATACGAGATGGCTCCCATCAAGGTCGAAGCCATCAAGAATTGGAAAACGCCCGTCAACGTCCATGACGTGCGGCAATTCCTTGGCTTTTGCAACTTTTACCACCAATTTGTCCCTTCGTTTGCAATGATCTCAAAACCGCTACACGAGCTGACGAAGAAAGATTTCCCATGGAAATGGGGTCCGGCACAAGAAGAAGCTTTTCAGAAGCTTAAAACGTATATGTGTCAAGCCCCAGTACTTCGTCTCCCCGATTTCGACAAACCATTTGAGGTGTACACAGACGCCTCCAAGCTCGGCACCGGTGTGGTTTTATGCCAGAAATTCGACGACGAGCTACATCCAATCGCATACCTCTCACAATCGCTCCAAGGAGCAGAACAAAATTACCAAGTATACGATTTGGAGATGCTAGCTGTCGTTCGCACTCTCAAAGCTTGGAAACATTATCTGTTGTCTCCTCCTGAAGACACAATCATTCACACTGACCACGAAAATTTGACGTATTATTGAGAGCCGCAGAACCTTACCGGAAGACAAGCTCGTTGGCTTGCCTACATCCAAGGATTCCCTCTCAAATTTAAATATAACCCTGGTCGAAGAATGATTGTCCCCGACACGCTGTCACGAAACCCGGCCTTCACTCAGGCTACCCCAGTGGAAACTACGGTACTTCCACCGTCGATTTGGCTCAAGGGGGGGGGTGAAACCTCTCAAGACATCCCCACTCCAGTTGAAATGTCGTCTAAACCGACTCTCAACCTCCATGAAAACAAGCCTTCGACCGTGAAAGTCCCACAAGTAAAAGAAACCACTCCCAAACAGCCGAAGAAGCCAGGAATCTGTTGCGTCTCGCAAGAAGTCTTCGAAGAAATAAAGAGTTCGTCGAAAGAAGACAAAAGTTACGTCATCATGAATGATGGATCACAAGAAGAAGTTGTCGAAGACCTGACAACCAACATTAAAACCAAAAATGGAAGGATCTACGTCCCCCCGAAGGCTCAAAAGAAGACCATGTCCGATTTCCACGATCACCTGTCCGCCGGCCATCCTGGCGTTCGAGCTATGTGCTCCGCCATGAACAAACAATGCTTCTGGCCGGGCATGTGGAAAAACATTCGAGACTACATTAAAGGTTGCCCAACGTGTCAAGCCTCTAAGGTTGTCCGACGAGACCACCCTCCGCCGCTGCAACCGATTGAGTCAAACACACCTTTACTGTTCAAACAAGTCTCCATGGACTTCGTCACCGACCTTCCCCAGTCCTGTGGATACAACTCCATCCTTACCATCGTTGATCATGGGCTAACCAAAGCTGTAAAATTCCTACCGTGTAACAAGACAATAGACTCGGAAGGCCTAGCCGATCTATGGTTGCGACACGTCTACTCGCACTACGGTGTCCCCGAATCCGTCATATCCGACCGAGGCCCTCAGTTTATCAGTGCCTTTACACAAAACCTTTACAAAGTGCTGTGAATCAAACCTCACTATTCGTCGGGATACCATCCACAAACAAACGGAGAAGCCGAACGTGTCAACCAAGAAGTTGAAGGATACCTACGGATGTACTGTGCCAAAAAGCCGAACGAATGGAGCAAGTATCTAGCCCTTGCCAAATTCGCTCACAACTCTAGGGTGCATTCCACCCATGGCCAGACCCCGTATTACCTCCTCTATGGCTACAACCCCGATCCCTATCCGTCCGTCCACACGTCAAAGGCCCCACAAGTCGAGGAGCATCTCGAAGCTCTAGCCCTTGCAAGAGACGCCGCCCTCATCGCTCACAAGAAGACCACAGAAAAGATGGCCAACTCCGGGCCAGACCCATTGTCGTATCAACCCCTGATCAAAGGACAGCTTGTTTGGCTGGACGCGCGTGACCTAAAACGCGACTTACAGTCAACAAAGCTTGCCCCGAGACGCGTAGGACCTTTCCAGATCAAAGAAGTCCTTTCGGAAATCACCATGCGCCTAGATCTGCCCGATCATTGGCGGGTTCATCTGGTATTTCATACGTCAAGGATCTTCCCGTATCATGAAACTCCTGAATACGGTCCTACACCGCTGCCTCCACTTCCCGAATTGGTTGATGACGTCCCGGAATGGGAAGTCGAAGCCATTCTCAATCACAAGGAAGTAAAAACATGTCGCGGCACGCGTACGCATTATTTGGTCAAGTGGAGCGGATACGGACACACAAGCAATACTTGGGAACCGGAGAGTAACTTGATCAATGCGGAAGATATACTCAAGGAGTATAAGAGAAGCCGTCGAAAACCACCAGAAGTCCAACAACCCACTCGAAGGTCCTCTCGTCACAGAAAACCCATCTCTAAAAACTAATGTCCTATTCTGACGATGAACGTAACCCCGAGTCACGTCAATACTTGCTGGACTCATACATCTCCTACGACGACTCCGATTATGACTTTACCCCGTTTTCATCACCCATCTCCCAAGTATCCGCCCCGCCTGTCGACTCCATTGCTGCATCTATCCAATCCCTTTTCGACCCCGGTGTCGAAACACCACAGAACCCCCACTCCAGCGTCACAGTACACACCCTCTCGAAGGGAAAGCACAGAGCGCCTCCCAAAACTCCCAGAACTCGCCCGTACCCAGAGCCGGTCTACAGACAGGCATGTAACATGCCACCCCCTGAAGCAGCTCCGGCCCCTCACGCCTCTACATCCCATGACCAGACAAGTCGAGGCCCGTCAGCCATGTCCCAGATCCCCCATGCACCTGCAAGGAGGTCCGCCCCCGCAGCCCTCCTCTGCAAACCAGAGGACTATGAGAGCTACATTCAGATCCTTGAAAAATTCGATGAATGGATCATCTACGGATGGGATGTCAGCGACGACTGTGACTATCTCAGGCTGTTGTCCCAGGTCTACGGAAGTATCGAACTTACGGTCCACCATGCCGCCAATGTCTTGAAGACAGGAGATGTGGTTGTCGATGAAGATTCGAAAGGCACTGCGTTTATAGAGTCAGAAGGAATGAAGGTTGTCGAAGAAACACAAAATCTCCTCGTTTCCCTCGTAAACATCGTCCATGTCCATTTCGGACCCTCGCTCGCCCATTCCTTTCGTTCGTTTCGCAACACGCTGCCCAAACGCATCCCGCACCCTCAGGTCTCCCCTGACTCTACCGATGGATGCACCAATGGAGTTGGTGCAGACACTATGGAAGGAGAGGGAGTTCCTAGACGGGACAATGCGCCGTCCTCTGGAAGTAATCAAGTTCAGAGAGACGAAGGAGGGCCTAGTCATGGACGACAGGAGGAAATACCAAAACCCAAGGTACCATCCGTCCGAATGGCAACGCCTTCAATATCTGGCAACGATAGGGAAGAGGAGGGCAGTCAATCGTCTGCAGAAAGGATCATACTGGTCCAAGAAGAATCTATTCTCCCAGGAGTTCGTTGGCTTGCCATCGATCGACGAAGAGAAGAAGAAGAGAATGCCGGTAGAAAGTTTCTGCGGCTTGCCGCCCAAGTTCTTGGAGAAAGATGTGACGACCCATGGACCGAAGAAGAGGAAAGAGTGGAAAAGTGGCGAGAGTTCCTGCTCAAAGTCTACGACACTCGAAGCTACTGGCGCTATGATCTATTCAACTCAACGTTTGCCACGCAGGCAATTCCAGCCAAGCCATTCTACCCCCTCGAGTCATCAGACCGACTTCGCCTCAAGCTGGGAGGAAGGGTCCAACTTGACCCTCACCACCCCCTGTACAAGCATACCTGCCTCGATTGCAGAAGACTCGGTCACTGGTCCTGTCGCCATGGAAAAGGTTCTCGCTGGACTGATGCTAATGGACGTCCTATTGGACCCTCCAAGACCCATACCACTCCTCGACAATCTTGAACAATCCATCTTTGACGACTTCGACTAAGGTAGTTGGTGAGGCCACCAACCCTCTTTTCAAAGGGGGGGGGTGATGTCGTGCTGCTACCGTCTTTTTGCCTTATCCGTCGACCACCGCCGCTCTGTACGCCCGTGCCCGCCCCGTCGTCCCCGCTCCCGCGCTTTGATAGCGCCTCACTTATAGACCTCTGTCCTGTCGACAAGTCTATGGACTTTACTTTATGACTGTGACGGTATGCTTACGTTACGCTTCCTTTTTGGTTTTACCTTTTTGTCTTGTTTACCTACACGAAGTGAGATCCCAATCGGGATCATCGTCTTCTTTACTTTACTACTTTTACTTCTCTCGCACGTGACCTTACACGTCGCGTTGTGCCGTTCAGATGTAAGATGAACTCCATCTTTCATACACGCTCAGTCATCGTGACTCGACGTGTCTATGACATCCGAAGACTCTTTGTTTACGTGTCTTGTACAACGGACTCTCTCTTCCTTTACCGATTACGACAGTATTGTGCTTACATAGCTCTGTTGGCTGAGAGGTATAAAACCCGTCTCAGATCCAACAGAGTTTCCTTGTACTTTACTCTACCTACCAACCTCCCTGGTAAAGGTTGAGCAATCTAGCTCTGTAAATTCTCCTCTACCTCTGTTTGATCGCTCAATCTCTTGGTGAAGAACTTGGTTGTGCCCCTTGGCACATAATTCCAAACTTCGCATACAAGCTATTGACCTTCGACTGTCACGGTTTGGAAAGGGTGTCCCTGACGACTCTTGCTTCGATTCACTTCGCATCAAGGCTCGTTATATCTGCAAGAGGCCCGCTTCTTTAGCTCGCCTATCACCGCCCTCAGGTCCTGGTTAGCCACAAGGCGATCAATAAGTGCACGTCGACCCGCGCCTTGGAACAGCACGTTATCAGTCGTCGCCGCGCAACAACACCTTACCTACAAAGGGTGGAGGTTGGGTTGCTATGAAGAGTTATTGGTGAGTGACCTTCATGGTACTGGCACCATCCTCCCACTGATGCTTGGACACAGGGACATATCAAACAGCTGTGCAAATTCACCTCCAACATGAGCTCTCATGTCCCTGACTACCCTGACAACACCAAAATCACAATAGGCAATGCCTTCATGGTGTTAATAGTGCTTCAAACCTGATTCCTGCCATGTGCAGTGAAGCCTAAGACAAAACCACCTGCACCCAACTCCAGTGCCCCTCAAGCAGGAAGTGAGGTGGTCCATTGGTCACAAAGGCAGATAGAGAAGTCTGCTGACAAAGGGAGAGAGGGTATGACAGTGCATATGTGGCTTGTGAGTGTTGAGTAGTATGCTAATGCCAGGGGTTGGTCAGGCTACTGAAGGTGGTTCACCAGTGAAGGTTGTTGAAGGTGTGGTGTTGCCTGGTCTGGGCAGTTCAATGGTGGACAAAGATGTGATGGAGGTCAACCATATGCCAGGGAATACTGAATATTGTGAGCAGTGCATAAAGCAGGGAATCATCTGCATGTGGAAGGAGTGGACTGCATGTGAAGCTTGCCATGACAGCAAAAAGAAATGCAACAAGGCTGGAAAGCTGAGCAGGAAGGTGAGTAAAGCCCTTGGTCAGTGTGCTCACCCAGTGACCATGAGACTCAGTGCAAGAACCCAGAGGGTCCACCACCAGAGTCAGTGTCAACAAGCACAAAGGCCAAGGCACACCCCCCTCCTCCTCCACCTTCAGCACCAACCCCTACTGTAGGATGACTGTGACCTCACCTTGTCAGCCAGTCAACAGCTTCTCAACCAGCTGTCACCATGCCCATTGCTGCTGTGACAGAGTCCCAGGATCCTCCACCATGGCAACCTCTGCTGCTTTTCCTTCCCAGCAGCCCAAGTACCCCTACTCCCACCTCTGGACTCCTGATTCCCCTTGCCTCCCATGCCTCTGGGAAACCTGCCAACAATCCAGCAGAGTCCTTGAGAGGATCCAGCAAGTTTCTAAGTGCACAGGTCAAGTCAAGCCAGGACAAGGCAAATCCCAAGGTCATGGGCAGTGAAAGCATAAGTCCTGAGATGGTTGAGATTGATCTGACCAAAACCAACAAGGTCATGACACCTAAGGGAGAAACTTGACCACCTGCAAAAGGTAAGTGCAGGATGTGGAGTGGTCATATGCACCTGATTGAAGAGCTGGACATGAGGATTGCTGAGGTAGAGGAGTCAGTCAAGTGAGGTGAGGATGCTCTGGTGGATCTGTATGTGCAGATGGCTCAGGTCAGTGGTGTGGCAGGCCAGATTGCTGATGCCCTTTGACAGTCTAAACACCAACTGCAGGTGTTGAAGGCAAGGAAAAAGAAAGGAAAGGAACAGAACATAGGATGTAGGTTACTCATCTGACTCATCCCTAAGGACACCAGCAAGATCTGGGTCAGGAAGGGAGTCATCTTCTACCTGGTCTATAGCAGACCTGTTGAGGCTGACTAGGTGGGTGGCCTTGATATGGGACTTGTTTCTTGGGAAATAGGGGTACAGGTGAAATGCAGCAAAAAAAAACTTTAAAACAGCACCATCAAGTTCTGCAAGAAGCTAAGTGCCACCCTTGGTGCAGCATACCACTACCATAGGTCCTAGGTAGCAAGGTTTGGTCTTTCAGTCAAGTTCCTTCTCAATGCAGGAATTTCTGACAAGAATGAGGGTGCCTAGTTTGAAGTCAAAATTGTGGATAGTCTTCTCAAAACAAGCCATGAAGTCTTTTGCTGAGGCAAAGCAGGAACCGAGGACTTGATCATGTATTGGTGCTAGGTCTTCTGGGCATTTCTGTAATTGCTGAGCATGATTGGCAATAGGGCAGTGGTAGGGTATGATGCCACTTCAAAAGGGGCAAGAAAGGTTGCTTTGGCAAGATCAAAAGGGAGTCTAGGATGGACACCATGAGCCATATAGTAGGGAGAAAATCCAGTAGCTTTGTGAACTGTGACCTGTTCTGCCCAGAATACTGATGGGGCCACTTCTGACCATCTTGAGGCTTTGCCCTCACAACTCTTTACCATTGCCTCTCCAACATCAAAATGCTGCCACTCCATGATACCATTTGCCTGCAAGTTATAAAGTGAGATATGAATATGCCAAATGCCATACATCTTCGACAGCCAGTTGAGCACTAGAACATAGGGACTGCCATTGTCAGTGACAACTTCTGCCACAGCTCCCCATCTGCACAATATCTGCTCAAATAGAAACTTGCCAATCAACTTTCTGGTTTTGGATTGAAGCATTGCCCACTCTGGGTAGCATATGAATCTGATTGAGGCAGTGCATCTGGCATATGTGACATGTCTTGATGTACCAGTGAACATCCTGCTCAAGCATGGGCCACCAAAACCATGTCAGCAAGCACATATGGGTGGAGAAGATACCCTTGTGGCCTAACTTGTCATGGGCCTGACAAATAATTTCAAGCTGCTTGTGGTGGCTAACCATGAGCTGGTGATGGCCATGGGGCTCTTTCCTCCAAGGCTCTCTGCCCTTTACAAAGTACCAGGTCACCAGCTGCACAAGGCTCTCCAGCTCCTTCTCCCCCAACTCATCTGGTGGCTTCTTTGTTTCTAAAAACCTCCTCACATCCTCCAGCCTCTCATCCCTCTGCTTCACCTTTTTGGATCACAGGATTTCAGTCTCAGTGTTTTCTGGTGGTGAATCAGTTGCTATAAATATGTTGATGTCCTGAGGCAAGATTGTAGGTGAGTAAGTATATGGATGGCAGAACCTCTGGGGGACATAGCATCTGAGTCTTTGGTTCTCAATGATTCACAAGTTCCATGGCAAAAGCCCCACATTTGTCTACCCAGTCCTCATACTCTTCTTCATCTATTTTGGGGTCTTCCTTGGCTTTCAGCCTCCTTGACAGCCCATCAGGGGTGGCATGCTTGGGTGCAGGTATGTGAACTAGTTTGAAGTTGAAGAGTAGAATACTGGCAATCCATCAGTTGATGGTTGCATTGGGCTGTAAGTTGGGATTGTTAATCATACCTTTGATATACCTGGTGTTGACCTCAACAACTAAATTCTGCATGCCAAAAACATAAAGCCACACATCATGCAGCACTTGAAACAAGCTGAAGAGTTCTAACTTGGCCTGGCTATAGTGTCTCTCTTGGTCGTTAAGAGTGATGGATCTGAAGCAAGCAGGGTACCACTTGGAATCTTCTCCCTCTTGCATGAGGATGTAACCAACAGCAATGTTTGAGGTGTCAACAGCAAGGATGACTGGAAAAGAGGAACAGTAGTCAATAGGACAAAGCACTGGGGAGGCAACTATTGCTGCCTTGAGATAGTCCATTGCTGCTCAATGTTTGTCATGAAACTTGAAGGAGACATCTTTCTTTGTGAGCTTGATGAGAGGGTGCACATGCTTGGCAAAGTCTTTAATGAAGATGTGGCAATACAAGCATAGACCTAGAAAGCCCCTAACTTCAGTGACATTAGTGCAGTAAGGCCAGTCCCTAATCTTTTGCACTTTAGTTTCATTGGGGATTCTCCTGCCATACAAAACCTCATGCCCAACCACCACAATAGATGGGGTGGCAATGACACATTTCTTTATGGAGACAGTAGCTCCTGCATGGCAAAGTCAGTGTAGTATGCAATTGGTGTTTTGGAGGTGCTCCCAGATGAAGTGCTGAATGCCTGGGTTCTGCAGTATAGTTTCATAGGAACCATCAGTGTTTAAATAGTAAGATCTAGGCCCTTTAATTGGGCAGTCATTGATGAATGGGATGGTCACCTCAGGGATTTTGTCTTTTACGACCCAGCAGATGTCACTGGAATATTTGAATGGCATTAGTGTATCCCATAGGTAGTTTTGTCAGCCTAAGGGTGCTGATAGGGGTCTGAAGTGTGGTTAGGTCATGGTAATTGTCATGGATGGTTCAATGGTCATAGCTGACCATGGGATGTAAGATCCTGTACACTGAGTGACAGGTGAAGGCTTTGGCAATAGAATCTATGAAAGGAGGGACAGCTGAATCTTGGATAGAGATGGCATTTAGGGGCTGTAGGTCATGAATGAGGTGCAGAGATTTCCCATCCTTTTTCATGACACAGAACCACTTGGACTGGTATGACAAGGTGGGGGGCTCATAAACACTGGTGCCAATTTTCTCTTTGATTATTTGGACTATGTCTCAAAAGATGGCAGGTGGGATAGGGATGTTATGTTCAACCCAGGGCTTGTGAGGCAAAGTTGGGATTTTTAGAGGGGGAAACATGTCTTCACAAAAGGTTCCCCTTTCTGAAGTCTCCCAAGTGAAGGCAGTTTTGTGTGTTTGAACAAGCCAATGAACAAGATCCAACTCTGTTGGCCAAAGGAACCTGGTAGGGTCAAGGTCAAGCTCTTCTGCCCTCTGTGTGGTAAACCTAGAACTTGAAATGAACAAAGGAGGATGGTATGGTAATACAGGCAAATCTGCAAGAGGATCACTGACCTCCTGATGCTCTACTCTGAACTCAACAGGCATTGCAGTTGGGATAGGCTTTACCCTCTTTGCTACAGGCTTGTACTTTAGCATGTGAAAAACTGGGTCATAGTGAAAGGTAGACTGTAGGGCTGAAAGTGTCAGTGGAGAAATCATAGTACTAGTGGTAAGTAGGAAGGGGTCTTTCAGCAAAATGAAACTGGAATCAAATGGGTCAGGAGGCACAGTATCTGGGGTATAACTGAATAATAGCACTGCTGCAGCATATTCTTTCAAGTCTGTAGAAAAAAGAAGAAGCAGAATTTCTTGAAGTAGAAGGGGAATCTGAAACATAAAGGGAACACACAGATACTACATTATCTTGGTCTCCTTGTAACCCCATTGGGTCATCAACCACTGTTAAAAACCCTGTTTGGTCTCTTGGAGTTGGCAGCAGTGATTCTGGTGGGCAAAGTACTCTGCCTCATCTTCTGGGTTCACAAACTGGGGATAAGGGTATAAGCAATGGCAGGGGTGAGTGGGGATAAGCAATTGGTGGCCTGAGTTGGGGTCATGGATTTCTAATGATTGTTCACCATTGGGGAGGTCTCAGAGAATGCTGCTAAGGAGATAGAAGAATGGGTGGTGAAGAGAAATAAAAGAGATATACCAGGGATATACCCTAAAGGCTTGTTTGACCCTATAGGGAATCCTGCTGAAGAGAAGAACTGGAAGAGAAATGAAACAGAAAAGAAACAGAATACTTAGCTGCACAACTCAACCTAAAATCCCTGTACCACCACCTTAGGACTTCCCTAAGGCCACTCAGACCTCACTCTCAAGGGCTGTAGCAGTAAGAAGCTGCCACAGACTGCTCTCACCAGTATGTGATCCCCAGCCTCTATAGTGGTTTCTTTCCTGTAGCTAGTACAACTTCAAAGTCAAGTCCAAACCTGCTTACTAAGCAACCTCTCACCTCGCAGCTAAGTCCCAACCACACTTACAAAATGGGGATCAAGCCCCTTAGAAAAATAAAATAAAATCCTCAACACCTCTATCCTCTCTTTACCATCTAATCCCTTACTAGGGAGCACCCACTCCCTACAGTGGCCTAAAAGGAGGTCAAAAGGAGCTTTGTCAACAACTTGAATCTGTAGGTGAGCTTTGACCAGCCTGATTTGCAGAGAGGCATTTTTGATGACACCTAGAGTGCTCTCTTTAGACTGGTTAGTGGCTTCTAATGTCATACACATGTCTGATCAAAGGGGGGATCTTAAAGCCTCCCACAACTCACACCTAAGAGCAACTACCTGGCAACTGCTATCAAGGATACACTCAACTCAAAGCTTGTCCATAAGGACACCATCTACCACACAGAGGGGGGCAGTGGTGAGACCAACACACTTGCCCTCAGTATCCTTGACAAGGTACTGTTTGTATGAAGCCCAAGTAGATGAGGAGGACAATTCCAACATGGTCTTGAGGCTACCAATTGTGACCTTCTTCATCATAGCCAACTCTTTTACCTGTTTGTGAATTTCTGGGCTGACTGCCAGAAGATCCTGGGTGGAAATTTCAATCTTAGCCCCTAAGACCTGGGATATGAGTTGCTTAGAAGCAGCAGCTTCATTGAAGCTGCTCTGGTATCAAAACTGGGGAGTAGGGTTTGGTGGGGGTCTGGAGGTTGAAGGCTCAGTGGCATTAGATTTAGTCTGCAGCTCATTACATGGTGGCTGAGTGTTAGAAGCCATGGTAGGTGTGGGGATGTTGGAAGGTGGAGAGTTGGCAGGGGTGGCATTTTGAGGGCAATGAATATGTCATGCTGCTCTACTGTCTTTTGCCTTTTCTGTTGTGTCACTGCCTGCCACTGCCTCATGTTCTCACAACTGCCACCATTCCCCTTCCCACACTTTGATAGCACCTTGCTTACTGGCCTCTGTCTGCCTCTGGGACAAGCCTGTGGACTTTACTTCACAGCTCACAGTATGCTTATGACATGTTTCCTTTTATGATTTTACCTTTCTTTCATTTCCTATGCAAAGTGAGATCCCTATTGGGATCATCATCTTCTTTACTTTATGTGTTTTACTTCTCACACATGCAACCTTGTCATGATGCATCACACCATTGCATATGTATGAAGGAATGCCTTCACACATCATGCCAAGTCATTGTGACTCAATGCACCAGTGCTTTCTCATTTATGTGTTTGATCTACAAATGTCTGCCTTCCTGTTTACCTTTACTATGTTTGGCTATGAGTACATTACATGAGCTGGCTGCCTGAGAGGTATATAAACTTCTCAGGTGCAGCTGAGTCTCCTTGTACTTTATGCTACCAAGTATCCTACCACATAAAGGTAGAAGGCTTAACTTCTATAAATCTCCTTTGCTCTCAGTCTGACTCTCCACTTTCCAAGCAAGACTCTGGTTCTGCCCCTTGGCAGGTAATCCTACCCTCACATATTGACTAGCAAGACTCCAACCATGGGATATCAAGGGTGTCCCTGTTGGGGAAGCCTCAGCATTACCCAGCATATTAGGAAGAGGTCTGCTTGGCTTGTACCCTCACTCACCTATTCCCTCCCTATTGGTTCTGGTTAGCCATAAGGCAATCAATAAGCACACATTGGCCCACACCTTGGAACAGCATGTTATCAGTTGACCACCATGTGACAGAATGGGGATTTCTACACCATTGAAGCAAGCTGGTTTCTTCCTCTCGATAGCATTCTTGAGTTCCTCAACCTGAGCATAGGCTCTGGCTAGAGTGCACTTATCTTCTTCATTGGCATTATCTTCAATCTCTTGGTCAATGAGGTAGGACAAGGGGTGGACCTCAACCTGAAACTCTGCAGTATCTTCAGACCTGAAGAACATAGTATTGACAAGGTGGGGTGGGGTATCATGCCCTCTAGATGAAGAGGCAGTGCCTGGAGACTGGATAGAGATGAGATTAGCTGATGCCATAATAAATTCTCTAAGAGCCAAGAAGTTATCAATTTTCTCCTTGAGATTCCTCCCTGCTGCAGATCTAGGAATGTCAGAGCTGTCTTTCATGAAGACTTTACTGCCTATGAGTGCACATTTCCCTTGGCAAACATACTCTTTGCAGAGCTTGCACTTGGCTGTACTGTGGCTGTCTGTGCTTACACAGAAGAAGCAGTGGGGGTCAAACAAGCAGCAGAACTGTTGGTCAGAGGATTGAGTCTGGTGGCTGCCCAATGCAGGGTCAGTGGCTTGGACATGTTCCCTTTTTAGAATAGTAGGCAGGGATGTTGGTTGGGAGTAAGATTCTGGGAATAGGGCAGAACTATCAATTTGAACAGCATTTTTCAACATGCCCCACTAAGGAGGTAGGTTGCATGCTTGTAGACCTCATCAAAGGGCCACAGATCATTGACATCATGGTCTAAATCTTCGAGTTGAAGGTGAGTGGCAAGGCTGTTATGGAATATTGGGGGGAAACCTTTGAGGAACTTCTCATTAATGTAGTCATCAGTAAGTCTCTTCTTCTTGTTGATTAGGGCTACAATTCAGCAGAATTCCCACACATATTTTCTGAGGTCTTCAAGGGACAACATGGGCTTCTGAACCTGGTGGTGGGGAAGCATCTCAAGGTTGGCTTTAGTGTACTGCTGCCCTTTGACATTGGCACCAGGATAGAAGCTGGTAACTTCTCTAGTAAAGCCCTCCCAGCCATCACCTGTAGCAGAGTCAAGGGAGGACCATAGCTTGGACTCATTTCTGTCAGTATAGTGAATAGCCCTCTTAATCTTGACCCTGTTGTTGGCAATTCCTGTGTTGGTGCAGATCTGCTCAACATCTTCAAAGTAGGTGCAGATGTCTGCTGTTTTTCCCATAAACTTGGGGGCCTTGTTAGAACCCCTAAGTGGCATTTCATGATGGTTGTTAGTAGCTGACATTATAGCTGGTAGTGACAACACAGGTGGAGGGGAGTGATGAAGTGTCAGCAGGAAATTATGGGCTGATGGTAGAATGGGGTTCTGCAAGTCAGTGAAGGATGTCAATGGGAAGAGGAGGTGTTCTGTGGAAAAAGTCAAGGCTGATGAAGAAACTGGAGGGGATAAGTTGGTAAGCAGTGATAACTCTTGGCGATCATGGGGTGGCATGAAGGACTCATCAAGCTCAAAGGCACCAGCTATAACAACTGTCAATAGAGAGGGTGATTCTAGATGATGAGGGGAATCAGCTGTGAAAAGCTCTAAATCTGAGGAGCTAGGCTCTGGGATATCCCAGGGGTTAGTAGCAGGCACAAAAATATCAGAGGAAGATATAGAAAGTCAGCAGAAGGGCTCTAAGAGCTCTTTGAGTTCTGTATGGTGGCAGGTATGTCACAAAGATCTCCTTTCCAGATCTACAGACCCCTTGCAGTGGGCTCCAAAACAATGTGGGTGACTCTTCTTGTGAGAGTGCTAGGGGGAATAAAAGGGGAAAGCTGCAGGTAATACCTAGGCTCATCCCAAGGGGTCTAGAGTTGGAAGGAGATGGAGAAGAGAAATCTAAGTGGCAGGGCAGGGAATCTATGAGGGCAAGACTTGAAGGTTTTGTGGAACTCAGTATGCAGTAAAAATTGGGTATGCAGGTGGCAAACTCATTGCACAGGACTCGAGGGCAGTAAATAGGTGGCTGAGGGAATTCTGGGTCTCAGGGCACTCTGAAAACTCAGATTGACTCTGGAAAAAAGCTCTTTGGACTCGAAGGGGACTCTTAGATACACACAGAATGATGCCAGAAAGGTGGGTGGTATATTTTTCTAAGTGCTTCAGACTTTTGTACCATAAGGACAGTGTTTCTAAGGTAAAATCAGAGTATGTCAGATCTGTCATATGTCAAAAGTAATTAAAAAAAGTGTAATGTCTGATGCTAGTGCTGGCACATGTGCAGCAGTGACAGCAGCAAAGAAAAAGAAAACAAAAGAGCAGAAGACCAACATAAGCAAGGGTGAAGTGGCATAACCTCAAGCCTGGATAGCAGAGCCACACTCTGGAAGCCAGTAGAGCACTGAAGGGGGTGGTGTAGCTAGTGGAGGGATAGTGAGGAGGCAAGGTGACATGTGACAGGTGGTGACAATGCTTGTGGTGATAGGGGCAATGGGCACATGATTAACAAGGAAGCATACTGTTAGCATAGGTGGCAACATATTGTCGTGCGGTGATGACTGATAATGTGCTGTTCCAAGGTGCGGGTCGACGTGTGCTTATAGATCACCTTATGGCTAACCTGGACCAGAGGGAGGGAATAGGCGAGCTAGTAGCAGCAGGCCTCTTCCAAGTATACCATCCTTGACATGAAGTGAATCGAAGCAAGGGTTGGCAGGGACACCCTTTCTATCCTTGACAGCTGGGAGTCGAAAACTTGTACATGAGGGTGGAATTATGTACTGGGAAGTACAACCAGAGTCTTGCCAAGGGATCAGACTCACAGACAGAGATAAAGGAGAATTTATAGAGAGAAGGCCTCAACCTTTACCAGGGAGGATAGTTGGTAGAGTAAAGTACAAGGAAACCGAGTTGCATCTGGAGGGATTTTATACCCTACAGGCAACCAGCTCTCGTAAGTACAATACTACTTTCTATGGTAAAAGGGGAGAGGCTTTGTTGTACCATACATGTAAACAAAGGATGTCTTAGTGATGGAAAGAGTCTTTGACATGTCAAGTCACAATGACTGTGTGCATAGCAAAGACGGACTCCATCTTACATCCATACGGCATGATGTGGTGTGTTAGGTCACATGTGGGAGAAGTAAAAGCAGTAAAGTAAAGAAGATGATGATCCTGATTGGGATCTTGCTTCGTGTGGGAAATGAAGCCAAGGTAAAACCAAGAAAGGAAACATACAGTAAGCATATTGTCACATCATATAGTAGAGTCCACAAGCTTGTCCCCTGGGGGACAGAGGCCAGTAAGCAAGGTGCTATCAAAGCACGGGAAAGGGGATGATGTGGTGAGTGCAGGGGTACGAAGGCGAGGCAGTGGCAAAACATGGCAACAAGGGTGGTAGCAGCATGACATCACCCCCCCCTTTTTAAAGAGGGTTGGTGGCCTCACCAACCATCTAGTCGAAGTCAGTAAAAATGGACCGTTCAAGGTTGTCAAGGAGCAGTATTGGTCTTGGCCAGTCCAATAGGACATCCATTAGCATCAGTCCACTTAGAACCTTTGCCATTACAGCAGGACCAATGACCAAGTCAGTGGCAATCGAGGCAGATGTGTTTGTAGAAAGGGTGGAGGGGGTCCAGGACAATGCATCCTCCCAACTCGAGGTGGAGTTGGTCAGATTGCTCGACCGGGAAGAAGGGTTTGGCAGGGATGGCACATGTTGAATATGTGGAGTTGAATAGATCGTAGCACCAGTAGCCTCTAGTGTCATAGACTTTGAGCAAGAAGTCTCACCACTTTTCCACTCTTTCCTCTTCTTTGGTCCATGGGTCATCACATCTTTCTCCAAGAACTTGGGCTGCAAGCCATAGGAACTTTCGACCGGCAACCTCTTCTTCCTCTCTTCTTCTATCAATTGCAAGCCAGTGTACTCCTGGGAGAACAAGTTCTTCTTTGACTGGTACAACCCTTTCTGAAGTCGTTGGACTGCTCTCCTCTTGCCTATTGCTGCCAGGTACTGCAGGTGATCCCACTTGGATTGGTGATATCTCAGATTTTGGAACTTCTTCCAATCATCCATCATGAGCCCCTCTTGAGTTGTCCTGAACCATATGACTTCCAGAGGTCAGCGCATTGTCCCGTCCAGGAATTCCCTCTCCTTCCATAGTGTCTGGACCAACTTCATTGGTCCTTCCATTGGTAGAGTCATGGGAAGACCCAGGAGGCAGGATGCTTGTGGGGAGTGTGCTGCGAAATGACTGAAAGGACCAGGCAAGGGACAGTCCATAGTGGACATGTATGATGTTGACAAGGGACACGAGTAGGTTTTGGGTTTCTTCAATGACTTTCATTCCCTCTGACTCCATAAAGGCAGTTCCTCTTGAGTCCTCATCGATCACCATGTTGCCAGCCTTTAGGACGTTTGCAGCATGGTGCACAGTGATTTTGATGCTTCTGTAGACTTGAGACAGCAACCAGAGATAGTCACTGTCATGCCTGACATCCCATCCATAGATGATCCATTTGTTGTATTTTTCAAGGATCCATATGTAGCTTTCATAATCCTCTGGTTCACAGAGGAGGGCTGTGGGGGCGGACTTCTTAATGGACATATGGGGGATCTTGGACATGGTTGATGGGTTATGGCCTGCCTTGTCATGGGGTGTGGCAGTATCAAAGGTCGAAGGTCCTTCAGGGGGTGGTGTGTTGCACATCTACCAGTAGACCGGCTCTGGATATGGGCATGCTTGGGGAGTTTTGGGAGGTGCTCTGCACTTTCCCTTGGAGAGCATGCGTACCATGACACTGGAGTGGGGGTTCTGTGGTATCAAGGAGTTGGGGTCGAAAAGGGATTCAATGGAGGCAGCAATGGAGTTGACAGGTGGGGCAGATACTTGGGAGATGGGTGAAGAAAATCCAGGGGAGGAAAAGTCATAGTCAGCGTCGTTGTACGAGATGTATGAGTCCAGGAGGTATTGATGTGACTCAGAATTACATTCATCATCAAAGTAGGACATTTATGAAGAGAAGCATTTGCGAGTAGTCTTTTTGTGACATGAAGAGGCACGAGTGGGTTGTTGGGACTCTGGCAGCTTGCAACGACTTCTTTTATACTCTTCAAGTAATTCCTCTGCATTGATGAGATTACTCTCTGGTTCCCAAGTATTGCTTGCATGGCCATATCTGACCCATTTGACCAGATAACACGTACATGTACCACAACTTGTCTTCACTTCCTTATGGTTTATGATCACTTTGACCTCCCATTCTGGGACATCATCAATCAGATCTGGGAGTGGAAGGGGCAGTGTTGGACCATATTTGGGAGTTTCGTGATACAGGAAGATCCTAGATGTATGAAATACTGGGTGTATCCGCCAATGATCAGGCAGATCTAGGCACACAGTAATTTCCGAAAGGACTTCTTTGATCCGGAATGGTCCTACATGTCTTGGAGCAAGTTTTGTTGACTGTAGTTCGTGTTTTAGGTCATGCACATCCAGCCAAACAAGGTCTCCTTTCATCAGTGGGGAATAAGATGTGGGGTCCAGGCCACCTTTGGCCATCTTCTCCATGGTCTTCTTGTGAGCAATAAGGGTGGCATCTCTAGCATGGGCTAGAGCTTCCAGATGTTCCTTGACCTGTGGTGCCCTTGACGTGTGTACAGACGGATAGGGGTCGGGGTCATAGCCATAAAGGAGGTAGTATGGGGTTTGGCTATGAGTTGAATGCACACATGAGTTATGGGCAAACTTGGCCAGAGCAAGGTACTTGCTCCATTCATTTGGTTTTTCAGCACAATACATCCATAGGTATCCTTTGATTTCTTGGTTAACACGTTTGGCTTCTCCATTGGTCTGTGGGTGGTATCTGGATGAGTAACCAGGCTTGATACAAAGCACTTTGTAGAGATTCTGTGTGAAGGCGCTTATGAACTGAGGACCTTGGTCGGATATTACAGATTCAGGGATGCCATAATGGGGATAAACGTGTTGCATCCATAAATCAGCTAGGCCTTCAGAGTCTATCATCTTGTTACAAGGGAGTAGTTTCATGGCCTTGGTAAGACCATGATCAACAATGGTTAGGATAGAATCATGTCCATGGGATTGTGGAAGGTCGGTGACAAAGTCCATAGAGACCTGCTTGAAAGGTAGGGGTGTGTGCAACTCGATGGGTTGTAACAGCAGGGGGTGGTCTCAGTGAACAACCTTCGATGCTTGACACATGGGGCATCCTTTCACATACTCTCTAATGTTCTTCCACATTCCTGGCCAGAAGCACTGTTTGTTCATGGCAGAGCACATTGCTTGAATGCCAGGGTGGCCAGCAGACAGATGATCGTGGAAGTCTGATAGGGTTTTCTTCCGAGCCTTTGGGGGAACATAGATCCTTCCATTTTTGGTCTTAATGTTAGTTGCCAGGTCCTCGATAACTTCTTCTTGTGACCCATCATTCCTAATGACATAACTGGTATCTTCTTTCGATGAACTCTTGATTTCTTCGAAGACTTCCTGTGATACATGACAGATTCCTGGCTTCTTTGGCAGTTTAGGTGTGGAGACCCTTTTTGCTTGTGGGACTTTCACAGTCGAAGGCTTGGTTTCGTGGAGGTCCATAGTCAGTTTAGACGATGTTTCGACTGGAGCAGGGGTGTCTTGGACGGTTTCACCCCCCCCCTTTAGCCAAATCGACAGTGGAAGTACTGTAGTTTCCACTGGGGTAGTTTGAGTAAAAGACAGGTTTCGTGACAGCGTGTCGGGGACAATCATTCAATGACCAGGGTTATGTTTGAACTTGAGCAGGAAACCTTGGATGTAGGCCAGCCATCGGGCTTGCCTTCCAGTGAGGTTTTGCAGTTCCCAGTAGTACATCAAGTTCTCATGGTCAGTGTGGATGATAGTGTCTTCTGGTGGTGACAGCAGATAGTGCTTCCAGGCTTTGAGGGCACAAACGATGGCTAGCATTTCCAGATCATATACTTGATAGTTTTGTTCCGCTCCTTGGAGGGACTGCGAGAGGTATGCAATGGGATGTAGCTCGTCTTCGAACTTCTGGCATAGCACTGCACCAGTGCCTAGCTTGGAAGCATCTGTGTACACTTCGAACGGTTTGTCAAAGTCTGGGAGTTGGAGAACTGGGGCCTGGCACATGTACATTTTTAGCTTCTGGAAAGCCTCTTCTTGTGCCAATCCCCATTTCCATGGGAAATCCTTTTTTGTCAATTCGTGTAGTGGTTTCGAGATCATGGCAAATGAAGGAATAAACTGGCGATAGAAATTGCAGAATCCGAGGAACTGTTGGACATCATGGATGTTTGCTGGGGTTTTCCAGTTCTTCACTGCTTCCACCTTGACTGGAGCAGTCTCGTATTGTCCATGGCGAATGGTGTACCTGAGGAATTCAATTTCTTTGGCTTCAAAAACACATTTTGACAGCTTGAGACGTAGGTTTTCCTTCTTTGTGATCTCCAGGAACTCTTTGATGTTCTCCTTCAGGCCCTCGCATGTTTTGGAATGGATGGTCATGTCATCTAGGTATATGACGCCTTTCTTGTCGGTTCACAACCGACCGAACTTGCCATCCATATATCATTGGAAAGTTGGGGGTGCATTATTTTGGCCAAAGAACATTACAGTGGGCTTGAAAATGCCTCGAGGCGTTACGAATGATCCAAGCAACACTTCTTCTTCTTTCTTGACTCGAATGTTTGTAAAGCCCCATTGAACATTGAACTTGGTGAAAAATTTGGACTCCACCAACTCGTCTAAGATTGGTTTGACAAGTAGCAATGGATACCAGTCAGGGATGGTGAATGAATTTAATTGCTGGTAATCTTGTATGAGTTGTTTCTTGCCATCCTTCTTTCCAACGAAGAAAACAGGAGCCAGTGGTACCCACAGGATGTCTGCATTTTGGACTTTCTCAATTTTCTTTGTTTGCAAATTCTCTTTGAGGAACTTGTCAAGTAATTGCATCTCGTCTCGAGATAAGGGGTAGATTTTTGCGGGCTTGAACATTTTCAAGTCTTTAGAAGGGTTGAGTTTAATCATGTGGTCGTAGCCAGGTCGGTGTGGGGGTAACGGACAATTTTCCGAGAATACTTTGCAATAGGAATTATATTCTTTGGGGAGAATAACCTCTTCGTGATGTATCTGGGCTTCCAGTTGGGTCGAAATTGAGGTTCTGTTTATTGAAAGGGTTGCAACCTCTGGAGTCCCCCATCCCACTATTTTCCTGGCGGTCCAATCGATTATGGGTTGGGCTTGTTGGAGCCAAGGCATGCCTAGGAGCATGCTTTCATTTTTGAGGTCCATAATATACGCAGACAGCTTGAAGTGTTGTCCATGTACTCGCCCAGTAAACAGGGCAATAGAGTCAATTATTTGCTTGGACGATCCTTCAAAGCTTTGCGGTGACCACGGTTGCTTGATCTTTTTAGCCTCCAAGCAGTATATTTCAACCACTTCTCGACTGATGGCGTTGCACTTGGCACCGCTGTCAATAACTGCTCTGATTCCCCCTTCATTCTGTTCTGTCAAGAATAACGTGCCAGTGATAGCCCTCACAGAGGGGTATTCATTGATGTGTACTAGAGACATTAATTCTGGGGCACTGAACGAACGGAATGTACTTCTACTCTCCTCCATCAGGGATGAACATGGAGAGGACTCTAAAAATCCTTTTTCTCTCCCAATGCCTCTCTGAGCTTCTCAAACTCCTTGGCACTGTAGAAGGACTTGACTTCTCAAATGAGCTTTTGTCCATCTGACAGGGTACAGTCTTTGATGTAGTGTCCCTTTCTTCCACAATGGTAACATTCTCCTTTGGACTCTTGTTTTAACTCCCAAAACTGATACAGGTCCGGTTTCCTTTTCTGGGGAGGTCGATATACAGGCTTCTTTGATTGCCAATCGACATCCATTGTGTAAGGGTCATGAGGATGATGTCTTCCGTGCGAAGAACCTTCATTTTGATACATGTGGAGAACTTCTTTGTCATCCTTGGTTAAACACTCGTTGTAAATGCCAAGACTAGCTTTAGCAGTTTGGGCATTGACGGCAGCATCAATCCATTCTTGAACTGTTTGAGGGATTTTGCTGGACCGAAGAATCCATTCGGTGGTTTTGTTATTGAGACCTTTCCTGAAATAGACTCCGGCTTGTCGATCATCACGAGAGATGGAAGCTCGAGTGATAAGGTCCAAGAACTTGCTGATATATTTAGCAAGGGGTGCATCTCCTTGTTTAATCTCAGCCATCTTGAGGAAGGCCAATGCCTCTGTGTCTCTGACTTTAAAGATTTTGTGGAGCTTGATGAGGAAGGTAGTCCAGCTGTCATATAGGTAGACTTCACCAGCAACAGTTGTGTGCTCTTTGAGATAATTTTCAGTGAAGTGGATGGCGGATCCTTGACTCATAAAAGAAAGGGCGAACCCTATCTTTCACTCGTCGGTGTCGTAGACATGGCAGTTGAGATTGAGGTAATTGTTGACAGATGCGATCCATGCTTTGAACTTGCCACTAGTTCCATCGAATGGGAGTGGCTTTCCAAGGCCTAACTCCTTTTGATCAACTCCTCTTCCTTCAGCTTGTTTTTCTTTGGTGACAGTTGATTTTGGAATAGTATAAGTGGGTAAGGCTAGACCAGCATGACCAGTTAGGCTTTCACACCACTGTACCAGTTCTTTAACATTTCTGACTGATTGTCCGGCGAAGGGATCGGTAGTCCTTGCGAACTGTTGTAGCTGTTCGGCTAGGGTGGCGATTTGCTCTTGTTCTCTGATTCCTGCCATTCCGAGGTCTGTTGACGAAGATTGCTCTGGGGCTGTGTGTGTTTCTTCTTCATCAATTCTTTTACCAGCTAGGGGTTCTGGTTCTCAGATTTGGGTAAAGGAACCTGGGACTTGTTTGACTGTTTCTTTTGAGGTTTGGGCCTGAGTACCCTCTCCTCCTTCTGACTTGGTAGGACTCATTACCGGATATGGCTGGTAGCATTGAGCAGAAGATGTGCACTCAAGCTTTTCTGGGGCTGTGGTAGTGTTTGACGAATGCGGGGGAACTTTGGGTGGTTGTCCTCTGGTAGGATGGAATTTACTTGATCCTGCTTCAGAAGACACGGTTGCAGACTTCTTGTTACTTCCGGACTTCTTTAACACAAGTCACAAATATACACTTCAAGGATAGCAAGTCCTTCGAAGAATATTCACTTTTTATCTTGGGGGCTCTTCGATCTCTTGCAGTGACCTCGACTGGTTATGGGCTTTCCAGAGACTCTTTCTCCAGCATGGCTTTTATCGAGAGCTACCAATGAGATGCCTTCACAGGTATTGACTTGGTTTCTAGACACAGGTAGCAGACCTGTTTGCAACACAAGTTACTCCTCTGCTATTAGGTCTTATACTTCTAGTTGGCTGATGCTTGCAATAGGGGAATGATGATTGTTGTGTGGGTTTCTCATTTTTGGAACAATATCAGGTGTGGTGGATTTTCAGCTGCTACCACAAGGGGAGCTGTATCTCACTTCGCTGATATAGAACGAGATAGAGTTGCTCTTTGACTATGTCAACTTTCACAAATGTCACCCACCAGTACCACAAGCGAATGGCTACCCAGACACTCGGGTCAGACAGTGAGCGAAGAGGGGTACTTTACTCTTTTGTCACATGGTGACGACTGATAACGCGTTGTTCCACGATGCAGGTCAACATGTGCTTATAGATTGCCTTGTGGCTAACCTGAACCTGAGGGAGGGAATAGGTGAGCTAGAAGCAGTGGGCCTCTTCCAGATATAATGAGCCTTGACACGAAGTTAATCGAAGCAAGGGTCATCAGGGACACCCTTTCTATCCTTGACAGTCAAAGGTTGAAAGCTTGTACACAACGGTGGAATTATGTATCAAGAGATACAACCAGAATGTCACCAAGAGATCGAGCGATCGAACAGAGGTAGAGGAGATTTACAGAGAGTAGATTCTCAACCTTTACCAGGGAGGGTAGTAGGTAGAGTAAAGTACAAGGAGACTGGCCTGCATCTGAAGGGTCTTTTATACCCTACAGGCAGGTGGCTCATGTAAGTATGATACTACTAAGTAAAGTAGAGGTAGAGAATCAATGTTGTGTCAAACGTGTAAACAAGGGATGTCTCAGTGATGGAAATAGTCTTTGATGCATCGAGTCAGAGTGACTGAGCGTGAATCAAAGATGGAGTCCATCTTACATCCAGACAACGTGACGCGACACATTAGGTCACATGTGGAAGAAATAAAACAGGTAAAGTAAAGAAGTCGATGATCCTGATTGGGATCTTGCTTCGTGCAGGAAATGAAAGAAAGGCAAAACTCAAAAAGGAAACATATAGTAAGCGTACCGTCACATCATATAGTAGAGTCCACAAGCTTGTCCCTCAGGGGACAGAGGCCAGCAAGCGAGACGCCACTAGGGCGTGGGAAAGGGGACGACAGAGCAGGTGCGGTGGTCACGTGGTGGAGGCGGGTGACAGAAATGGTAAAAAGGTAGTAGTGGCATGACAGCTTCTTCTTGGGCTGGTCCCCACTTCCATGGGAAGTCCTTCTTCATCAACTCATGTAGCAGCTTGGAGATCATAGTGAATGAGGGGATGAACTGTTGGTAGAAATTGCAAAATCCTAGGAACTGGTGGATGTCATGGACATTTTCTGGAGTCTTCCAGTTCTTCATGGCCTCCACCTTGATGGGTGCCATCTCACATTGTCCATGTTGGATGGTGTATCCAAGGAATTCAATTTCTTCAGCCTCAAAAATGCTTTTTGAAAGTTTGAGGCATAGGTTCTCCTTTGCTATCTCCAGGAATTCTTTTATGTTCTTCTTCAGACCCTCAAGCATTTTAGAATGGACTGTAACATCATCTAGGTAGATGACTGCCTTCTTGTTGGTTCGCAACTGACCAAACTTGCTGTCCATGTAATGTTGGAACGTTGGAGGAGCATTGTTCTGACCAAAGAACATTACGGTGGGTTTGAAAACACCTTGGGGCATTACAAAGGATCCAAGCAACACGTCTTCTTCTTTCTTGACTCTTATATTTGTGAAGCCCCATCAAATGTCGAACTTGGCAAAGTATTTTGACTCAACTAACTCGTCTAGTATTGGCTTGACGAGTGGTAACAGATATCAATCGGGGACAGTGAATGAATTTAATTGTTGGTAGTCTTGTATGAGTCTTTTCTTGCCATCCTTCTTTCCAATGAAGAAGACTGGAGCTGGCGGTACTCACAAAACATCTGCATTTTGGACTTTCTTGATCTTCCCAGTTTGCAGGTTCTCTTTGAGGAACTCATTGAGTAACTGCATCTCGTCTCGAGACAACGGGTAGATCTTCACAGGTTTGAATGTCTTCAGGTCTTTGGAAGGGTCGAGTTTTATCATATGGTCATAGCCAGGCCAATGGGGAGGTAATGGGCAGTTTTCCGAGAAAACTTCATGATAGGGATTATATTCTGTGGGCAGAACAACCTCTTCGTGTTCTACTTGAGCTTCCAGTTGAGTCGAAATCGAGGTTCAGTTTATCAAAAGATTTGCAACTTCTGGAACTCACCATCCTACTATTTTCCTGGCAGTCCAGTCGATAATGGGTTGGGCTTGTTGGAGCCAAGGCATGCCTAGGAGCATGCTTTCATTTTTGAGGTCCATGACATATGCAGATAGTTTGAAGTGTCATCCATGGACATGCCTGGTGAAGAGGGCCACTGTGTCAATTACTTGTTTCGATGATCCTTCAAAACTTTGTGGGGACCATGGTTGCTTGATCTTCTTAGTCTCCAGGTGGTATCTTTCAACTGCCTCTCGACTGATAGTGTTGCACTCTGCACTGCTGTCAATAACTGCTCTGATTCCCCCTTCATTCTGTTCCATCAAAAAGAGAGTGCTGGTGATAGCCCTCACAGAGGGGTATTCATTGATGTGTATTAAAGACATTAATTTGGGGGCACTGAATGATCAGAATGTACTTCTACTCTCCTCCGTCGGGGACAAACATGGAGAGTTTTCTAAAAATCCTCCTTTCCTTTCAACACCTTTTCAAGTTCCTTGAACTCTTTGGCAGTATAGGTGGATTTGACTTCACAGACAAGTTTTTGTCCATTTGATACGGTGCAATCTTTGATGTAGTGTCCCTTTCCTCCACAGCGGTAGCATTCTCCTTTGGTTTCCCCTTTTAATTCATGAAATCTGTATGGGTCATATTTCCTTTTTTGGGGTGGTCGATATACAGGCTTCTTTGATTGCCGATCAATGTCCATAGCATAAGGGTCATGCATCGGTTGCCTACCATGAGTGGGGTTTTCGTTTTGATACATATGGAGGACTTCTTTGTCATCCTTGGTCAGACACTCATTGTACACACCAAGACTGGCCTTGGCAGTTTGTGCATCGATGGCAGCATCGATCCATTCTTGAATGGTCTGGGGAATTTTCCCAGATCGTAATATCCATTTGGTGGTCCTATTATTAAGGCCTTTCCCGAAATAGACTCTGGCCTGTTGATCATCACAAGAGATGGAAGCACAAGTGATAAGATCCAAGAATTTGCCAATATATTTGGCTAGGGGCGTGTCACCTTGTCTAATCTCCACCATCTTGAGGAAGGCTAAGGCTTCTGTATCACTGACCTTGAACATTTTGTGAAGTTTGATGAGGAAGGTAGTCCAGCTGTCATAGAGATAGACTTCGCCTGCTACTGTAGTGTGTTCTTTGAGGTAGTTTTCTGCGAAGTGCACAGCAGATCCTTGACTCATAAAAGAGAGGGTGAACCCAATCTTTCACTTGTCAGTGTTGTAAACATGGTGATTGAGGTTGAGATAATTGTTGATGGATGCGATCCATGCTTCAAACTTGCCACTAGTTCCATCAAATGGGAGCAGCTTTCCAAGGCCTAACTCCTTTCGATCTACTCCTCTTCCTTCAGGTTGTTTTTCTTCAGCTACTGTCATTTTTGGGATGGTATAAGTGGGGAAGGCTAGACCAGCATGACTGGTCATGCTTTCATACCACTGAACCAACTCTTTAACATTTCCGATGGATTGACCAGCAAAGGGGTTGGTGGTTCTTGCGAACTGTTGCAATTGTTTGGTGAGTACGGTGATCTGTTCTTGTTCTCCAATTCTTGCCATACCAAGATCTGTGGAGGTCGACATAGTAGTTTCTGGTGCTGTATGTGTTTCTTCTTCATTGATCCTTCTTCCTGCTAGAGGTTCTGGTTCTCAGATATGAATGAATTGACTTGGGACTTGTGAGATTGCTTGTTCTGAGGTCTGGGCCTGGGTACCCTCTCCTCCTTCTGATTTAGATGGACTCGTTACCAGATATGGCTGGAAGCATTGAGCAGAGGATGTTCTCTCAAGCTTTTCTGGGGCTGCAGTAGTGTTTGACGAATGTGGGGGAACTTTAGGTGGCTGTCTGTGAGGATGAAACTTGCTTGATCCTGCTTTGGAAGACATGGTTGCAGATTCTTTAAATCCAGACTTCTTTAATATGAGTCATGAGTATACACTTCAAGGACTGCAAGGCCTTCGAAGAATACTTGCTTTTAACTGGGCTCTTGATCTTTGCTGTGACCTTGACTGGTTACAGGCTTTCCAGAGACTCTTTCTCTGGTATGGCTTTTATTGAGAGCTACCAACGAGATGCCTTCACAGGTATTTGCTTGGTCTCTTGACACAGGTGGCAGACCTGTCTCAACACAAGTTACTCCTCTGCTATTAGGTCTTATTCTTCTAGTTGGCTGATGCTTGCAATAGGGGAATGATGATAGAGATTTGATTGGGGTTCTCATTGTGGAACAATATCAGGTGCAGTGGATTTTCAGCCACTACCACTAGGGGAGCTGTATCTCGCTTTACTGATATAGAACGAGATAGAGTTGCTCTTCCTCTATGTCGACTTGCATGAGTAGTTCTTTGGTACCACAAGCGGATGGCTACCAGGACAGTCAGGTCAGACAGAAAGGGAAGAGGGGTACTTTACTCTTTTGTCATGCAGTGACAACTGATAATGTGCTGTTCCAAGGTGCAGGTCAACATGTGCTTATAGATTGCCTTATGGCTAACCTGGACCAGAGGGAGGGAATAGGTGAGCTAGTAGCAGTGGGCCTCTTCCAAGTATACCATCCTTGATGTGAAGTGAATCAAAGCAAGGGTCGGCAGGGACACCCTTTCTATCCTTGACAGCTGGGAGTCAAAAACTTGTATGCAAGGGTGGAATTATGTACTGGGAAGTACAACCAGAGTCTCGCCAAGGGATCGGACTCACAGACAGAGATAAAGGAGAATTTATAGAGAGAAGGCCTCAACCTTTACCAGGGAGGATAGTTGGTAGAGTAAAGTACAAGGAAACCAAGTTGCATCTGGAGGGATTTTATACCCTACAGGCAACTGGCTCTTGTAAGTACAATACTACTTTCTATGGTAAAAGGGGAGAGGCTTTGTTGTACCATACACATAAACAAAGGATGTCTTAGTGATGGAAAGAGTCTTTGACATGTCGAGTCACAATGACTGTGCACATAGCAAAGACAGACTCCATCTTACATCTGTATGGCGCAACATGGACCCCCATCTGATGTCAAACTTTGCAAAGTACTTGGATTCACATAACTCATCGATCACCTGCAGGATGTTCAGGAGCAGGTATGAGTCATGAATGGTGTATGAATTGAGATACCAGTAGTCCTGGACTAAATGCTTCTTGCCATCCATTTTTGCTACAAAGAATACCAGAGCCAAGACAGAGGAATCAGAAGGCATGATTTTTCCACATTGAAGGTTCTCACCAATGAACTTGTCAAACATTTTGAGTTCATCTGGTGACATTGGGTAAAGCATAGCCTTCTTCATTAACTTCTTATTGTCTTTCCAAAACTCTTCTTTAGTTTGAATTTCATGATCAAGCCCCTTCTGGAAGTGGGGGAGCAGGATATTGGTTTCAGAGAAGACCTTGGTGAACTCTGCATATTCTTTTGGAAGATCTGGGATCTCTGATGGTCCAGTGTTCATCTCCAACTGAGTGGAGATTGTAGTGCAACCTACAGAGGTGGTCTTGACCTCATGCATGTTGACCTGTTTCTTCAGTGGTTGTCCCAGGGAACCACCCCATCCAACAACCCTATGTGTCTGCCAGTTGATAACTGGCTGTTCTTGCCTGAGCCAAGGCATTCTGAGGATCAGGTGATCCTTTTCCATAGGTCCTATGTAGCACAACACTTTGAACTGCTTAACCAGCTTGACCAAATTCTGACATTTGAGATAACATTTCTTGCAGACAGTATACTGAATGTGCCCATCAAATGCAGTAATATCCCATGTCTTCTTGAGCAGATAAGTTTGAAGTTTGAGCTTGGCGACCAATCTGGCTCCAGTAAGGCTGACTTTGGTGCCACTATTAATTGTGGCAGGTATCCTCACATTTTTGTAGTTGAGTAGCTCCAATGTTCCATAAATCAAATGAGCACACATTTTCAATTCATCCAAAATACTATTACACAAAACAGGGTGAGCACTCAAAACACACTTTGATGGTGAACTGCATGAGGAAGATTCAGAACACCCACTTAAAAATCCTTCTTTGAGGATTCCCTTTCTTTGACCTTGACTTCTTCTGTGATATCCACCCCCTTAACTCATTTCCTCTTTGGGCAGTCCTTGCTGAAATGTCCCTCTTTGGAACAATTGTAACAGTGCACCAAGTTAACTTGTCTTCTGCCTTGTTTCTGACATCTCTGGTCAATGTCCATAACATTAGGGTCATGAGCAGGATGGGAAGGATATTGGTAATGGGGACCAGGGCTGTAATATGCTTCCCCAGGTCACTTCTTGTCAAGGATTTTCTTCTGCTCCAACTTGCTAACAGCTTCTCTGGCATATGCAATCCAATCTGAGACAGTTCTAAGGTCCTTATGGTTGAGAACCCAGTCACAAATTTCTTTCTTCAACCCTTGACCAAAAAAGATGGTGCTGTTAAAATTGTCATCATTATATCTGGTGCAGTTAACATGGAAAGGAAGCAGGCAACATATTTCTTGAAAGGATCAGACCCTTGGGAAAGGGTAACGAGCTGGATTTGAGCTTTGTGCTGTGGGTTACTGGTCATGAAGGTAGCTTGGAGACAATCTTCAAAACATTCCCAGTCATCTCAGTACTTGAGACAACCACTTTGATCATGTTTGTTAATATAGACTTTGGCAAATGCAGCTGCAGAACCTTCCATCATGAACAAAAGGGCTAACCCGATCTTCAGATGGTCAGACATATACACATGCTTGTTTATTTGCAAATATCCTTTAATCTGAGTGATCCAGGTAAAGAACATATCATGATTTCCATCATAAGTCTGGGGTTTGTTAAGGTTAAACTCATGGCTGCCATTAGGCCTTGTCTCAGAACCATGGCAATCAGTAAATTGCCACCAAAACATGTCAGGGAGGCCTTGCAGCAGACCAACTCCAAATTTGGCTCAGAGTTGCTCAATTTCTTTGGCTGTAGGTTCCCTATTAAAAAGTGGGGGCAGATTGGTACTGGGCTTCACAGGTTCCTGCCCAGATCCAAGTCTGATATGAAGTCCTTCAGTAGTGTGAGACATTACATGAGTAAGTTCTTCTTCTTCTATGTCTGGAATGTGGGTATCTCCAACAATAGATCTGAGATCTGACTTGTCATTGAAGGTTAGAGGTTCAATGTCAGTTTCCAACTCAGGTTCCTTTTCTCGGTAAGCACCTAGGATTGCCAGGTTGTGAAGGGAGGAAGGAGTAGCAGAATGTGGTTGGTCAGGATAATGATACTTGTAGGGCAAACCTGTAGGTTTACAACTGGAGTATTCACATGGTAATGGTTGAGGTGGAGCTTGACATTTGCCTTTGCTTAATGAAAAAGCACTCAATGGATCTGGTGGAGGTGGCAGAGGTTGTCTAGAAGACACCTTGGGCAAACAATAAGGCAAGCTAGAAAATGTTGAGGGGTATGTCAACAACACCAAAAAATGGTAAGTCAATGCAAGTTATGTTAAGAGTTGGTTCATCAATCCAAATAACAGATAGTCCAGCAAAAAGTGAACAGCATAGGGGGAACCAGCAGGTCATTCCTAAAAAAGGTCAATCTAGTGTCATGCCACTGCCACCAGCTTTCCATTTTCTGCCTCACTGCCCACCTTGTGTTGTCACAACCACCACTGTTGTTCCCCTTCCTGCGCTTTGATAGTGCCTTGCTTACTGACCTCTGTCCCCTGAAGGACAAGTCTGTGGACTATACTATACAACATGTGGTATGCTTATGATATGTTTCCTTTTCAGGCTTTACCTTTGTTTCATTTCCCATGCAAAGTGAGATCCCAATCAGGATCGATGTCTTCTTTACTTTACCATTTTTACTTCTCCTGCACATGACCTAACACATCACATCATGCTGTATGGACTCAGGATGGCTTCTGTCTTTTGTGCATGTCCAGTCATTGTGACTCAATGTGTCAACGGTGTCCTGGATCTTCTTGTTTATGTGTCTGATGAACTACAGTCCTGTTTACCTTACCAGCTATAGTAGTATTGTACTTACATGAGCTGGTCACCTGTAGGGTATATAATACCCCCCAGATGTGACTGAGTCTCCTTGTACTTTACTCTACCAAATATCCCACCTGGTAAAGGTTGAGGGCTCTACCTCTATAAATTCTCCTTTGCTCCTGTACAATCTCTTGATCCCTTGGTGAAACTCTGGTTGTACCTCTCAGTACATAATTCCACCTTCGTGTACAAGCTTTCAAGACTTCATCTGTCACAGATATAAAGGGTGTCCCTGTTGGGGAGGCTTCAGCATTACCCAGCATATTAAGAAGAGGCCCACTGCTTTTGGCTTGCCTATTCTCTCCCTCTGGTCCCAGTTAGCTGTAAGGTGATCAATAAGCACACGTCGACCTGCATCTTGGAACAACATGTTATCAGTCATTGCTGCATGACAAAAGAGTAAAGTACCTCCCTTCGCTCACTGTCTGACCCAACTGTCCCAGAAGCCATCTGCTTGTGGTTCTGGAAGACTACTCATGCAAGTCGACATAGCCAAAGGTTACTCAAATCTCGTTACATATCAGTGAAGTGAGATACAGCTCCCCTCGAGGTAGCAGCTGAAAATCCACCACACCTGATAGTGTTCCAACAACAAGAACCCCCAATTAATTCAATCATCATTCCCCTATTGCAAGCATCAGCCAACTAGAAGTATAAGTCCTAAAAGTCAGAAGAGTAACTTGTGTTGCAGACAGGTCTGCCACCTGTGCCTAGAGACCAAGTGAATACCTGTGAAGGCATCTCATTGGTAGCTCTCAATAAAAGCCATGCTGGAGAAAGAGTCTCTGGAAAGCCCATAACCAGTCAAGGTCACAGCAAGATTGAAAGCCCTCAGTAAAAGCATGTATCCTTTGAAGGCCTTGCAACCCTTGAAGCATATAACATGTGTTCTCATGTAAAACAAGCCCAGATCAAAGTAGAAGAAGAAGTCTGCAGTTGTGTCTTCTGAAGCAGGATTGAGCAAGTTCTGCCCACATGGACAACCACCCAAAATCCCCCCATGTTCATCAAACACTACCACAGCTCCAGAAAAGCTTGAGCGAACTTCATCCACCCAATGCTTCCAGCCATATCTGGTTATGAGTCCTACTAAATCAGAAGGAGGAGAGGGTACCCAAGCCCAGACCTCACAAGAAGCAGTCACAAGTCCCAGGTTCCTTTACCCAAATCCAAGAACCAGAGCCTTTAGCAGGCAAAAGAATTGACAAAGAGGAGACTCACACAGCTCCAGAAACCAAGTCATCGACAACAACAGATATCAGAATGGCAGGAATCAGAGAACAAGAAAAAATTGCTGCACTTGCAGAACAGCTACAACAGTTCACTCAGACTACCAATCCCTTTTGAGGAAAGACCATTGGAAACATCAAAGAATTGGTACAATGGTATGAAAGCTTAACTGGCCATGCTGGCCTTGCTTTCCCTGCCTATACCATCCCCAAGTCCATGGTCACCAAAGAAAAACAAGTTGAAGGGAGAGGAGTTGATCGAAAGGAGCTAGGCCTAGGAAAGCCTCTTCCTTTCGATGGAACAAGTGGCAAGTTCAAAGCATGGATCACATCTGTCAATAACTACCTCAATCTCAATCACCATGTGTACGACACCAATGAGCAAAAGATAGGGTTCACCCTCTCTTTTATGAGTCAAGGATCCACTGTGCATTTCACTGAAAATTATCTCAAAGAACATACTACAACAGCAGGAGAAGTTTTCCTCTATGACAGCTGGACAACCTTCCTCATCAAGCTCAGGAAAATCTTCAAAGTCAGAGATACAGAGGCATTGGCTTTCCTCAAGATGGCCAAGATTAAACAAGGAGATGTGTCCCTCACAATGTATATTGGCGAGTTCCTTGATCTAATCACTTGTGCTTCTATTTCTCATGATGATTGACAAGCCAGTGTCTATTTTGGAAAAGGTCTCAATAACAAAACCACCAAATGGATGCTATGGTCCAGGAAAATCCCCCAGACTGTACAAGAATGGATCGATGCCACCATTGACACACAAACTGCCAAAGCAAGCCTTGGCATGTATAACGAGTGTCTTACCAAGGAAGACCGAAGTGTTCTCCATATGTATCAAAATGAAAACCCATCTCATGGCAAACATCAAACACATGACCCTTACACAATGGATGTCAATTGGCAATCAAAGAGGCCAGCCTATCAAATCCCCCAAAAGAGGAAACCTAGCCCATTTAGGCTTCAAGAAGTGCATAATGATGATCCCCAAGGATGTTACTGCTGTGGAGAGAAGGGACATATGATAAAAGACTGCAAGAAGCCAGAAGGACAAAGAATCCTTTGAGAAGTCAAATCTACCTACACCACACAGGAGTTTAGTGAACTCAAGAAGGTGCTGAAGGGTGAGGAGGATTTTTAAAGTCCTCTCCTCATATGACCCTGATGGAGGAGAGTAGAAGTACATTCCATTCATTTAGTGCCCCTGAGCTAATGTCTCTTGTACATATAAATGAATATCCCTCTGTGAGGGCTATCACCAGCACACTTTTCTTAACTGAACAAAATGAAGGGGCAATAAGAGCAGTCATCGACAGCAGTGCTGAATGCAATGCCATAAGTCGAGAGGCAGTTGAAAGATACCACCTGGAGACTAAGAAGATCAAGCAGCCATGGTCCCTGCAAAGTTTTGAAGGATTGTCCAAGCAAGTTATTGACTCAGTAGCCCTCTTCACCAGGCAAGTTCATGGATGACACTTCAAACTGTCTGCCTATATTATGGACCTTAAAAATGAAAGTGTGCTACTAGGCATGCCCTGGCTCCAGCAAGCCCAACCCATAATCAATTGGACCACCAGGAGAATAGTAGGGTGGGGAACACCAGAAGTTGTGACAATCTCAATAAATCAAACCTTGACATCGACACAACTAGAGGCACAACAAAAACATGAAGAGGTTACTCTGCCTGCAGAGTATAATTCCTACATGGAAGTGTTCTCTGAAAAATGCCCCTTACCCCCACACTGACCTGGCTATGACCATATGATAAAACTTGACTCGACAAAAGACCTCAAGACATTCAAACCAGCAAAAATCTATCCCCTGTCTCATGATGAGATGCAGCTACTCGACAAGTTCCTTGAAGAGAATCTCAGAACTGGGAAGATTGAGAAGGTTCAAAACACTGACATCTTGAAAGTGCCCCCCACACCAGTCTTTTTCATCAGAAAGAAGGATGGCAAGAAAAGGCTTATTCAGGATTATCAACAGCTCAACTCATTCACCATTCCTGATCAATATCTGCTGCCCCTTGTCAAACCCATCCTAGATGAACTGGTCGAATCAAAGTACTTCACCAAATTCAATGTACAATGGGGCTTCACAAACATACAAGTCAAAAAAGAAGAAGACATGTTGCTTGGGTCATTTGTAACTCCACAAGGAATTTTCAAGCCCACAGTAATGTTCTTCAGCCAGAACAATGCACCTCCCACATTCCAAAGATACATGGACAGCAAGTTTGGTCAGCTGCAAACCGACAAGAAAGTGGTCATCTACCTTGATGATGTCATCGCCCATTCGAAAACATGCGAAGGTTTGAGGAAGAACATCCAAGAGTTTTTGGAAATTGCAAAGGAGGAGAACTTGCAGCTCAAGTTATCAAAATGTGTGTTTGAAGCAGAAGAAATTGAGTTCCTTGGATATACCATCTGACATGGACAGTATGAGACAGCCCCTGTCAAGGTCGAGGCTGTAAAGAACTGGAAAACCCCAGAGAATGTCCATGACATCTGACAATTTCTTGGCTTCTGCAATTTCTACCACCAGTTCATTCCCTCTTTTGCAATGATCTCAAAACCACTACATGAGTTGACAAAGAAGGATTTCCCTTGGAAATGGGGTGCAGATCAAGAAGGAGCTTTTTCGAAGCTCAAGAACATTATGTGCCAGGCCCCCATCCTTCATCTACCCGATTTCAACAAACCCTTCGAGGTGTACACAGATGCCTCTAAGCTCAGCACTGGTGCAGTGTTGTGCCAGAAGTTCAATGACAAGCTACATCCTATTGCATACCTTTCGCAGTTGCTGCAAGGTGCTGAACAGAACTACCAAGTCTATGACCTGGAGATGCTAGCTGTCATTCATGCCCTCAAAGCCTGGAAGCACTACCTGTTGTCACCACCCAAAGACACAATCATCCACATGGACCATGAAAATTTGACCTACTATCAGGAACCCCAAAACCTCACTGGACAACAAGCCCACTGGCTTGCATATATACAAGGATTCCTGCTCAAGTTCAAACACAATCCTGGTTGTCAGATGATCATCCCAGATATGCTGTCACAAAACCCAGCTTTTACTCAAGCTACCCCAGTGGAAACTATGGTACTTCCACCATCGATTTGGCTAAAGGGGGGGGGGGGGGGGGGTGAATCTGCTCAAAACATCCCTGCTCTGGTCAAAATGTCCTCAAAACTGGCACTCAACCTCTGTGAACCCAAGCCCTCAACTGTGAAAGTCCCAAAAGTTGCAAAGGTCTCCAAACCTAAATGACAGAACAAGCCAGGCATCTGCTGTGTATCACAGGAAGTCTTCGAAGAAATCAAAGTGTCATCAAAGGATGACACCAGTTACATCATTATTAATGATGGATCACAAGAAGAGGTTGTTGAAGATCCAACAACCAATATTAAGACCAAAAATGGAAGGATCTACATCCCACAGAACATGAGGAAGAAGACCCTATCAGACTTCCATGACCATCCATCTGCTGGCCACCCAGGCATCCAAGCAATGTGCTCTGCCATGAATTGTCAATGTTTTTGGCCTGGCATGTGGAAGAACATAAGGGAATATGTGAAGGGCTGTCCTACCTGTCAAGCCTCGAAAGTTATCCAGTGAGATCACCCTCCTCCACTTCAACCAATCGAGTCAAACACACCCCTTCTGTTCAAACAAGTCTCTATTGACTTTGTCACCAACCTCCCACATTCCCATGGACATGATTCAATCCTCACTATTGTCAATCATGGTCTCACAAAGGCCATGAAGCTACTCCTGTGCAGCAAGATGATAGATTCCAAAGGTCTAGCTGACCTCTGGTTGCAACACATTTACCCACACTACAGTATTCCTGAGTCAATAATATCCAACTGAGGTCCACAATTCATCAGTGCCTTCACCCAAAATCTATATAAGGCACTTCACATCAAACCACACTACTCATCTGGATATCATCCACAGACCAATGGAGAAGCTGCACATGTTAACCAAGAAGTCAAGACATATCTATGGATGTATTGTGCTGAAAAGCCCAATGAATGGAGCAAGTTCCTTGCTCTTGCTGAGTTTGCTCACAACTTGCACATGCATTTGACCCATGGCCAAACTCCATACTACCTCCTTTACAGCTACAACCCAGACCCCTATCCGTCAGTGCACACATCAAAGGCCCTGCAGGTCAAAGAGCATCTGGAGGCTCTGGCCCTTGCTAGAGATGCTGCCCTTATTGCTCATAAGAACACCACAGAGAAGATGGCAAAGAGCAGGCCAGACCCACTGTCATACAGCCCACTGACCAAAGACAGTCTTGTTTGGTTGGATGCACACGACCTAAAACATGACCTCCAATCAACAAAGCTGGCTCCCAAACACATAGGACCTTTTTGGATCAAAGAATCCTGTTGAATGTCACTGTGCACTTAGATCTGCCCAATCATTGGTGGGTACATCCAGTCTTCCATACCTCCAGGATCTTCCCATATCACAAAACTCCCAAATATGGTCCTGCACCACCTCTGCCACTTCCCAATCTGGTAGATGATGTCCCTGAATGGGAAGTCAAAGCAATACTGAACCATAAGGAAGTATGGACTGGACATGGTACATGTACACGTTATTTGGTCAAGTGGAGCAGATACAGACATGCAAGCAATACTTGGGAACCCCAAGTCAAACCTCATCAATGCAGAAGAGCTGCTTGAGGAGTATAAAAGAAGCTGTTGTAAACCCCCAGAGTCCCAACAACCCACTCATGTGTCATCCCATCAGAAGAAGCCCTCTCATAAATGCTACTCTGCTTAATGTCTTACTCTGACGATGAACATAACCCCAAGTCATGTCAATACCTCTTGGACTCCTACATTTCCTATGATGACACTGACTACAACTTCTCCCCAGGCATGTCATCACCCATATCCCAGGTATCTGCACCACCCATCGACTCCATCACTGCCTCCATCCAATCCCTTTTCGACCCCAATGCTGAGACACAACAGAACCCCCACTCCAGCATCACAGTATGCCACCTCTCAAAGGGAAAGCACTGCACACCTCCCAAAACTCCCAGAACATGCCCATACCCAGAGCTGGCCTACCAGCAGGCATGCAACATGCCACCCCCTGAGGGACCTTTGACCCCTCACACCTCTACATCCCATGTCATGGCAAGTGGTGACAAACCAGCCATGCCCCAGGTCCCCCATGCATCTAGAAAGGAGTCTGCCCCTGCAAAGCTCCTCTGCAAACCAGAGGATTATGAAAGCTACATACAGATCCTTGAGAAATACAATGAATGGATCATCTATGGATGGGACATCAGCCACAACAGTGACTATCTCCAGTTGCTCTCTCAAGTCTATGGAAGCATCGAAGTTACCATGCACCACACTGCAAATGTCCTAAAAGCTGGAGATGTAGTTGTCAATGAAAAGTCCCATGGCACCACCTTCATGGAGTCAGAAGGAATGAAAGTTGTCAAAGAAACTCAAAACCTGCACATTTCCCTCATAAACATTGTCCATGTCCACTTTGGACCTTCCCTCACTCGTTCCTTTCAGTCATTTCACAGCACACTGCCTGACATTATCCTGCCACCTGGAAGCTCCCATGGTTCCACTGACAAAAGAACCAATGAACTTGGTTCAGACACTATGGAAGGAAAGGGACTTCCTGGATGTGACAATGCACTGACCTTTGGAGGTCAAGTGGTTTCAAATGATGAAGGAAGGACTGGTAACAAACAACCGAAGGAAGTATCAAAATCTGAGGTACCATCTGTCCAAATGGGAACACCTGCAATGCCTCGCAGCACTAGGGAAGAGGAGAGCAGTTCTTTGACTGAAGAGAGGATTGTCTCAAGGGGGCAAGAGCCTTTTTGCCCCAGAGCTCACTGGGTTACTGTTGATCAACACCAAGAGGAAGAAGAGGTTTCCAGTAGAAAGTTTCTACTGCTTGCTGCCCAGGTACTTGGAGAAAGATGTGACAACCCATGGGTCCCAGAAGAAGAAAGAATCAAGAAATGGAGAAACTTCCTGCTCAACATCTACAACGCTCAAGGCTACTGGTCATATGATTTATTCAATGCCACCAAGTCGACCTGTGCCTTGCCCAGCAAACCCTTCTTCCCCATTGAACAATCTGACTGGCTCCATCTCGAGCTGGGAGGACGAGTTCAACTTGACCCCTTCCATCCATTCTACAAACATACCTGCCTCGACTGTCAATGACTTGGCCATTGGTCCTGCTGAAATGGCAAAGGTTCTTGGTGGACTGACACTCATGGACATCCTATTGGACCAACCAAAGCCAATTCCACTACTCAACAACCTTGAACTCCTGCTGTTTACTGACTTTGACTGATGTTGGTGAGGCCACCAACCCTTTTTAAAAGAGGGGGGGTGATGTCGCACCACTGCCACCAGCTTTCCACTGCCTTGCCACCCACCTTGTGTTGTCACAACCACCACCTTTGTTCCCCTTCCTGCACTTTGATAGTGCCTTGCCTACTGACCTCTGTCCCCTGAAGGACAAGTCTGTGGACTATACTATATGACATGCAGTATGCTTATGATATGTTTCCTTTTTGGGCTTTACCTTTGTTTCATTTCCCATGTGAAGCAAGATCCCAATCGGGATCAATGTCTTCTATACTTTACCATTTTTACTTCTCCTGCATGTGACCTAACACATCATGTTGCACCATACAGACTCAGGATGGCTTCCATCTTTCGTGCATGTCCAGTCATCATGACTTGATGTGTCAATGGCATCCTGGATCCTCTTGTTTACATGTCTGATGAACTACAGTCCTGTTTACCTTACCAGCTATAGTAGTATTGTACTTACATGAGCTGGTCACCTGTAGGGTATATAATACCCCCCAGATGCAACTGAGTCTCCTTGTACTTTACTCTACCAAATATCCCACCTGGTAAAGGTTGAGGGCTCTACCTCTATAAATTCTCCTTTGCTCCTGTACAATCTCTTGATCCCTTGGTGAAACTCTGGTTGTACCTCTCAGTACATAATTCCACCTTCACATACAAGCTTTCAAGACTTCGTCTGTCATGGATATAAAGGGTGTCCCTGTTGGGGAGGCTTCAGCATTACCCAGCATATTAAGAAGAGGCCTGCCGCTTTTGGCTTGCTTATTCTCTCCCTCTGGTCCTGGTTAGCCATAAGGCAATCAATAAGTGCACATCAACCCACATCTTGGAACAACGTGTTATCAGTCATCACCACACAACATCTAGTGAATGGAACAATGTAAGACACTAGTCCTTCAGGCTAAAGGAATAGCCAGACTAATGAAGACACAGTTCTGAGATGGAGAGGGGAATGCTGATGTCATGTCCAAAAAATGGTCACAGCAGCAGAGTGAACTTTTCACTTTTGTCATGCCACTGGTAGTGAGGGGTGCCAAAGAATGGTGCAGCTACCAATGTCAGTGGTATGACAAGACCTCAGAGCATCAAGACTTTGAGCTCCCTTGGTTTGATCACACATATTCCCAAAGAATGGAAATATATGAGTGAGTTTGCAAGGTAGCAAAAAGTTAAGGGAATACAGCAAGTACTGCAGGGTCTATATAGTACTAGCTGTATGGGCTCTAGAGCCCAAGTAGAAACAGGCTACAGGAATGTACAGTAAGAAAGGGAAATGGACATAAATGAGTCAGTAATGGTAGCCAATGAGCTAGCACACAAAGTGGGCTAGGGTCAGAGAAGCAACTATGCACAGCAGGGGTGCAGCTATAGTACAATGGGCATGAGACAAAAGATGAGTCACAAGAAGGAAAACAGGACACAAACACACAACAGGGACAAGAGCCTGTTGAAGGGCTTGAGGTACATCCAAAAGCAGTACTGGGGTTGTGCCCAGTGGAACAGTGATTGATCAGAGATCAAGTCACCAGAGATAGAGTCTGGCCAGTCAGTTACTAAGTATGACCCAACAGCCAATAAGGAAAGCAATGATGGTACAGCCAACAACAATGAGAATGGCAGGGCCAAAGGCACAGACCCACAGCTCTAGTCCAGAAATGGAAGGGGCTGGGTCGAGGCATAACACCCTCTTCTTTGCGGGCTGATGCTCCTGCCCATACTTGGTCAATTACACTAGCATTTGCTACAAGCAGTGTACTACCACCTGACACAGCCACCTCAGGCTGGGGCTGTGCTTGGGTGCACAGGTTGTTTAGTTGCTCATACAGTGCTGCAATGATGGCTTCATATGTGGCTGGCATGGGTGGTTGGAGGCCTTCTGCCCCATCTCCAGCTGTTGGCACTGCCAGAACAGTGGTATCCTCAGGAGGTGGGGTTGTGGCTGGCTGTGCAGGGGTGACTGGGTGGTTAGCTGAGTCTCTTTGATGGTTCTGAGTGTGGGTAGCCCTGGCACTAGTACCTTGCTGTGCTGGTGCAGAGACTGGGGGGCACCTGGCCAGTGCCTCTTCAAATGTCACTGGTGGTGGGCATGCCACAGTGGGTTGCTGTTGGACCTGTTCTGTTGATGATGGGACTTGCATCTGGGCTCTACATGACTGCCTTGTCAGGGGGTGGGTCATGGCTGGAAGCTGGTCTGATTGAATGCTTCTGGAGGCAGGTGGGGTCTCCAAATTGGCTGCTGGTGGCTCAGAACCAGAAGAACCCTCTGCCAGGGAAAGCTGCAATCCTAAATGCTGATGCATTAGTGCAAATGCTACCTATGTGAATGCAATAAAAGAGTGTAGTCCTAGCAAGGAGGAGTGACTTAGTGGGGGAGCGATGATGAGGGAAAATGGTGGAGGTGTGCAAAGCACCAGT
The DNA here is from genome assembly GCA_024663475.1 of Pisolithus thermaeus. Taxonomy (NCBI): domain Eukaryota; kingdom Fungi; phylum Basidiomycota; class Agaricomycetes; order Boletales; family Pisolithaceae; genus Pisolithus; species Pisolithus thermaeus. The sequence continues at coordinate 108,389 of JANFAF010000088.1, forward strand.
GCACTCACTTGTGGCTTGCCACTCAGCTGGACACTTGCTACTGGAATGTCCTGGCACCTGCTCTAGCAATGAGGGAGTAGCAGTGAGTAAGCAGAATGACCAACTGCCAAGTAACAAGAGCAAGAGCAAGAGCACTGACTACTGACTGTTACACCATGGGTTCCTCGAAGCACCTAAGAAAGGTGTAGGAATGTAAAGAGTGGTGTAATCAAAGAGTCGCTCGAAGCACCAAAGAAATGGTGTAGCGACCTAAGGTTTACCTCAGTGCGTAATTACTTTGAGCACCCTTGGACGACCCACATGTATCCCCAAAGAATGGAAATATATGAGCCATGTTGCAAGGTAGCAAAAAGTTAGGAAAGTACAGTGGTACAGTAAGTCTATATATACTGTAGCTGTACGGGGCACTATGCCCAAAGTAAAGAGAGTCCATGGCCCACTATAAATGGGCACGTAGCGTATACAGTAATACGGGGACATGGGCACAACCGATTAAGGTAAACGGAGTCAAGACATAAGGTACATACGGATCATGGAACCAATGAGAGCGAGCACAGAGAATGGGCTCATGATGGAAAGGCAGTAATGCACAGCAGGGGCACAGCTATAGTACAAATGGGCAGCAGACACAAAGATGAGTCATGGAAAGGAAACGAGTCACGAATGGAACTGGAGACAGAGCCCTGTTGAAGGGCGTATGGCACAGAACGGATTTGGTGTTGGGGTTGCGCCCAACGGAACAAGAGAAGTTCCGATGTTGATCGGAACAGAGACTGGTTACCACAGATAAAGACTGGCAGGCTGGTTAGGAAGTATAATGCATATCCCGATAAGGATAGTGACAAGGGAGCAGCCAAGTATGATGAGGATGGCGGGACAGAAGGCGCATAACCAGAGCTCAAGCCCAGAAATAGAAGGTGCCAGCTCGAGGCGTAACATCACCCCCCCTTCAAGGGCAGCGAGCTCCTGGTTGACGAGAGTGGAGGGTATGCAGCGAGGTCGAACGTCAACTGGAGGAGGATGCAATGGGAGATGAGGAGTGGGAAGATGAGGGTTGTGAAGCAGGAGGCCCGAATGGGCAGACAGCAGCTGCATATTCAGGATTGCACCAGCGAGAGCCTGCCCCATGACCACATGACCAATGGCCTAAGTATCCACAGTCGTAGCACGTATAAATGTGGAGGGGATGGTCAGAGGGGACTTGAATTCGACCACCTAGGTAAAAACGCAATTTATCCTCAAGCTCGAGGACAATAAATGGAGCAGACGGGAATGGATTTAGAGTGTGGATTGTGTTATACAGGCGCTGATTGGCGATTCCCCAGGCGCTTTCACACGCTTTATCAAGGAATGCTTCCCAGTCGAAGATGGTGGCAGCAGTGGTTGAATTCTTGGCTAGGATGATGGCAGCTTGCTGGAAGATCCTTTGCTTTGTTCATTCTTCCGGTTCCGAGGGCGGAGGAGGCGTCTCGATCTTAACCTCAGGGACAGATAACCTTGTAGGGTCAACTCCTGAAGTCGTTCAGTTTCCTGCGGGGTCAGTGGAGTTCCACGATGGTGTCTGGAAGGACCTCCACTCATCTGGCGGTGGCGAGACCACTCGACGAAGGTTCAATCCTCCTCTCTCTGCTGCAGCAGCCACCTGGCATAGCACATCCAAACCAGTTCTTCCAGGTCGATTGGCTGTAGAGCGATGAAAGGAGTTGGCGACGGCAGGTCCGAGATCTTGATGCAAGATCTGTACAATATCATATTGGACCTCTCCCATAGCAGAGATTGCGGCACAGAGGGTGTTTTCTAGGAATGTGGCATTGCTGGTGGAGTTGGGGGCTTTAACAGTGACGTCAAGGAACTTTGGGACATACGAGGCGACTACATCTGATCCTCAGAAGATCTGACACAGCAACCGTAGACATTGCTCTTGTTCTTGTGTGACCCCGACAAGTGGGTCCCCTGGGTTGTACTTCGTAAGCAACCAACAATAGTTGAAGAACTGTGCCATCGTGGGTTCCACGACGACAACAGGGGGCATTGGTTGGTTGGGAGAGTTGGGAGATCCGGAACCTTCTGATAAGTGCTGGCATGGTAGGGTTCTGGGGACGGGTAAAGTGGGTAGCGGTTGGGAGGAAGATTTGGCTTGGGTGCCGAAAGGCTCATGGTCATAGGGCGTGGCTGAGAGTCGATCAACAAGGGGGATCGAGGGCATTGGTGTCAGGGGTCGATTTCGGGCCTTTCCCTTGTTCGGCTTCGTGCGGCGGAGCGTGAGGCTACCGAGTGGGCAGAAGCCGGTGGCGTCAGAAAAGGGTTCAAGTGAGGAGGTAGTCTCTGTGTCGGTGGATGGTGGCGCTCCGGAGAGTGGACAGCTGAGTAATTCACATGGGAGGGGAAACGAACCGGAGGGGGAGTACACGGGAGAGGTTGTGGAGACCTCCATGTCACTGTCGGCAAAGTCAAAGTCGGCAGCAAGGGTAGATTCATCGTAGTCGAAATAATCAGAGCTGGGGTTTTCAGTATTAACAGAGTGGGGGCTGGCCATTTAGTTAAGGCGGCGGGCAAGTTTGTATTGCTCGAGCACTTCTTCTGCATGCTCTTTTATATTCTCTTCAGGCTCCCACATGTTAGAGGAGTGAGGGAAACCGACCCACTTAACAAGGTACTCGCGCCCCTTTCTGCACCCCTTGCTCTGATGATTGAGTATCGTCTCCACTTCCCATTTGACTTCATCGTCTACCAAATCAGGAAGAGGGGGCGGAGGCACATTGCCGTATTCGGCGGTTTCAGTGTACGGGTAGATCTGGGAGGTATGGAAGACCGGGTGTGCCTTCCAGGTGGGCGGAAGGGCCAACTTAATGGCCACAGGCGAAATTACCTCAATGATGGGGAAAGGACCCAAACGTCTCAGTTCTAATTTTGACGACTGTCCCTGCGTGCATAAGTTGCCTGAGTCTAACCAAACCTGGTTGCCCTTCTTGGGCACCATGTACGTTCCTTTTGATCTTGATCGCATCACATCCTGTGCCCATTCATGACTAAGCTGGGCAATGTTGCAATTGATCACGAGGGACTGAAGCTGATCATCGACTGATGGTGCGGCAGTGGTACAAGCGACAGGGTAGGGAGAGGGATCAAAACCATAGAGCAGGGAGAACGGGGTTTGTCCATGTACTGAATGGACACGTGAATTATGGGCAAATTCAGTGTCAGGAAGTTTGCGAGCCCACAAGTTGGGCAATTCAGCACAATAACAGTGCAGATACATTTCGAGTTCTTGGTTTACGCGTTCACTTTCTCCATTAGTTTGAGGGTGGTACGTGGAAGACAGCTTGTTCTTAATTCCCAGTGACTTGTACAGCTCTTTCATAAATGCCGACACGAACTGCGGACCACGATCAGATATAACCGCTTCGGGGAGTCCGTACCGTTGATAGATATATTGCTGAAAAAGGCAAGCAAGGCCCACTGAGTCCACAGTTTTGTTGGTTGGTACGAACACTGCCACTTTGGTGAGCCCTTGATCCACAATGGTCAGGACCGAGTCATAGCCTTCTGATTCGGGCAAGTCGGTAACGAGGTCCATAGATATTTGCTGAAACGGAAGGGGATTCTTGGGTGTATCGTTGGGCATTATGGGCGGCATGATCAGATGGGTAATTACTTTGTTCGCTTGGCATATAGGACATCCCTTGACGTAGTCTCGGATTGACTTCCACATGCTGGGCCACCAGACTTCCTTTACCATTTTCTTCGACATCGCTTTTACGCCAGGATGTCCGGAGGCAGGATGGTCGTGGTAGTCGTGTAGACATTGTTTTCGCATTTTCGGCGGGATGTAAAGCCTTTGTTTGAACCATTTAGTCCTGTCAGACGCCTTCTGAACTTCGGGGTTTTCTTCTGAGATCGTACTATCCATTGGCATTTCGCTCATGGCACGATTGTAGACCTCTTTCGAGATAACGTAGACCCCTCGTCGGCGACAGTCAACCTTTTTCACCTCCATCTTGTGGCATTGATCCGAGGCCATGTTGGCATTCAAAGTTTGATCAGAATGGGAGTTGCCGGTTTTGTCGGAATTCACCCCCCCTTCAAGCCACATGGCGTCGGGTAGGGCAGCAGCTGTGACATCAGGTTCTTCACCATAGTCAGGCTGTCGGGACAGGGCATTGGGCACGCCCATCAATTTGCCAGGCTTGTGTGAAAAAAGGACCAGATACCCTTGGAGAGTATCAAGCCATCGTGCTTGTCGTGAGGTAAGTTTTTGCAGGTGGCGCCAATACGTAAGGTTCTTGTGATCTGTAAAGATCACCATAGGTTCGACCAGCGAGATTAGATAATGCTGGAAGGCATCCAACACGCACATGACGGCAAGCATTTCCAAGTCAAAGACCTGATAGCATTGTTCAGCTCCCTTCAACGACTCGGATAAGAAGTGGCAAGGGTGCCACTCATCGTCTGGTCCTTTTTGTGCTAGCACAGCACCGGTGCCGACCTTGGAAGCATCCGTGAATAGGGCGAAAGGCTTGCGATGGTCGGGAATTTGAAGAACGGGTGCAGAACACAACAGGGACTTGATTTTTGTAAAGGCCCCATTTTCTTCGTCACCCCATCGCCATTTAGTGTCTTTCTTTGACAGGTTGTGTAACAGTCTCACGAGTTGCGAGAAGGAGGGGATAAACCTGCAATAGAAGTTACAAAAGCCCAAAAACGAACACACGTCTCTTAGGTTGTGCAGAGTAGGCCAGCTTTCGACAGCATCAGTTTTGACTGACATGGTTTGAACATTTCCCCTGGAGATTTTCATCCCCAAGAACTCGATTTCTTTGGCTTCAAAGACACATTTTGAAATCTTCAGGTGTAGCCATTCCTTCTTACATATTTCGAGAAACTCCCTAACATATCGGCGTAGCTCGGGGATGGTCTTGGCATGGACTACAACGTCATCCATATATCCACATTGCTGTCATTTATGAATTTGATTAGCAAACATGGTATCCATAAAGCATTGAAATGTCAGCAGGGAATTGCACTGGCCAAAAAACATAACCATGGGCTCAAAGAGACCTCGCAGTGTTAAAAACGCAGCCTTCCATTGATCTTCTGGTTTTACCCTCAAATTCGTAAACCCCCATCGAATGTCGAACTTGGCAAAGTATTTGGACTTGCAAAGTTCATCCACCATTTGTGGAATATTCAGTAACGGATAGGAGTCGTGTATTGTGTGCAAATTGAGATACTGGTAGTCTTGTACCAAACGTTTCTTGCCATCCTTTTTTGCTACGAAAAACACCAGAACCGAGATGGGTGAATCCAAAGGTATAATTTTGCTGCATTGCAAATTTTTGTCAATGAACTCGTCGAGGGTCTTGAGTTCTTCTGGCGACATTGGGTACAATGTAGCCTTCTTCATCAGCTTCTTGTTGTCTTTCCAAAAATCTTCCTTCGTCTTAATGACGTGATCAAGCCCTTCACGGAAGTGGGGCAACGGAATATCGGTTTCGGAAAAGACCTCAGCAAACTCGGCATATTCTTTCGGGAGATCTGGGACCGCATGGGGTCCGGCATTCATTTCCAACTGGGTGGAAATTGTCGTGCGGTTTACAGAGGCGGTCTTGACCTCATGCATACTGGCTTCGGTCTTCTTCGGTGGTTGCTCCTCTGGGGAACCACCCCATCCAACCACCCTATGTGTTCACCAATTTACGATTGGCATTTCCTGCTGCAACCACAGCATTCCTAAAATAAGATGGTCCTTTTCCATCTGCCCAACATAGCAGAGGATCTGGAATTCGTGTATCAGCTTGACAATATTTCAGCACTTCAAAAAGACCTTCTTCGTTATGGTATATTTTACGTTTCCGTCGAAGGCGGTAATATCCCAGGTCCTTTTAATGGGGTAAGTGCGAAGTTTCATCTTCGAAACAAGCCAGGACCCGATTAGGTTGACTTTGGCACCACTATCGATCGTGGCGGGTATCCTCACATTTCCATAGTTGAGAAGCTCAAGTGTTCCGTAAATAGATCGAGCACACATTTGTGATTCATCGGTGATACTATTACAGGAGACACGAGCAGTCAACACATCTTTAGTTCTGGGTGATCTGCACGAGGAAGATTCAGAATGCCCCTTTAAAAATCCTTTTTTTTCGAAGGTTTACAGTTCTCGACCTCTTCTTCTTCTTCTTCCACATCAACTTTGTTGACTCTCTTCTTCCGAGGCTTTGGGCAGTCCTTGCTGAAATGGCCTTCTTCGGCACAATTAAAACAGCACACCAATCGAACATGGCTCCTGCCATTCTTGTTATTCTGACGTCATTTATCAACATCCATAGCATTCGGATCCCTCGAGGGTCTAGAGGGGAAGTGGTAACATGTGGGCTGGTGAGACCCGGCTTTCTTCTTGTCGAGAGTTTTCTTCTGCTCAATTTTGCTGACAGCTTGACCAGCATACGCGATCCAGTCAGAGACGGTCCGAGGTTCTTTATGATCAAGAACCCAATCCCTAATTTCTTTCTTCAATCCTTGTCCGAAGAAAATTGCACTGTTAAAGTTGTCGTCATTATAACCAGTATGGTTAAAAACGGATAGGAAGCGAGATACGTAGGCTTCGAAGGGATCATCTCCTTGAGATAGCGTCACAAGTTCGATCTGGGCCTTGTGTTCCGGGTTTCCGGATACAAAAGTTATGCGAAGACGAGCTTCAAATTGGTCCCAGTCGTCCTTGTAGTACAGGCAACCACTTCGGTCGTGTTTGTTGATGTAAACTTCAGCAAACGCAGCAGCGGACCCTTCAGTCATAAAGGACAGGGTCAATCCGATCCGCAAATGATCAGAAGTATACACGTGTTGGTTAATCTGGAGATAACCCTTAACCTGCGTGATCCATGTAAAGAACAGATCGTGATTGCCGTTATAGGTTCGGGGTTTATTGAGATTAAATTTGCAGCCTCCATTAGGTTTACCCGCAGAAGAATCTATGGTTATGGTGGTGAATTTGACACGGAGTTCTTCGACTTCCTGAGTGGTCGGTTCATGATTAAACAAAGGGGTGGATCCGGGCTTCGTGGCTTCCTGCCCAGATCCAGAGCCGATATTCAGTCCTTCAGTCGCAGTTGACATTACGTGGATTAGATTGTCTTCGTCAACGTCTGGTACATGAGTATCACCAACGATAGATCCTAAGTCAGACTTATCGTCAAAGGTAAGTGGTTCAACGTCTGTCTCCGACTCTGGCTCGTTTTCTCAGTAAGCACCCAAGATAGCTGGGTTGCGAAGGGAGGATGGGGGAGTTGCTGAGCGAGGTTGATCCGGGTAGTGAAATTCGAACTCAGAGCCAGTGGGTTTACAGGGAGAATACCAGCATTCGAGGGGTTTTGGCCGAACGCATCATTTGCCTTTGCTTAGGGACCAAGCACTCGACGACTCGGGAGGCAGTGGAGGTGGCGGTCTTGACGACACCTTGGGCAAATGATAAGGTGCGGTAGAAAAGGTAGAGGGATAGGTTGACAAATCTCCAGAAGATCTGGGATCGACCTAGAATGAGATAAGGCTGCCAGATATTAAGGCCACAGATGTGGTAATCCAGCAAAAGACGCAGAAGCATAAGAAGCTACACATCCAACAAGTCGGCAAACCTAAAAAAGGTTGGTTTGTTATAATGGACAATGTAAGACACTAGTCCTGCAGGCTAAACAATAGCCAGACCAGCGAAGACGCAGTTCTGAGGTGGAGAGGGAATAGCAGTTGTCGTGTCCAAAAAACAGTCACAGCTGCGAGTTGAACTTTTTGCTTTTGTTACGCTGTGGGTTCCTCAAAGCACCTAAGAAAGGTGTAGGAACGTAAAGAGTGGTGTAATCAAAGAGTCACTCGAAGCACCAAAGAAATGGTGTAGCGACCTAAGGTTTACCTCGGTGCATAATTACTTTGAGCACCCTTGGACAACCCACACATATCCCCAAAGAATGGAAATATATGAGCCGTGTTGCAAGGTAGCGAAAAGTTAGGAAAGTACAGCAGTACAGTAAGTCTATATATACTGTAGCTGTACGGGGCACTATGCCCAAAGTAAAGAGTGTCCATGGCCCACTATAAATGGGCACGTAGCATATACAGTAATACGGGGACATGGGCACAACCGATTAAGGTAAACGGAGTCAAGACATAAGGTACGTATGGATCATGGAACCAATGAGAGCGAGCACAGAGAATGGGCTCGCGACAGAAAGGCAGTAATGCGCAGCAGGGGCACAGCTATAGTACAAACGGGCAGCAGACACAAAGATGAGTCACGGAAAGGAAACGAGTCACGAACGGAACTGGAGACAGAGCCCTGTTGAAGGGCATATGGCACAGAACGGATTTGGTGTTGGGGTTGCGCCCAACAGAACAAGAGAAGTTCCGATGTTGATCGGAACAGAGACCGGTTACCACAGATAAAGACCAGCAGGCCAGTTAGGAAGTATAACGCGTATCCTGATAAGGATAGCAACAAGGGAGCAGCCAAGTACAATGAGGATGGTGGGACAGAAGGCATGTAACCAGAGCTCAAGCCCGGAAATAGAAGGTGCTGGCTCGAGGCATAACACTGACTACCAAGCAGCAAAGTACTGACTACTGACCACTGCCAAGTTGGCCAGACTAGGGACAGGTAACCAGCAAGTAATAATAACTAGTGAAGTCACCAAGTAGACTGACTGCTGGCAACTTCAAATGATGGATCACTGACCAGTGATGATGAATGGATGACTAGTGACTACTCATGGCAGACTAGTATGAGCAACTAACCAACAAGCAATGATCAATGTCCTAAATGAGGCAGCAACTAGTGGAACTGACTAGGATGGATGAACTGAATGGTGACTACCAAGCAGACCAACTACCAGCTATGAACTACTGACAACTGGCAACCAGCAGTGACAAACAAAGTCAAGGAGAAGTCTACCAACCAGGAACCAGGAACCAATTATTTGCTTTGAGTTTAAATTCTGTTTCTGGAGAGCTTCACACTGTCACCAGAGATTTGCTGGATTCTATCTAGCGACTATCTCCCAGTGGATTATACGTCCTCAGCTGTACTGGAGTCATTAACAAAAAAGACTCACTAATACATATGCAGAAAAGCTAAGTGCTCAAAAAGCAGCTTTTTGAGTACTTAGCTTTCACTGATTGAGTCTTTTCTCTGACAGCGCATCATTTTGACCTCAGTTTCACTCCCGGTACTACCTCGGGGTGTTGCCGACCTTCTCGTCTCTGTGCCGTTGGCAAATTCCCCACTCGGGTCGCTCAAGTGTGACATGCTCGTCCAATCCGCCTCGCGGCTCACATTTGGAGCCAGTTCCGGCGCTGTCTGCGGGCCCAGTCTTCTCCTGCCTCCTCCGCCCATACTCCTTTTGGATCTGTTCTTACAAGAGAATCTTTCTGAACTGCTGTAGTTCCCTCGAGGCGGCCTTCTCTTTTTCCTTTTTCCTTTGTTTGTTCCTGTTATCGTACCAACGAAGTTCTTGTAAGCTGAGCATGTACTTACGGTCACTTCGGCTCTCGTCTAGTACTTCGTCCCCAAGTAAAACATGGATGAAACTCCAGTCACCAATTTCACTCTACGCCTGAGCTCGCCTGAGCCCACTGGCGTGCGGAACGACGAAGGCTCTCAACATGTCAAGGCCCCCTTTCAATTCCTTACGGGTAGAAAGTCGTCATCTAAGTCACAAGGGTTTCACTTTGCTGGCCCCAGTTTTCTGCGCTCGAATTTCAGTCCACTTGGGAATGCCAAAGCACACGAAAACACGCCAACGCAGGGGGTTAATGCCGAAAACCATTACTCTCCGTTCAGTTTTTCTGGTCTGCGTTCTTGTGGGAATTCTATTCCGAAAGGGAAGGCAGAGGAGAGACCGACAACACAGAGCATGGTACGTATCGTGTTTTTGCTACATGAAGCATTTGAGCTCACTCGCAATGTAGGTACCGCATTCTTCCGCGAAAGTGGTTCAAGGTCAGTATATGCGCATAAATCGTTTTGAATCTGAAGACACGCGGAAGGCACTCACAAACTCGTTCACGATTGCTCTACGTCACGGGATTCCACCGCTGCACCCAATCAGGCTTTCTCAAGCCCAAAGAAGAGTCCGCGGAGGCGTCGCTAACTTGGGCTTCTGAGCGCGAAGAAGACCTCCTTTTGACGATTACAACTAAGTACCGTCAGGCACAACGGGAGATATGGAAGCAGGTTTGTGGTGTTTCCCGCCGAACTTGAGAATAATGTAAGACCATCGCACGCAGCGTGAAACCAACGCAGATTTGGAAGCGCAACTCACCAAAAGGAACGAAGAGAATACAGCGCTTTCTGTATGCGTTGCAGCTCAAAGGCAAATGCTCCACAAACTTAAGGAAAAGCATGGATTCTTTCCGAGTTTCTTATCCTAGCCGGCTCATAACCCCTCGCACAGCTATTCCGATTTGAAGACCGAACTAGAAAACCTGAAGGCAGTTTCGACTTCCTCTACCTCGTTCCTTACTGAGGCAAGGCAGATGATGCATGGCTTAGCAGACCTGAGGGATGAAGCACGGCTCGGCCTTAGAGGTACGCCCTCAGTTGTCAAGTTGTGAATATATCAGACAAGCATTTCAGGCCTCGAATCCGCCTTTGATGAGAGTGGAATGCTTATATTAAGCTCCGAAACGAGAACCACAATGGAGGAACTACGTTCAGAACTCTCAAAAAGTATGCAATGTCGTTCCGATTACGGGTGAATCATGCAGTGTGACAACGTTGTGCGGTAGCCCAACAGGTTACCGACCTTCTACGTGACAGATTACATAGTATGGCCTCCGAGTTGGCGGAAGCACGATCTCGGGTTTTGGAGCTGGAAAGTCTTGTAGCAGGGGATGTGCGATCCGTCGAGAGTATCACATTACAGCTTCAGCATTCCAGTGCGTTGATGATCTACTCAAATTGTAGCAACACTGATATATATCTTAGCGAAGCACATATCGGAATTGGTAGGTTACCTACATGAACAGAGAAACGAGTCTGTTCGTACTGCGGCGGAGGTATATGAAATGCAGCAACAGCTCAGTCACGCCACCGCGCGGTACGTTGTGATGTGTTGCTGCAGAAACCACTTGATTTTGCGGCATAAGCGTGAAAGAAGCAGAATCTGAACTCGCATCGACGACACGGCGGTACACGCTTCTGATCTACTTCCACCTTCGCCTCGCTCACGTACTACACAGGCTTATTGAGTGCCGGGAAACCGCAGAGGATCAGAAAGTCCAATTGCAGTTCCTTCGGAACACAGTTGCCTTCCAAGAAAGAAGTGTGAAGGACCTGGAAGCCAGGTGAATTGAGAGTATCACATATGTGCTTTTTTAAATCCTATGTCCCAAATAAGAGCGGAGAAAGCCGTTGAAGACTTGCACCAGGCGTTGGGCCGCTCACGCGAACTAGAAGTCCGTTTGGATGCCGCTAAGGACCTTGAGAAGAATCTGCTTGAGCAAAACCAACTCATTCTATCGGAAAGGGATGTCACCAACCAAACCTTGAGGACCATGCAACACCAGATCGATGAGGCCCACGTGCGGGAACTATCACTTTCTCGTCAATTGTCGAAGATCACAGCCGAGCTGGACATTGTTGTCGCGAAGGACAAGGATTTGGAACAGGAGGCAGAATCATACCGCAGGAAGTGAGCCTAACGTCTCCCACTACACTATGTGCACTCTAAATGACTGCCACAAGACATGCGGAATCTTCGGTTGCCCTCAAGGTTCGAGAATTTACTTTCATCTCGTGGCTCCATGCTCAGAAAGCAAAGTAGGAACTCCAAAAGCAATTCGATGATCAGTCTGTCGCACTCGGCAGCCTTCAGGTAAACCACTTGGGCTACCGGGTATATGGAAGTGTGTTGATGACTAGTAGGAACGGCTCCATTCGGCTGAAATGCGCACATCGGTAAGTTTCCATTCCATTACCTAAACCTTTCCAGGTAGATGTTCCCCTCAGGAGGTAACGAGCGAGCTCAAGAGCGAAATTGTCCGTCTCCGAGAACAAAAAGGGTTACTAGAAAGCAGGTTTGAGACCGCCTTGCGAGAGAAGCATGCCAAAACCGAAACACTAACGGCTTTGCGAACGGAGGCTGCTCGCAAAGAAGGTGCCCTCGAAATTCTGTTACACGAAGAGAAGCAACGAGCAGACGAAGCTCGTCGCCAAGTTTTGGAGAAGGAATCCAAAGTCCAATCACTTCACCAGGAACTCCACCAAAAGAACAAGCGTGTACGAGACATGGAAAGATGCATAGCAGAGCACGAGGAAGAAGTGGCAAACCTGACGTCACGCGTTACCGAGTTGGTTGCAATGGAGCAGGTATTATCAACTAGGGCGACGACTATTACTCAACGCTACACGAGGAATGACTTGGTAAATACTTCTGCCCCGTGTTTCCCAGTGACAACAACAGGGTGCATGTCTTTGCAGAACGATGACGAGAAAACCCTGGTAACGACTTTAATGCAGAAGGCTCGTGCTCTGCATGACCGAGAAATAGTGGAGAAAAACAATGAAATTAAGCGGGTAGGCCTGGCGTTGTATTATCTACCTGAACTACTTTACCGCTTGCATACCTGTAGCGCGACAATCTCATCAAGCAATGTGAGGCAAGGATTTCGCAGCTGGAGCAAAACCTTGCCCGGCGCATCCATGAGGTCAGCTGGATTGTTTACACCGCATTCATTGCATACATCTGTCACTAGCCTACCTGGGGAGCCGTTACTGTCTCCCATGTTCCTACCCTAGAAGATGGCAGTCCACTGACGGATCCCGATATGCAATCCGCCCCAGGCTTAGATGGCCAACTCACGCTTCTAAACATAAGTCCCATCGGCGGGACGCGCCCCTCCGAGGCGCTTGTCCATCCTCCAATTGTGTCATCCTCAAAACAGCTACCGAAGTGCCTGAGCTTCTCTAAACTTGCAACAGAAAGCGACGATGAGGCAAAGTCGCCCGGTAACAACCGCCTCCCCGACACGCCTACTCATCCTGGTGCTACATCTACCCCATCAAAACAGCCAGCGGGTAGTCCGAGCTTTTCCAAACTAGCAACCGAAAACGACAGCAATGCTGGATCCGGGAAAGGAAGGGCTCTAGCAAGCAACAAGCGTGCTACATTTGCGGAAGGCGCGTCTGAAGCACCAACGCCTCGACCGACCCGCCGTCCGGTGAGTGAAAGCCCACTGTAACAATGGCAGGGCATGTGAAATTATGTCTTCTATTCCTAGAGATATTCCAAACCAACTGAAGGCGACAACCCAGCAGATAAGGTTAGCGTGTAACGCTTCCACACGAGGCAGTTCCGCCGTCGATTATTGAGTTTCCGCCCTATCCTTAGGTTGCCCAATCAATGGCGAAGAAAAGAGTCGCGAAAAGGCGATAAAGCAATGCGCTCTTTTTTTCAGCCTGCTCTGTCGCAGTTAACGATTGTCAGTCAAGTGCACGAGAATTCCACGTGATGAACATACAGCGTGCATATGGCGACGATAATGACGGATTTATTGCACGACTCTGCGAGACTTGTTTTTACTCCCTTAGTATAATTCTAAGGAGTGTGATTTCGTATTTGAACATGATAGTGACTGGACTATGCGGTTTACAGTAACCAAAGGGGAGTCAACTCGTGCATAGGAGCAAACTCACGAACATCCAACAGCCGGGACTTGCGCGGCGTCCCATGGGACGTCGCTTGGTTATGACTATCTGGCAATCATAGATGTCAGTACTTTGTTTCCCGTTTTATTGACATTGGTGTCCTACTCACCCGACACGCCCGTATGCGGTACGTGCGAAGATACATCCCCAGGACCGCCACGTTTCCGCCCTCCCCCCCCTCCCAACGAACCAACTATGCACGGATCGCAACCGCTAACTACCATTGGCCGTCCCGGTAACACCGAGACACATCGCAAAATCATGGCATATTGAGAGTATCTAAGCAAGGGATATCGTGGGTTGATTCGGCAACTCCGTAAGCCACCGGACTGTAGGCGCTTCCGCACCGGCTACCAAATAGGAGTGCCCCTCGAGGCTGTCGACTGGCGCGCTGCAGAATGTTGCACCGATAGGCCGTCCAGCCTCCTTGAGTCTTTATTCATGTAACAATTATGCATATTCGTCGTGTGGTACGTGTCAACGGTGAGTAAGATGAATGGTCGGGGCGTAGCATAGCAGCGCATACAAAATTCCTCTATCAATCACAGTCGCTGATACTAATCTGGGTTTGTATGATGGTAATTAGTAGTACATGCGACAGAGTCACAGTTTTTCACAATATACGAACTTTAACTGCTTCAGGTATATTACAGAACAACATTCACGGCTAGATCCGGCCAACTTGTGCTAGCCGGGTGACTTGACCGGCACTAATGGTTTACTGTCACGCAACTGGACTAAGAAGGGTATTCCCCTGAATTTATGACACTCTTGTATATCCACAATGAGTTGGAACTATGTTATAGGAATGGTCAGATGCCTCTTACTCAGTAGTCTCGCCTACACATTACAGGGCGTGGGAGTGGTTGGAATACTCAGCTCATTGCCCCTCGAGTCGGAGCGAATCAATCAAAGTAGTTGTGAGTGTCTTCAACGCTACGGTCTGATCGAGGCATTTCACCAAGTTCGTACACATCCCCAAGTAGCAATGCAACACCCCAGTTTGGCGCAATACTCCCCAAATCATTCAGGTGCCGGCACAATTCGCATTTGTTGCAAAGAGTTTAAAGGTCACCCACTCTTTCCGAGTGCTTTTACGTGAGATGAGTAACTTGCGACAGCCACTGCGTTTACGTAATATATCCCAAAGCTGTCCATGTGCGACTCGTGTCACCTTGCCATAAATGCCGTGGGAACCAACCTCCATCGGAAAGACTTTCCATTTTGGTGCAGGGCATCTGCAAAGTCACAATACAACCGCACAGATACGGAACATGAAACCATGGCGGTACAGGACAGGTTGAATCATCTATTCGGTGGACCGTCTCAAGCAAGGTAATTATCCAGGAGCGCAGACACGGTACACGGAATCGCAATTGAATGGTCCCAGCAAGGTTATTGCCGCCGCAGCGGCACTTCCCGAGTGGGTAATTGTGTGTATTACAACGAACCGCTGACCGTCCTGTCAAGTTCTCTCGGAGCAGTGTGGGCGTACGACATCGCGAACCACGCAGTAGAGTTAGTTTTTTTCAGGAAACATTATCAGACAGGAAGTATGTCTCGACTGCGGCCGAGGGATGCAGCAACGGCAAGTAATGACGCATTGCTACCGATCGGAGGACGTAGAGCGTGGCAAAACGCTTTCAGTTTTGACTTTGGTGAGACCACGGTTTCGTTCATGTTTGGGATACAAATGAAAGGAGGGATCCAAGGGAGAGGTTCGGGAGGCGAAGCGACGGTTGCTTTGGGCAGTTGATCACAGGCTTCCAAGGAAAAAAAAACTTGAAAACGAGGTCCTGCTTCCGAACATATCCCATTGTTGATGAATCCAACATCCGGAAACGGACTGCGCTGCGCTTTGTGATCTCTCGTCCATTCGATGCCACGTAAAGCTTTCCTCTTCACGCCATCCGCTCCCCGAAAACTGCGTCCATCCTGCAAATATCACGAACGCTATGGACCACTGACTTGCAACTGGGTGTATGTACAACCCCTATGTTCCCCCTCTCTTTCCACGTAAACCGTTGAGCTTTCTCTTCGTGGTACCCTTGTTGGCAGAAGTGCACTGGGTGCGCCAAGAACTAGATAGTCAACCGTCACCACGTGTATTCAGTGGGGGATTTTGTTCGAAACTTGCACATTCTTACCTTCGGTAAGTCGCGCGGGCAGCGCTTCAAGTTTGATTTCCGACAAATATAGTCGGTGCTTAGGCAGGGCACCCTCCCAGCCTGTCAGATAGGGAATCCCTCTTCTCCGAGTCATATTCACCTTGGCCCAAAGTAGGTAGATCCAGAAATGGAAGCCCTTGTTGTTCTCTCAGTGAAGGTGCAATCGTAGAGACGGCGTTCTCGGCCACCACCAGGCGTCTTCTTTTCTTTGTATGTAAGTATTCTTTCTCCAAGTCCCGCACGAATGGAGTCAGCACTAAAATTCACATCGTGCTTCGCCTTCGTGCCAAATAAAGTTCTTGGAGATCTGGCTCTGTGCGCTAAATATGAGCAGCAACTGGCAAGTCCGTGTTGCTACGTCCAAAAGGACTGAGCATACCAGAGCGATGATCATCATTCAGGGAGGCGAACGACTGGTTTGTCCCGCCTACCTTCCGCGTGAAACCAGTGGCGGCGACCTGCAGAAAGCTTCTCTATGTAACACAATGACAAGAAGGCGCTAGTGGCAATGCTACTATGGGAATATCGGGAGACAGGTGGTCGAAATCAACTTCAGCTATCGTGCTGGAAACCTTACTTGCTGAACAATATTGCTGGATCCCGCTTGCGTGATTCTTTCATCAAACGACATGAGGCACAGATCTAACAACTGGAACAAACTGTCCTTGGGTATGAGGTCAGCTGAGAGGTTTCGGGAATTCCCGCCTATCTCCGCGTATGTCTTACACGTACTTGCAGTCACAAAGCAAAGTAGATCTGAGGCTACCCCGGAAGCTAGTACCCCATACGTAGGACCATGATCATTGATTAGGCGAAGAATGGGTCACAAATGAATGGGGGACACGATTAAGACAAATATTGGACCCCTGTAATCGTGGATACCCCTTTTGAGATCTAAGCACTTGCCCCCTCTTCTCTATATAGTTGTCCAAATCCAAATCCAAGTTGACACCGAATTCACAGGATAGACACATCTGGCCAACAACCCACAACGTGCGCGTTGAACTATCATCGCAAGACCGGCCCGTTGGTCGACAAGTTCACTACCCTGACCGTGCTATTTAGAACGTTAGATTCCATTCTAGACCTTTCCAGTTGTTCCACCCCTGCCGTACTTGCAAAGCGGACTGACAAGACTAGCGCTACGCGTGGTTCGTCTTGGCAGCACGCTTATGAAATGCGACTCGTTTTAAAGTTTCACGGTACTACTTGGGCTTCCAGTGCGATCGAGGACGAGAAACTGGGTTAACCAAAGCGGCAATATATTGCAGTAGCTCCCAAACCTTATTACTCTTACTTATTTTCGTCTAAGGTAAAGAAGTGTCAAGGTAGGTGCTTTTTTGGGCGCCTTCATTCCGTTCCTGTCGCCTCGTACGTTCATACGAAAAAGGAATTCCCGTTTTCTGGAATGACGATGACATGGGCGATGGACTCCCAATGGTCAGGGAGAAAGCGACCCGGGAGCAAACACCAAGAAAAGTATGGTACGGCGCAAAAAACGTTATTATGGCAATACATAGCACATGAGTTATGGGTCATATAAGGGGCGCGGAATGACATGGACATGCTAAAGAAGTCCCCAGTCGCAAGTATACCATATCGGATGACTCGGTGACACCGGCACCGGCAAGGACTTCAGAGCGACATGAATGCAGCCGTGAGAAGGCGGGATTGTCCTAGCCGACGAACCAAGAAGACTGCGTACGGACATGCGAAATAAATAAACGACTATTAGTGGCGAGGAATCAGCGAGTCCTGGATGCAACAAGAAACAAAGATGTGCTGAATACCAAATAATAAAGCAAGGTCCCGTCGAACAGGGAAATGGAATTGGCCCTCTGGGCTCCGTCCTCTTTCGCATCGCAAGCACATACGTATTGTTCAGTCGGGAAGACGGAGCATATCGCCTTCGAAGATGATATCTCCTCGGTCATGTAGCGCTGCGACAGCTTTAGCAACCTCGGCGGTATCGAAGTCTTCATGTTTATCGGGCGGCATTGCCGCATTCAGATATGCAAGGAGGGCGGAAATCGTCATTTCGTCCGTTGGCTCATATGTGGTCGAGAACAGAAATGCAATAGAAGAATAGACAAAATTAAGACTACGGAGAAAGACAAGAATTGAGCGAGCAGGCAACAAAAGGCAACACATGACTCCCAGTGAAGGGAGAAAGGGAAACGCACCGGCCTGAGAGAGAGTCCAAATCCGCGAATCCAAGTGTCACTCGTCGCGGTAAACGGCTCGAGGCAATGCTCTCGAGCGTCACGTGCGCTGAATCTACGTTACCTTTCGGACGAGCGGGACGTATTGAGTGAGCCTTGGTCCGTCCGTTTGCACCGCTCGGCCCTGCACAGCTATCTGCGATCCACGTCGGAGCCCTCAACTTGCGCTTCTCGTCCGCATGACTTGTGCTCCTTGTGCTGCTCTCAGGCACGTCTTCAAGTGCTCCATCAGAGTCAAGCTCGTCCTCAGTGGAACCATCAGTTTCGATATCGTCGTTATCTTGTGGCTCATCGTTCCCATTCCTTGACTCTGAGACTTTGGCAGCCTCCTGGACACGCCTCGCGCTGATTTAACCAGTCAGCATCCATCGCAAGTCATATCACTTCAAGACCAGATGTTACACGAAGAAAGACACGTACTGTCTAGCCTCACATTTATTCCGATGTTGTACCCAAGGGTATGCACAATAGGAACTGTCTTGTCGGAGTTGAACCCATTTCTTGCACAAAGAACAGAATACTCTGTTAGGCTCGACCTCTTCAATAAGTGGATCTGCCCGAAGTGTTGCCGCTCGCTGTTCTGCGTTGCGTCTGCGAGATTCGTGCACGGGAGGGAAATTCGTCGGAGTCAAATCTTTGAATGATGATCCTGGGGAACTTGGCGGTATGTTGCTCGACTTGGTGGATAACGAGAGAGCTTCGGGGTTAGGCGGTGTCTTTATTATGTTAGCGGGTTGGAAAGCAGATAATTCCCGTTGCCCTGTGAGGGGCGGGACACCAATTTTTTCTGGATTGGCGGATCTGTTGCTATTGTCGAGGTTGTCAGCGTTCGTCATCATAATTTAAGACTCCAAATTGACCTAGAACTAGATGAAGATGCTGGGGGCTGACTAGGGGCTGATACTGACAACCCTGGTGATTTCTGACAATTTGATCGATGATGTAGCCATGTATGTACTGCTTGCTTATGGTTTTCCGGACTCACGGCCACCCAGCGGTCACATCTGTTGCACAGAACACGCTCGGCATCAAACTTCCTGACATGAAGGTCCTTGGAAAGCAATGCATTGCGCTCGTCGAGCCCATAAGCGTTCTTGGGAGTTCTGCGGGATAAAATTAGAGGTCCAATGACCACAGGCAAAACCATTTACTCTACTTGCAATTTCTTCGATAAGCAGCTCTTGCGGTGCGCGTCCCAAGGAATGGAGCAGTACGTGGAATTAGGGCGCAAACGAATCCATTTATCGCATGAAGCGCACAGTACACGGTATGCCTCATACTGCGCGATGTATGGGTCGCCACGGAGGTAATTGATCCTTTCCTCCTCAGTTCGCTTTGCACGACGCCGTTTGGGAGGTGGATTTGCGAGAGCCTCCGCTGTGCTCTCCGGAGTATAAATAACAGGCTCCGGGACAGTTTGGGTGGTGTTTGCACTGCGGAGAGTTGTAAAATCAAACGGGGAGTCTGCAGAGGAAGAATTGGGATATACCACTGCTGGCGATGGGCATCCCACTGTCTCAAGGTAAATCCGCCGGTCACTTCGTCTCTGAAGGAGACTCCTTCTCCACAGACTTCACAGATTACACGACCTGTCTCGTATTCACCCTTGGGGACTGAAGGGGAGCCTGGGATGGGTCCGTTTGCTGCACTGGAAGTGGCCCCTTCAGGAGGGGCTTTACGTTTGCGGGTATTCCTGGAATAACGTAGGTGAGAGAGGGGGGACGAAGGGGAACGACTTACGAGGGTGAAGGAGATGATTCTGGAGACATGGCATGCCTGGACATGACATTGAATAAAGATCGGGCACGATGCGTGGGCGGGAACGGGACTGACCTCGGACTGTCGATCTGCATATCTTGAGACATTAAGTAGTGAGACGGAAGAGAAGGGGGGGATAAGGAATGGAAAGAGGGAAGGAGGAAGGGGACAAAGGGATTTAATATGCGCAAGCTAGTTCGGATCCAAAGCGTATTTACAGAAACAGAAGAGAAAAATATGTCACAGATTCGATATTTCAGAAACATAACTCAATTCGCACGGACATATTTTAAAACTCCGACAGACATTGCCTAACTTCATAATTCATAATTCAGGCACTACCGTCCTCGAAACTTATCCGCCGCTTGCCAGCCCCGCCTCGGCACATGCTTCTTTTCGGTCGGAGATACAAACCCACTCCGTGCGCGGAGGCAAACTTCAGCATGACATACCTGTCGAGCTTCCCTGAACAGGTGTCGCACTGTACTTATGATGTCCCGTGTCCATGGTCCCTTTTTGTGCTGTATCCGAGATCACGTTTCAACGCCAAAGTATTACTTGACGGGGTAAAAAAAAAAGTGACATGGTTCCAGGAAGAGATATCAAATGGGCTGTTCTGTGAGGTGAAATCACATTTCATTCTTGTTTTTGCTGTCATGATGTGATGCGGAGCTAACTCTGCACTGCTATAGATGTGGTCTAGTTCCAGCTAGACAGTTTCCGGGACAGTGTTTTCATTTCGCCCTTCCTTTACATATTCGCAATCTCTCGGGTCTAACGCGGAACTTTCTCCTCGCTTCATGTCGTCGCCCCGTCCAGAATCGCATCCACATGGTGAGTTATGTCAGCCTGGTGTGTCACGTCTTGCTCGCACTGGTCCCACACTCGCCATGCTGCCACCCGCATCTTATCGCTCCGATCTCGATATTATTGTTTCACTATCAGTCTCTGCCGCATTGGAGGTAAGCGCAACGGTATCATCTAATTTATCCCCCATTGGTGTGTGGTCGTCGAGCCTTCCTTGGTACGTCGCCATGCTGTGGTTTCTAAAATGGTGCGTGAAAGTGCATAATGGTCTCCTGGATAACCATTACACGGGTCAGGGCTCCATCCGGAATTCTGTCTTCCCTCCGTCGACGATTTGAATTGATTACCGCGGACAGACGAGGTGAAAAAGAAAAAGAAAAAGGACCCATATGGTTATGTCTTCCGCACAGCTTCTCACATGATGATACATGTCCTATTTTTTTCTCCTCCGTGAAACACCCCTGAGCTACCAGGGTCTTCCCCAACCTTACCGTCGGTT
The DNA here is from genome assembly GCA_024663475.1 of Pisolithus thermaeus. Classification (NCBI taxonomy): domain Eukaryota; kingdom Fungi; phylum Basidiomycota; class Agaricomycetes; order Boletales; family Pisolithaceae; genus Pisolithus; species Pisolithus thermaeus. Next base: position 129,533 of record JANFAF010000088.1, read on the forward strand.
GGAAAAGTTTATCTCAATTGGGTTTTGTCTGTGTACGTACATTTCAGACACACGAGTACTGGGTTGTCGATCGTGATAAGGCACACGTCCTCAATCGGATACGCTGGGGTCCGGTAGTGTCTCCTGTCTATTACCAATCTGACTATGACCTGTAACAGACGAGACCTCGAGCGATGCAGTTGGCAAGTACTCTAGTAGGTGCCCGTGCGGAAACGGCCTGGGGCATGTATGACACATCCTCCAACATTCCTGACCCTTATCGATAACACCTTGGCTTGGAAACCCCTTCTCCTGTCGTAGCCCCGCACTGGAGGGAAACGTCTTTCCAGTTTTATGCTACATAACCCTGTTACCAGCACAGTTCGCAGGCCGTGTCGCGATTACGTTCGATAAGTTGCGACGTAAACACGCACCTGCGGCGGCCCCATCCCGCGGACCTCCAGCGACGTCCCAGGAGTCTTGCAACGGTACTCATTTGTAGAACAAAATAGGAAAGTATTTCACTCTATCAAACTGCCCTAACGTCAAAAGTGGTATTCGACCGATTCGTCCGAAAAAAAAAATCATAAGACCATAATTCGCTGGGATTCCCCATTCGACATGGACCGAAACTCAGGCCTCAGGTTTGGCTCATCAGACCCTTCCATATCCCCCTTCTTCGATAAATACTTTGAGGCGTTTCACGATGACATCCAACCCAGCAAGCCATCTTCTGAGCTCTGAATCAAACTTCTCCCGGTCGCCACCTTGTGAGATGCGAGCAATGAAGTCTCGGCGGTATGGAACTGCGCGGACTGCGACCTAAAAAGAAGCATATTATTGAGCACGTCAATGGTGATTAGGGAGCCTTTCAAGCCCAGCATTGGCGAAATACGAAAGAAGCCATTTGAAGTGTGACATACAGCAGCCAAGGAGCGCACGACGAAGGAGTGATGACGTCTCAACACCTCGTCGTATGAATGTTTGAAACAAACGTGTAGTTCACTGGAGGGCTCGTTCTGCATGTGTTGCAATGCCTTGCATAAGAACATCAGCCCTCTGGAACAGTTTTGACAAATCGGGATAAGTTAGTGCGACAAGCAAACGGGACATTGTCATTCACCGAGTAAGGCGCACAAGGCAACCGGTTGCATGAGGGTGTTGCTCCGTTGACGTTTCGCTTCGGACAAGATTCTCAAGTGTGATAGAACTGGCGGAAGCGTTCTGGTACCGTGACCGAACACCCTGTTTCAATCACAGACAAAGTGAATCGGGAAGAAGAAGAGTCATGTCAGTGTGTGCGTGTGTGTGCGTGTGGCAGAGGATGGAAATCCGGATAAGAAAAACACACTACCCCAATGTTGCCCCTTATGTCTGCTTGCACGAATGCGAAGACACCTGAACCCAGCAGGTCTGCATGTGCAACCGCGTGTGTATGTGAAATAACCAGTCATATCCAAGTTTGAGACCGGATGGTCAAATGGGACGTAATCAGAGGAAACGGTGTCGCACCAAATAACTTGACTAGGCCGTCCGAGGCTTCCAGAAAAGAATGCGTTTCCACGCCGTCTTCAGTGATGGGAACGTCTGCGAACGACTAAGTTGGAAGTAATGTTACATCTTGGCTGCTGCGTGTTGAGAGAACGGGCTCATGGAACCTTACTTTGACGGTTTCGAAATATGGCTTCGACTCCATGGTAAGGGGAGATGGGTTTGGAAGACAGACCAGCGGGTGGGGTGCAACGTATTAGTAGGTTGGCACACCCTCACGTCTACGCGTTGAATCCTCGAGGCAAGGGTGGCCATGCGGGAAGCAGCTGGCACAAACATAGCGCCGAAGGTATTTCAAAAAAACCGTTATCAAACGAAATGCTGGCCATCTTCACATATAAACTAGTCGGCTTGTACTGTCGCAACGAGGACTCACAGACAAGGACCCTTGGTGTAGAATTCAGTACTGTACAATTGTAATCCTATGACCAACCGTGAGACACGACGAAATACTAGTGCGGTGTTCCGCAGCCGACCTCAGATTCCGATTCGTTGCAACTTCAAACCCTCGACGTCAATAATTATCTGTCCCTCACATATTTGTACAGACGACACCAGTTCGCAAAAGAAGCCGTACGCGGTGGAGCTGCGTCTAGCTGCATGGTCCAGTGGGCGATGCTCCCCGCGGCGCCCAGCGATTATACGTCTACGGTGCCAGTCGACCAGTACGTGGCTTCATCTCATACCTTCTTGATCACGCCGTTGCTTGGATAGACGTTCGTTTGAACTTCCTTTTCTGTGGCGTAGCGATACTTCCAAGGTTCGGAGTGACGAGTTTGTTCGTAAAACATCCCGTTCAGTGCTGGAGTGGTAGCGGCGCGCCCACGTCGGATTGAAGAATGGCGGAAGAGATTGCGATCTCAAGAGTCAGCATCGGACAGGTCGATAAGTGAGTGGAAGTACGACTTACAGGGAAAGGAGATGTGGTGGGGCCAATCCATTTCCTCTTCTTCGTCTTCGTCAGACTCCCAAGGGTCGGGCCAGTCTTGTCCCCCAAACGGTGCGCCCGCTCGGATAGCCGCAGACATGACCTTATTCCCTTCATTATTGCGATGTAATATCTCAGGATGCGACTCAGCGCCCGTACTATCGCGAGATTCGCCTTCTCTGTGGCCGCCGACCGACCCAACACCCGGCCCAACCGACTCTGCAGGGCTGGATGCGATCGTGCTTGGGGGTGGCGGAGGCACGGACTCTTCGGCTTCGGGCAACTGCTTATCTTCACTGCTCTTGGCGGCGCGCTGTTTAATCGACGCCCGGCATTAGTCCTCGCAAATTATTACGCTTGGGAGCGTACGGGATACCGTACCTTCAACTTCTCGACGTCTGGACATTTGTTCCTGTGCTTGACCCATAAGCCGGGGTAGTACCGAGATCTTTTGTCAAGGCTGATTTGTTTGCCGCAGCCGACGCAGGTGACGCTCGTCACTGTAACGTCCGCCGTATATTCGTCCTCCTCGAGCTCTCGTTTTCGTTGTTCCTCCGTCTTTCGCTTGCGTTCCCACCCCGCTGCTGTTGACGAGGATGGATTTCTGGTTGGTCCGGAAAACTCGCGCTGGCCATCGTTCCTTTTCGACGTACTCTGTGTCGTGTTGTGCGCTGGCGTGGTGGAGAACGCGATCGGTGATGTTGAGGGACCAAATGGGGTGGGTTGTATCCCCGAGTTCAGTGGCGGTAGTTTCGCGAGCAAGACATGTGGTGATCCCGGACATGCTTCCCAGTGCATGGTCACCAATTTGCTGACCACGCTCCATGGCGCGCGACTGTCGTGCTGAATCACAGCTTTACATCTGCCGCATGGAATGCGACGTAGTTTGGATTGGGAGCGAGGAAGATGGTTAGTATCACTACGCTGCCATTCGCCTTGCGGCACTGCAAGCCGTGGGGCGTTCCTGTCTGTCGTGGCGAGCGACAGCATGCGTACTCTCTGTTCCCTTGACCTACTGGATGGTGGGTCGTGGGAGGGTGAGTTTTGAACGGGCGGAAAAGCGGATGGACGACAAGTTGTCTCTTTTCTGCCTGTTTCTGTTCCTTTTGTGTTGTGTTCATTTTTTTACCACCATTGTTTTTTTTTGCGGAAGGTCTACGGACCGCGGAGTGGTTGGCTGACGTTCTGTCCGGCATTGTTCTCGGACCACGGGTGGTGGACATCTCACATCGACAGAATCAGAAGGACGGTATGGAAACGATGGTTCGAGGGTATGCTTTCCTTCTGCCCAGCTCATTTCATATCATGTCAAGTGCTCTTGCTCATTATCGCTATCCGCTACTCTCCAACGCTTTAGACAGTTCATTCGAGAGCACCAACTGATCTTTAACACTTATAAACCAAGCCTCCGAGGTCATCGTCATCGCTCGGAAATGACTCCGTTGTCACGGGGGCACATGTATTGCCAGAGTCCTTTGGAATAGGTTTCTTGCGCCAGGGCTAAAGTGGCTACTAACGCTGAGCTACTAGAACCAACGGCAATTTCATTTCTTCTGTCCAGCTCGCTTCATCGCCACGCATGGCCTGCGCTAGGGGCTTGATGTGCTGCGCGCCCGTTCCACGATGGTGTTCCAGAATGGATGTATGAAATGGTAAGTTATTGAGAGAATTTTTTTCTTTTTAATCACAGTCGGTTGATGTGGGTCCGGCACGTCCCCGCCGAGCAGACCACTTCTCTCCGTGTTTCTAGATTGATCAAAGACGAACAAATGGAGGGCGGATGTATTTAGGGCATAGCATAGCCTCTTGGAGGACGCATGCTCAGACGGACGTATCCGTTCTTTCTGGCAACTGAATCCTTCATAATTCTATAGTTCTACTCATACTCGTTAGTTTCGCAATAGATACGGTGAGTCATGACGTCAAGCTGTGGGCTCTAGCTTCCTAGGGAGAAGTGCATGGTGAAGGATCGGGCTAATCTGGGGAATAAAGTTTGGTTTCCATTCCAGTCGGGTAGATAGTGTCTTGCGTCTTTTCATTCCCCTTCCCTCCCCTGCTATTTGACGCTCAAATACTTAGATGACATCCACATCGGCTTCCAGCGGATTGGACTGTAGGTGTCCAACTAAGGTGTGGCAAGTAGACTCACATAGGGAGGTATTCCGGGACGACCATGCCACAGCACACAGCATGGCTTACCGTCTACAGTGGACATGCAAAAGTGGGCGTTCCAAGACATGCCGGTGTACACGGGGCCTAAGATTCTCAGGATGGTGTTGCTGTGGTGTGGTTTGCCCTGTCAAAGTATATGTAAGCAGGTCGGGAATGCGAGTACATACTTATCAGCGACACTCGACCTGAAAAACGACGGAATGTTCCGTTCCCCATACACGTTCTCATGATCCATCAACCCTGCAGTGCGTGATAAGCAAATATCCTAGCCAATCAGGGGCCAAGCGGAGTGTCAGAAGTTGCCAATCGACAGCGATGAAGATCCCGGAATCAAACTGGCGACTTACTTAGATATACAGGCAGCCACGGAAGCACGGCAGTCTCCACCACAGATGGGCTTTCAAGTGTTTTCTGGTGTCTCGTGTTTCAGCTTGACTTTGGACCTTTGACAGGTGGCACTGCCACGTGCCACTGGGCCGGCAGCGCGTTGCTGTCAGATATGTTGGCTGGAAATAAGTTTTTACATGGCGCCGAGTCAGAAGGGAAAAGAACGGCTGGAGAAACGCCTGCAAGGTGCCACTAGAGATCTCCCGTCTTGCAGGGGTGCACGCGGCCAAGGTGTCAATTGGCATGTTGGATGGTGGTCCTGTGTTCGTCGGCAACATATCAGTCCACTTCTTCGCTAGAGTGTTGCTGTAGAAAGGATCGTAAACGTGCTATTTCACAACGTTACATACTAAAGGTTGAATTGGACTATTTCAGATGTCATTTTGCCGAGCCTGGTGACAACCTCCCATCTTTGCCAGTTTCGGTCATGCCGCCTGTATCAACGAGGCCCAAGTTGAAGCACAAGTCAAGTCGCAGAGATCTCGAGGAGCTCGGATTCGACGGTAGCCATGCACGGGAGATTGAACAGAAGAGGAACAGTGGACAGATCTCGTGTGCTGAATGCAGGAGGTGCGTGTGCGATCATCGCGCGTCATTGGAGTACGCGTGTGTGAAGCTTGTTACCTGACTTCCGCACTTCTCCCTGGTCTCTTATGTCCATCTAAAGACTCAAGATTAAGTGTGACAAACAGATTCCTTGTCAGTCCTGTCGAGTGGGTATACACTCTTTTCTTCTTCCTTTGGCGCTCTTGCACGGCGGCAACAACTGACGCTTTTTTACACCTTCACAGCGAAGGGGTTGCGCAGCGTTATGCCCCAATGGTACGTGTCTTTAGTTCATTGTTCTTTCATTCCCCTGGCTTCATCCACACTTTGTCCACAGGAAGTCTCTCCACTGGTCAAGGAACTCGGTATGACCTATTTATAGTTTTTTTTTACGCCTCGACTATGCTCTAAGCGCCCATAACGCAGGTTCGTCCTTGCGGCGACGGAACACCTCCACCGTCGGCTAGCCAAAATGAGCGAACGAATTCGGCAACTGGAGGATGCGCTGGGTGAGCTCCAAGCTAAACATTTCGTGGAACCCCATCCGCTTCTTCGGCCTGACCTCTTGGAGGCACCTCAACCTGGCGACGTCGGCTCTCTGTCTGCAGGCGATCCCGCATTCTTAGAACACACCCCTGAGTTAGTGGAAGCATTGGGTACTTTGTCTGTCTCGGATAGTGGCACATCTCGCTTCTTTGGACCGACGGGGGGCTCACATGTAAGCGTTTCGCCAAGTCGTATGCATGCTTATGCTCAAAGTTTGTTATAGTGTTTATTGATGGTGAGCTGGATCCAAGCTTCCCCAGTCTCTTCTACAATAATGGCGTCTAGATCGATTACGTACCTTCAGAGGACCTTGCTGACGGATCATCTGATTCGATGGGGGACTCGAAAAGTCCAGAACTGCCCCAGGAAATCGAAGACTTTACACCGGCCTTCCCGTTTAAGCCTGCTCATTCGACTCTGAATGTGGAAACCTTGGTCAACAAATATTTGCCCTCCTGGGAGCGAGCTCGTTATCTGTCAGAGGTGTACTTTGAACAAGCAACCTCGTTATTTCAGAGCGTGCCGAGGGATTATATTTTGCTCGAGTTGCTACCTGCTTACTACGTGAACAACGTGCCTCATGTTACGCAAGCGGAGAAGCCGCACCAGCTCAGCCTCCTGTTTCTCATTTTTGCGACTGCTGCTTTGCTTGATCCGAACCAGAAACCTGGGAGCGTGGAGCCGGAATCCTACCACAAAGTTGCGCGTGCCGCGATCTGTCTTCAGTCGGTGATGGAGAAACCGTCCTTGGAGACGATTCAAGCACTGCACCTTCTCAGCGTGTATAATGCTGTCAGCGGGAATGAGTTAGCTGGCAAAGAAACTAGTACGGAGACGTCGTGGTCATTGGTAACCCTGGCTGCACACCTAGCTCACACAGTGAGTCTGCCAGTGTTCACATCTGCCTGTAGATGATACTCATAGGCTGTTCGGCCAGATTGGACTTCGTAAGTACCGATGAAGACAAGAGACAGACAAACAAGCTGACCAATGTTTTGTCGTTCCAAGACCGAGACGGTCTCAGATGGGGGCTGCTTCCTGATGTTACCGCAAGACGGCGGATGGTGTTTTGGGATCTGTTTGTGGCAGACGTTTGGAATGTAAGCTGGGCGTACTTTCGTCTACGTGCTCCCTAATCGTGGTGGAACTGGTGCAGTGTCTCGAAGCTGGGAGACCTCCAACTTTCTCCCTTCCATACATTGATTGCCAGTTCCCTGGAGGTGGGTCGCCACACAACAAGGTTCATATCGGCTCCGATAGACAGGCTCTCTGTTAGTTTACGTTTTCATTCACCGTTCCGATATTTACAATGGTCGGCATTCCTACAGGTAGCTCTTGGGCGTTTCGGTTCGCGTCGGAATGTGTCGCAGATGTTGCGGCTCGAACATTGACTTCCGATCCCCCTAGTTATTCTACTATCCTCGAGCTCGACCGTAAAGTACGCGATTTCCCTGTTACTGAAGCTGCTGAAGAGTTTGCTGCTGCTGCATGCGGTGGTGTCCTCGCGAAATCCGTGGACAAGGACGTTGGTTTTACGGAGTCTATGGGCCGTTTGATAATGTCTAACGCGCGGGAAGTCAGTAAGTCGTTTTCATTCATATTTTTGGTAAGGTTTGTTCCACTGGCAATGATGGCTCTGTCCTGTTAGTTCTGCTTTACATCCATCGCAGCTACTTTGTGCAAGCTATCATCGAAAATCCTATCAATCCTCTGAACAGTCCATACACGCCATCCTTCCTGGCGGCTTTTCGGGCATCTTTGACGATTCTGCGTACTGTTAAGATGCAATATGACCTCTATCCGAAACTCACTGCTAGACTTTGGCCTTTATGGACGTATGCTTTTTCGGCTGGTGTTAGTTGTTCACTCATTTGGGTTTCTTCTCGCCATTTCCATGTTCACGTGATGATTATGTTAGGTCGTATTCGGAACGATTGTTACACGTGGGCCGAGGTCACCTATGGCATCCAGTGCAATGAAAGAGCTTCGTGATGCACGTCTTCTTTTCTCCGATGCATCGTTACATAGTCGAAGAGCACAAAGAGCGCTCGTGAGTTGCTACCCCTGTGTGCTTAATCCCGAGTGTACTTATTTCCGAGATAGCCCATCATCAACAAGTTGACGGAGAAGGCGCATAGTGCTCTCCTTCATGCACAGAACGACATGCCAGACGGACTGGGCCAGCAGTGGCTCAGCGCTGAAAATGAGGATGATGATGAGTTGGCCATCTTTACGGGCCGGATGAAGAAGGTCGTACCTATGACAAGACAGACGATGGATGGTGTGTCCGAGCGATCCCCAAATTCCGATGGGTCGGTCAGGCGGTCGAATAGTCCAGCCTTGTCGCCGCAGAAGCAAGACCAGGCTGAGCCTGCGATGCTGCAGTCGTTTAGCCATGAGCGGCTGGGTCCTACAGGACTTCAACAGCCTAGTTCTGTGGTTGGTCTAGAGCACATGCAAGAGACGCCAACTTGGGATGGGACACTATATCCGGACCCTTCATCACTGTCTGCTTTCATGCAGGTACATCCTATCCCTGTCCCGTCACAAGCACTGGTGCATGGTGGGCCTGTCCAAGGACCGTCCACGCGTGCATTGTTACCTGAGTCGTCTAATCTGTACCCGATGGCCAATCGGTCAGCTCTCAGTGCACCGGCCCATTTTCAAGGGTATCATTCCCACCGATATCGGTATGAACAGCAAACACCTTACCCTTTCACACCTACGTCGTCTGATGTACCGTACTATAATGACCGCCTCGCCAGTGCCAGTGCACATCACCAAAGCCAGCCTGAAGCTCATGTATCCACATCCACACATCCGCATGCGCAACCACACCCCCGCCAGCCAATGGGTCCACTTCATCACCATCAACCACCACACCGACAAGCATGTCAACCCGCACACTCGCATCTACACCAATTGCAACCTGTATCGCTTGTCCCGCCCGAACTTGCCCAAGTTGGTCTTGTTACAGAAGAGTCGGGACTTGCCCAACGATGGACATCGTTCATGCGCGAGTCTGGTTTTTTTGATGGGTACGGCTGCCAAAGTTGACGTGAACTATTTGTGTACTGCTGTTTTCTTGTTGCCTCATGTTCTAGTTTACATAATATCGTACATGCAACGCGGCTCAGTGCAATAACCTGTAATCACACTCAAATCCAACCTGAAATTTACCTATACTGTAGCGACTTCCATGGTGATAAGTTCATCGGTCTGGTCAGCGGACACTTAGCTACCATAACCAAATGTATTATATACATTACCTCCCCTCAGCTTATAGTACAGCTATAGCTGCTAACCCGACTGTCCCTGGTCCTGATTAAAAACCTGTTTCCACGGCGATGGTAGACCCTTGGCAATAGGGCAAAAACAAGGTGTGCATCACAGATGGTGCATACCACCTCTTGTAGCCATACTCATGGGACAAAACCAGATTCGCGCATGAAGGATGTCCATCGCCGGTCAAGTCCCGACTCTTGCCCAACGAGACCGAGTTGGGAGAGTTCGGGCAGGGCTGGTGGAAGTTCATATGAATGCGAGTGTGTAGATGGACATGGACGCTGATGTGGTGGTTGATGGTGGGGGAGTGCATCTATTGGTTGGCGCCTGTGAGGTTGTGCATGGGGATGCGTGGATAGGGATTCGTGAGCTTGAGCCCAGCTTTGATGATAATGCGAACCGGCAGTATCAATGGTGTCATCATAATACGATACGCTAGAGGGCATGGAAGGCGTCGGAAGATGTTGAACTTGTTGGCCATACCGGTGCTGTTGCGGATGATACCCTTGAGTGCTGGGAACTGAAAGACTGACCATCGGGTATGGCTCAGAGGATAACGATGCGCGCGTAGATGGTCCCGGATCAGGTCCACCATGCACTGGTACTTGCGGCAGCACAGGAGCAGAATGTATTTGCAGCGCCATGGGTGGTAGCTGCATGAACGTAGACTGAGATGAGGCATCCGGATAGCGCGGTTGTTCCCAATTTAGCATCTCTCGGGAGTGCTCCAGACCAATCGTGGAACCACGCTGTTGAAGCCGCGTAGAACTCAACTGTTCACGACTATACGACTGAGGTACCGCAGGATCAACATGACCTTGCTTTTCCTGCCGCTCGGATACTGGAACATTCAACCACTTGGTCGATTCACTGGTATCCGAAGATTGGTCCGGCATTCTATCAGTCGCTTGTCCTTTCATAGACACAATCTTCATCCGGCCCGCAAAGATGGTCAATTCATCATCACGTTCATTCTCATCGATACCCCACTGCTGACCCAATTCGTCTGGGATATCACTCTGTGCACGGAGGAGAGCGTTTTGTGCCTTCTCCATCAACTTGGTGACAATGGGCTACCGTGTAAATGAGTATCCAGGTACAAACGCGTAAGATCAACAACCTACAAGAGCTTTTTGTGCCCTCCGATTACGAGACGATGCTTTCGAGAAAAGCAGGTAAGCATCACGAAGTTCTTTCATTGCGCTGGTGGCCATAGGTGACCGTGGGCCATGTGTCACGATCGTTCCAAACACGATCTACCATGACCACCATATAAAAATCAGAATACAGCAAGAGAGTCACAACTGCGGAGAACTAACAGCGGCCGAAAAAGCATACGTCCATATAGGCCAAAGCCTGGCAGTGAGTTTCGGATGGAGCTCGTACTGCATCTTGACTGTACGCAAGATTGTCAAAGATGCCCGATAAGTTGCCAGGAAGGATGGCGTGTATGGACTGTTAAGAGGATTGACGGGATTTTCGACGATAGCTTGCGCAAAAAAACTCCGGTGGATGTAAAGCAAGACTAACCATACATAGTTATTACCGTCAGCTGCACAATTTGCAACAGTATGAGTGAAACCGACTCACTGACTTCCCGTGAATTGGACATAACAAAACGGCCCATAGACTCCATCAAGCCAATGTCCTTGTCTACGGGTTTCGTTGGGATGGCGCCGGACGCAGCGGCAACGAACTCTTCAACAGCTTCGGGCACAGGAAAATTGCATATTTTACGATCGAGTTCGAGGATAGTGGAATAACTTGGAGAATCGGAAGTCAATGTTCGGGCAGCGACCTCTGCAACACAATCTGACGCAAACCGGAACACCCAAGAGCCACCTGCAGCGATGTCAAGCAGTATTAGCAGTATAAATATAGGGTGGGTGAATAAAGATGTAAACTAACAGAAGGCTGGACTATCGGCGTCCATACGGACCTTGTCACGTGGCGACCCACCTCCAGGGAACTGGCAATCAATGTATGGAAGGGAGAAAGTTGGAGGTCTTCCAGCTTCGAGACACTGCAGTAGCACCACCCCAATCAGTGAATCCATGGACAGAAACAGACCCAGCTCACGTTCCAAACATCTGCCACAAACAAATCCCAAAATACCACCCGTCGTCTTGTGGTAACATCAGGAGGCAGCCCCCATCTGAGACCATCTCGGTCTTCGGCACGACAAAACCTTGGTTAGTCTGTTTGTCCGTCTCATCTTCGTCAGTACTTACGAAGTCCAAACTGACCGAATAGTCTGTGAGTACCATGCACGAACAAATCCGAACTCTAACTGACTCACCGTGTGAGCTAGATGTGCAGCCAGGGTCACCAATGACCACGACGTCTCCACGCTCGTTTCCTTGCCAGTCACCTCATTCCCACTCACAGCATTGTATACACTAAGAAGGTGCAGCGCTTGAATTGTTTCCAAAGATGGTTTCTCCATCACGGACTGAAGGCAGATTGCGGCACGTGCAGCTTGGTGGTAACGATCTGCTTCCACATTCTCAGGTTCCTGATTAGGATCAAGCAAAGCACCAATGGCAAAAACGAGGAAAAGGAGGCCGAGTCGGTGGGGATTATTCCCAGTTTGCGTAACATGAGATGCGCCATTCACATAATGCGCGGGCAGCAGCTCGAGCAAGATCTGATCCTTAGACACGCTCTGAAATAACCAGCTTGCTTGTTCGACGTAGGTTTCTGTCAAATAAAGCGCTCGTTCCTCGCTGGGCAGGTGACAGTCGATCAGCCCCTCTACGGTCAGGGTCGAGGGAAGAGGTTTACGCGGCAATGCCAATGTAAAATTTTCATTTTCTGGACTTGGCGAATCCCTAGCCGAATCACACGGACCGTCGGCAATGCCTTGGGAAGGTGTATTGTCGAACTAGACACCATCAGGACGACTGGGTGAGATTGGATTTAACTCACCATTAATAGACACTGTAAAAATCAAACTTTATTCATAAGCTTAAGCACTACTTGTTTGCCAATACGTACATGCGAGCCTGCCGTTGGTCCAAAGAAGCGAGGTGCACCGCTATTCGAGATAGACAATGTACCAAACGCTTCCAGTAATTCAGGGGTGCGTTCTACGCCTGCGGGGTCATCAGCAGAGGGAGGGCCGGCATTGTCGTCGGATTGAGATGCCTTCAAGAGGTCAGGCCGAAGAAGCGGGTGTGGTTCTGTGGAATGTTGGACTTGAAGCTCACTCAGTGCACCTTCCAGTTGTCGAATTCGCTCGCTCATTTTGGCCATCCGAAGGTGAAGGTGTTCTGTCGCTGCAAGAACGAACCTGTATTGTAGATGTTCAGAAGCTATTGTGGCGTGAGGCAACCACAGATAGGTCATACCGAGTCCCTTGGCCTGTGGAGAGGCTTCCTGTGGACGAAGGCGTGGGCATCAAAGGGTAATGAATCAAAGACACATACCATTGGGGCATAATGCTGCACAACCCCGTCGCTGTGAAAGTGTACGAAAAGGTGTTAGTGGTTGTGGTGGTGTAAGAGGGGCATAGGAGGAAAAAGAGGATATACTCACCCGACAGGACTGACAAGGAATCTGCTTGTCACACTTAATCTTGAGTCTTTAGATAGACAGGGGAAACCAAGGAGAAGTGCGGAAGTCAGGCAACAAGATTTACACAGGCGTGCCCGAGCGACGCACGATGACCGCGCACGTACCTCCTGCATTCAGCACACGAGATCTGCCCACTGTTCCTCTTCTGTTCGATCTCCCGTGCATGACTACTCTCGAATCCAAATTCCTCGAGGTCTCCCCGCCCTGACTTGTGTTTCAGCTTGGGCCTTGTTGGCGCTGGCGGCATAGCCGAATTGCTGGTGACGATGGGAAGAACTTGTTGTCGCTAGACTCGTACCTTGTCTACTAATTATGTAAGCCCGCCCGCTCCCCCTGCGAAGCTGTATCACGTGCTTCCAATCTTTACTGCTAACCTTTGTAAGTTGACATTCAAACCAGCCACGCCCTCAACACTGGCAATATGCTTCCCCAAGGATGAGATTACGAGCACCTTCCCTCCGATCTCAGCCGAAATGGACTCGAGAGACTTCTTGAACGTGGCATCGCTGAGGAGGATGACCTCACGACAGGGCGCACTGGGAGACTAGCGTTCAAGGGTTTCGTTATCACTTCTCTTTGGCTTAAAGACGACAACATGACGAGTTGTGATGAGGAAGAGTCTCTTACTTCCACCGCCTTCACAAGAAAGCCACTTGTACCCCCAGCCCAAGGCATGAGCTCGCCAGAGATGGGCGACTGAGCGCGTGAACGAGAGGGTTTCGAACGTCTGGGGTAGGGTCGGAGGAGAAGGTGGGCTCGAGAAGCCCGCACCTTCCAAGGGTGTCACATGGGACTCGCGTATCTCGACGATTTTCGACTGTACGTGCGCGCTATTTGGGTGCCATCCTCGACAGAGAGAGATTTAGGCTGCACGCCGATCCGGAGGTGGAAGGACTCGTCCACATTGCCGATGTGAACTATACCAATGCTGGTCCAAGCGACCGTCTTCAAATCCATGTATTCGATGACCTTGCGAGACAAGTCGTCCTCCCAAATACATATGGTTGATAGCATGCCTGCCGATGGTCCCGATCTGTTACATGCCTCGGGGCGGCTAGGCGCCTCCCGCGGAGTGGTGCCAGAGCGGACGACTAATTTGAGTGGTAGTAAAGGGACTCCTTTGCATATTATACGATTCAGTCGCACTTCCGCTTGCAATCATGGCCAATGCCTTAACTTTCTTTGATCCACAAATCCGACCCTCGGTTGGAATGAGAGGCACGAAAGCAACGAAAAGTAAATGTCCATTATTACGAAGATACACCTAGGTATACGTACGCAACGTGATTGTCCAAAAAACAATTTCGACGCCAGGGTATGTATATCTAGACCACGTACATACCCTCAATACGGGGGCGTGGCATGTTCACCACGGTACAACAAAACTAGTAGATCTTTGTTAAGTTCGCCTCGAGCGCGCCACTCTCGAAAACGAGGCGGGGATGCTCACCTGTAACGCTTTAATGCCGTTCCTCTTTCTTCCTCCCGCTCGCAGTAGTGCCAAGGTTGACACCAACTTCCGATGGAGAGTGCCTTTTCACCTCCTCGACACCTGAATCTGTGCGTGGTCGTTTCCTCGACGCGGAGGTAGGTGACATCGACAGTCCGCCGCCGCCCACTCCGCCACCTCCTATTCCTGCCTCTCGCTCCGCTCGAGACATGCCACTGGTCGGATTCGTATAGTCGCGTTCAGCAGAAGGGAGAGACAGGTGTAGAGGATGACCCGAATTTGATGGGCCTTGCGAGAGGAAGTCAAGCCAGGACGTGTTGTTTGGCGGTTGCCCTGAATGTGAGTGAGCAAAGAAAGGGACGGGCGCGCATGGACCATATTGGGAGAGGCAAGGAAAAACATGTCTGAGACTAACTGGATCGATGACACACACCTGTTGTCGGCTCCTGATGGCTCCCTTCTTGGGGCGGCGTTGCAGTTGCAGGGCCATGAGTCGGCCAATCCAGAGCCGTGTAATGCGAAGGTTGGGACGATGACGATAACGGTCGATGATGTGTCGGATGATGCGCATGGTCGTCGGCGGAATCCACAAGTGGAGGAAACAAGTCATTTGTTTGTGGTTGGGATTGAGATAAGCTGGAGTGACTGTGCTGACCAAGAGAGTGACGCATCAAGGGGTGGTGAGGTTGCTGCTGTTGATACAAGCTCTGCAGTTGACCTTGGGGATCGTGACTGTGTAGAGGCGGATACGTCGAGGAACGTTGGCTGTACAAGCCGTCTCGTGAGACGGGTGCATGACCGCCTCTGGACGCTGATGACGAAGAAGGAAAGTCGAATGACGGCCCAAGAAGAGAGGACGCTGGCGATCCTAGATAAGGAGTGTATGATAGCGGTTGACCGTTGTGCCGATATCCCGGCGATGATGCGGACGTAGGGGAAGGAATGTAACCGTTGAGAAGGGCTTCGTCGCCCGAGAGTTTGGTAGCGTTGCCTGGGGGGGCGGTTCATATTAGTGGCCGAAGCAGAGAAAGGTGGGGACAGACCATTGGTAGATAGGGGCAATCGGGAGGAGGTGTGTCTCTCCGTAGATACTGGTAGGGATGAAACTGTGGGTGCGGAGGGAAGCTGGGAGTGGTGATGCACTGGTGGCGCAGGTAGTGCCACGTGTCGGTGTAAACCATGTAAGCCATAGTCGCTGACCTGGCCCGTTGGATGAGCGAATGGCAAAAGTGAGACGGTGCTTGGACTACGTACATCTACGCTACCAAGGCTTGAGTCGGTAGGTGTTGGTGGTACGACGGCCTTTCCGTTGTTGTTGTAGTCCTGTTTGAGCTTAGGGTTGGATGACTTTTTGACGGTACTACGCGAATCGTGTTCGTCTTCGTCGGCATCGTCCTCCTCTGCGTCAGCGGCGTCGTCTGCCTTGGCGCTGTTGGCGTTGCTGGCAAAGTCGTTCGGAGAACGGGTGTCCTTCTCGCCGTCGTACTGGTGACATTAATGAGCGAGGGAATGGGAGGGGAGGGGGAGAGGAAGGACATGCCCTGATATGGCGCTGAACGATGTCTTGGACGTCTCCTGAGCAGTATTGATACAGCTTTACGTGATGACCGGGGCGCTCCTCTGACGTATTGGTAGACGGCCCGTGAGGCGGAGAGTGGAAGAGAGAAAAGAAATGGCACACACCGAATATGATGACGGCGACGTCGACGGAGCATAGGACGCCCAGCTCGTAGGCTTTCTTGAAGAGGCCATTCTTGCGCTGTGGGTGTGTGTGTGTTGTGTAGTTTTTGGGCAGGAACGGGGCGATGATAATAATAATTGAGTGCCAAGACTCGCGCTGAGCAAAAATAGAATTTACAAGTTTACCTTTAAAAAAGTGACTGAGCGATTACGCTCGTGCTATGTTTACGGAGGTCAGAGAAGAGAGGAGTGGTTTAAAGATGGAAGAGAGAGGGTCGAGTGTAAAAATGGCGGCGAGAGGTGGAAAAGCGCAGCATGGTCAGCGCGCGACTGATCACACCAGCGCCGGACGAACGACTTACCGTGATGGGTTGGATTTCGATCTTTCGTCTGCCCATGAAGTGAACTGTTTTCGAGGATGGAGGGAGGGAAACAGAGAGTGAGAGAGCGAGTTGGGTGTTTCTATCTTTCACGGGTTGTTGGGTCTGCTTGCTTTCTTTCTCCTCCCCTCTCCCTTGTAAATTCCGCGAGACCGGGTGCCGAACTTGAGAGAACCCCAACAGCTCCAAACGGCGCTCATCAGATCCAGATCCCATCTCCCCAGATTCCATTTCCTTCTTTGCTCGTCCAGATTCATCGGATTCTTCCTTATCAGGATTCATCAGCCTCCTATTGTCTTTACCCGCAGCGTGACCCGACGCGTCCTCTTGAACCGTGCCGCGATGCCGCAAGGCCGGGTCGTCAGGTCGTACCTGATCGATGACTAACCGACGTCATCACCTGTAGTCAGACCTTTTTACTACGCCATTAAATGAAAAATATATATATAATCCCCAAAATAACTCTGTCGTCCCAAAAATAATGCAAGCAGCCAGTCTACTGCGTATTACTGCGCAGGCTGCGGGGGGGACGTTGGTCTCGGCAGCCTATCATCTTACCAAGGTCTCGTTTTCCGTGTGACGTTCCAGCCATCTGGTCCACCTCCCCACGGTAGTATGTCAATTCTCCGTGCCATCAAGTACCACCGCGTCGAAGGAACGTTCGCTGGATATGTACTACCTTCTTTATTTGCGGACGTTGCAAGCGGTATTTTCAGCGTCTAGTAAGACCTGGGCCGTATTTTTGTACCCTCCCCGCCTACATACATATATCATGGCTTATAGTAGCGACCCTACTCGAGTCCTCTCTTCCCATGTCCTGCACGCTGGTGGGAATCCCATCGATGGACAGTCCCTCGTGGCGCTCGGGTCTCGTCCATCCATCCAATCCATTGGATATCGATGGTAAACCCCTTCCTTGCAACCCATCAACACGACCCCATACCACCAACCAACCCGTTCTGACTTGAGGATGGAACATCATATGGCGAAACAACCTCCGGCATATTTCTCTCTTCTTGAAACATGCGGCAGGCCGGTCGGTCCAGCCCTGCGTCCGTGTTTCGAGCATTTTTTGCCGTGTTAGGTAGGCGTTTACCCACTCCATCGTCAACCCACAATTGTCACAGCCTCACGTCTTCTCTTCCCATCTTCTGGAATACCGCGCTCGTTCTTTTTGTCTCACAGGTTCCACGCTACTTGTGGCCGCTCTTGGCTCGCACACGTACCGTCCAGGATCGCCCGTTTTCCATTTGTTCCCTTGGATTCACAAGTTCCGAACCCCGTGATTCGTCGTCACCTATGAGGGTGATCGGTAGCATGTCCAAAGTCGCTCGCAGAAAGGCGATTCGTTCGGATCCATGCGACATTAATCATCATTGCATCCTCCATATCTCGCAGGAACGCGCGAAAAGGCAAATCAGCTCTTATCTTGGCTTCTTCCGTCCTCGCGTTTCTTAGAAGCACCTCGGCCCCATTTTGCTTACGGTGATGTATCGAGAACTGCTATCGCCAAGACGGAACTGTTACACTTGCCCAACACAAGTTGGACCTGTGTGCGATGCATGCCATACTCTCGTCCATCCGTTCTGTCACTTTGCAAGTATCCATCTTACCCAGTTTTGTAACACCCACCCCACCTCCCTTGTCAAATTCGCCGAACCCTTTTCCACAATCGCCATGTATAAAGTTGGTCTAGCTTCATTTTTCACCCGGACCGCGATGGATAATGTGTACCTCTCTCGTCTGATTATCGACCGAGATCGGCAATGCCATACACCCTTTCTACGCTGCTTGCTGAAATTCGCATTCATGCGCCGCTGTCAGGCGGACAGGTCGGGCTATCTAGTGCAACACCGAGGGTCAGCGGATTAAAGTTTTCTCGTGCACATGTGGTCTCTTGGCAATCAGTCTCGAACCTTACCGAAACCTCGGAAAACGCATTGCATTCTGTGTGCGAAATAACAATCACACCCCCGTTCACACCCTTCGACATACTCAAATAGTTGGGGTACACATATGATGTCGTCGTCACACCCGTCCTTTCGGCGGCGGTTCGCTCCCTCCTAAACTCCGCGGCAGCTTTTCTCCCAATTTCAAATGCGCCGGAGGGTTGTCAGAAAGTGTATACGCGCCAACACCATAAACCTGGGCGCGGCGCGATAATGCCATCGATGTCGAGGCGATCGATACGATCGGGATATGGACTGACCATAGAACAAGGATGCAGACTACCCGTGGGTAAAGAAGATCAGAGGTAACAGGTGAATTGCTTGGTCGTGTGATTGTCACCACTTCTTCAGGGCTACTGCGGTTGTCCTCTTTTGACCCTGAAAACGGCTAGTTAATCTATCGCGTTCTGGCCATCGTATGCGCAGGTCTGGAATGGTGGGTGCCCCCCCCCCCCCCTGAGAAGAGGGTCGTGACAGAAATGCAATGCCAGTGGGAAACAACTGATCCTGCTACTGCTGTGCCAGTGGCAGGCCGGTGCTTTGTGACCAGATCGGTGTGGATTCCTCTCTCTCCAAGAATGGTTAGAGGTGGGTGCGGAGTCTTGGCGTGTGCGCAGTGCTAATTTCCACTTGCCCATCCCAACGGTGGTTCGGAACCAAGCCGAGATTAATACAGGTTTCATTCGACGTATGTGTCCAGCTGGGTTCAGAGATCAGTAATCACATCAGGTGCGTGCTGCAGGGGTCTACTAGGATCTTTTAATCATGTACAAGCATACGCACGGATCCTAGCATGTAATGAGACTCTTGCAATGAAGCATCCGTCACCGGCACGTCCATAGTGAATGGTTAAAGTAGGCGCATGCAGAATCCGCGAAGGGGAAAGACAGACAGGTAACATGCCCTGTCCACATGTCATGTGTCACTTCACTGACGACAGAACCAGCGGCTTCCCTGCGTAGTCACGGCGACCGAACGCCTCGCGAATTTCGGCAATTTGCTACTCCGCGTCGCCGCGGGTTCATGGACCTCCTGACTTTCTTTTTACTTACGCAAGCAGTGCGGTGTATGTTCTGATGGACGAAGTCTGGCGCTCGTGTGGGGGTGGGATGATGGGCCGCCGAAAATAAGGTTTCTGAATCGTATCCAAAGTTTCCCGTTCAGCCGACCAGTCATCCTAGGTGCTTCCGCGAGCGTGTCTAGAAACTTTGTTGTGTCTTCAGACTCGAATATGATAGGACGTGGCGTATCCGTGCACCGTACGGTAACTTCGTGGGTGTACGCCTCCAGATTTCTAGTACGGTCCCCAGGTCAGTCGTGAGTATTCCGTACGTTCGGTACAAACCGGGGGTGGCAAGTGGTTGAAGGATGACACTGACACATTCTCTATATAGGCTGTGCCTATGTAACATGATGAAATCGGAACACGGCGGCGATCCCTCTCCGCGTGTCTACCGGCTGGAAATATCAGGTAAAGACTTTCCAGGGGCTCGATAAACGGCGCAGCACGGCGTTCCCAGTTATCCCATCGGCAGGTCGGAGGGCAGCCATAAGACAGAGCAGGCGTGACCTATTTTCGTGACCTGCACGGCCTGGGTCTGATGCTGCCATTGACACTCAGGAATCCTGGGAAGAAAGAGTAGATCCAAGGATAATGGATACGATCTTTCTTACAGGGAAGCCGCCTTGACCCCTGCGTCCTTTTTTTTTTGGTGGTTCTTTCAGTGGAATATCCGTCTTAACACCGCTCGACCGACAAGTTAGGTAGGGTGGGATGTATGGTGAGTGTGCTGGTGAAGCACAATTAATCAGTCAAGGCCCTATCGACTTTCCGGGATGGACCGTCCATTCCACTGTTCAAAAGAAGAGGGTGGAAATCTAATTCAGATATTAAGTATGCGTCGTCGCGTGTGTACGTTTGCGAGTATACAGCCCCTGACTTGGACCGATCAACGGCGAGCACGTGAAAAAGAAGGGAACCGGATGTAGTGATGTAGTGGTGGAAGGGGGGGAGACATCCGTTCTTGAGGTTACTGATTACTGATTAGGCGGGACTCCATCTGGAGCAACATAACCATGATGGTGTGTGGATTGCGGAGGAGATCGAAGATTCGTGTATCGATCGATGGACTCTATGAGAGGATCCGGCTGAATTTCTGTAGTATAGACCAAGAACGTTCCTTGGGTTTGGGGTGGAATCCGTCGAGCTGTGTGGGTAATATTAGCGGTACAGCGAGTGCATCTTGTGATATAGCCAGAGTTCGCCCGCCGCCGGCCAATGATTGTAAGCGTTATGGCTCCCATCTCACATTTCTCGTTACAGAAACGTTTGAACGAATCGCTGCAGCATCATTAATATTGATCGATGAACATGATTTATGAACTACGAGTTTGAGCGTAGCGCCCGGCTACGGCCCGCGTGCTTGGTCACGGTTATATTCCAAAAAGTTGTCTCACTGCGGAGCAATTACGGAGGAACGAGAAGAACGTTGCTATGTCGTGAGTACGGTGTTCTAAGTAGTCCGTTCGTCATGGAAAAGCTCCCTTTCTTTTTTTCTACAGCAGTCGTGGGCGACCGCCCACGTAGTATAGCCTGCCCGAATTTAATAATGCAGGTGAGCCGGAGTTCATGTGCTGATGATATTGCCTATCTCATGGAATTCTTTACAGTACACGACGGGTGACCGGTGACCGGTGATATTCTATGGTCCCCGAACAAGGTTGTGTTCGGCCCGTGAATGCACGCGCAACGTATAGTGGGCAAGAGAGGCATGTACGCACGCCCAGCCACTGCATTACTCATGTTCAGATTGCACGCCCAGATCGAGCACCTAAGGATTTCACGGTAGTCCGCTAAGGCATATCCGGAAGAACACTACTGTTCCCCTCCTTCAACGAACGTTCTTCCTCTGCAAGCAGTGTACATAACGACTCCGGATACTGTATATCGTTAGTCATCACCCTATCACATCGAAGGGATCATGGAGACCAACTTACGCTTACGTCTCCCCCAACCCATCAGGCCCAAAGCTTCGGATATGTCTTCGCGCCGTGCAGTGCAGTGGTTCCCTCTCTTACCAATCAATTACTGCTAGTCCAAGATCGGTACTGTCGAAACTCCGTGGTAAGAAGCCCCCCTACTTACCTGAAAAAAAATATGGCGCCGAATCGATTTCTACTCGTGCTGCTTACTCTTTTTGTTCATTGGGAGTGCATCTGGTGTTTGAGCATTGACAGACGGTGCCGAGGGAGTCGACTTATAGGGAGAGAAGACGAAGGAGGATTACTACGTAAGTATGTAGTATGTATAAGTTGACAGCGATACTGGCCCGGTCGAATCGCTCCCATCTTATTTACGTTGTTGCATCTTTCGTGTGGAGATTAGTATGAAAGTTGCATCACTCATGTGTCAAAGTGAGGCTTTGTGTGCGTGTATGGGACGTGCATTACTATATCCGACGGCGGAAGCCACATAAAGGCATGGATAAACGATGCACAATGCAGATGAGGGGGGTAATGCGTGGGGGCATTCGATGGTTTCTCAGATCCATTTCGAAGTCGAAGGAAACACAGAGCTGTGATAACCATATCGGCGGTACACGGCGCACGATAACATCATGATGTGTTAGCACAATCGGAATGAATGACACAAAACCACCTCAATGAATCGACGTCGGACTACGTCACTGTATCGCAGGTGCTACCAGAAGCGCAACCAATTTGTTCCGTCGGGGCTGGCACATTTCTTCTCGTGCAGACCTGTACAATCACGTCAGCATTCGTGACATTTACATAACAAATGGATTACGAAGGAATAGAAGATGAATTAATCTAAGGCTGATTGGGAAGAGGAAGAAAGTGGCGAAGGGGAGAATAAAGGGGTACATGATGGACCTACTACGTGTGCCGCGGGTGGAGGGGTCAAAACCTTCAATATAAATCCAGTTGTCAGTTCCCGTCTTCCTTTATAGAAGAAAAATTGCATGTCGCACGTACAGATTGTGTGGACAACTCTTCTCCTTTCAGCTGGGTTTTCTCTTCATAACGTTCAGCTTGTTTCACCACTGTTTCTGCTTCTGGCAGTGGGGATGACGACGACGCCGCAGAAATCACAGGGGGAGTATGTGTACCCGCCGGTATAATGGACGGTTCAGGTCTTTTTCTCGACGCTTCATCGACTGAACTGGAAGCAGGCGCTTGTACGTGTGATGTAGGGGCCTCTGACTGTGGAGAGTGTTGCCGCTGGTGTCGCGGTTCCCGAAGCCATCTCCGCCTTCCATCACTCAGAGACGTTAAAAAGTAAACGTCCGTTTGCTGCCTGTGTCTCCTGGACGCAATGCAGAATATAACTGAGATGGCAAGGCCAATCGTAACTACAACGATTTAAGCGTAAAGTCGCGTGCGAGGTGGGATTTCTTTCGTGCGTGAACTTGGGAAGGGGTGTGGATCATATCGATGACGTGGAATAACGTACCGACTACTACAGCCGGTATCGCCACGAATATGGCGGGAGTTTGCGGGGAAAGGCTGGACTGACTAGAGGACGACACTGTTAGAGGTGGAAATAGAAACACGGTCGTGGCGATGTAAACGCGTCAGCTTCGCCGTCGTCGAATAGTTCGTGCGGCGGGTGGGGCGAGGCACGATGGAGGAGACGGTAATGAGAACGAAGCTCGCGTGTCCCAGTATCCATGATAATCTGACTCCTTCCCGCACTGCAGGAAGTGCTTGGCTCATAGTGCATGGGGAGTGATTCGACCGAGTCCGGACCCAACGTGGGTCTCGGCGTCCAAGGTGTAGGCATCACGTGATGATTGCCTCGAGCACATGATGAACTTGAGTTTGTATTTTTATTTCATTCAGACTTCAGGCTGGGCATTTGAATCGTCACTCGCCTTAAATTCGGTATAGTTTCGAGTCAGAGTATGATTTTCGCTTCACGTCAGTCTCGGCGATGACGTAGTACTTACAAACCCTTCCTCGGTTTCAGTTTGGGCTTCGTATGTATTTCCAGGTCCTGCCGTTGGAGACACGTTGTACACGTACCCTGGAGCCATTATTGACCACGAGCAAATGGATCTGACGGATGAATTTTGAATTTTTCTTTGTACTCCATTCCAAGTTTCGTTCTACATTCCAGCCAAGGTGAAATACCAATACCACCACGTCAGTCTGGGTGATAACCTAGTAATTAGGGTCGTGTATCAAACGAGGCCTTCCTTGGCTTCGAGTCAGCCTTGGTTTCGTGTGTCGCGGCGCCAGAGACATACTGTCCACATACCCTGGAGGTTCTTACTGAACTAGTTCTGACCACGAACTTGTGGACCTAGGGGAAAAAAAACGTTTCTCGGGTTAGGGTATTGACGCACAATGGACAACGGTAGTATAACCGGAACACGACAAGTCACGAACTACTGACCTCTTAAACATATAAAAGAACGTCCTGTTCATCTAAGCTGTCTCCTCCGAAGGCCCTTCGGAATCAGAATGGTTTCCATGAGGATGCTCCCTTTGTCGTCTCGTGATCGTTCGTCTCTTGATCGGCTCGCCGCTTTCCGCCTCATACTCTCGTACAAGCTCTCTAATCTGTCTGCGCCGCTCCATACCAAATTCCTGCGCATCCTGTTGAGCTTGGGCCAAGTTGGCAGCTGCGGTTCGGTTTTGAGTTCTCCCCGGTGTCATTGCAGGTGCCATCAATGTTGCAATGCACTTGATGCAAACGACCCGAGTAAAAATTCTCAGGTCCTCATGGTCACAGGTGACATGAGCAAAAATTCGAGCTTACTAGCGCTGCTATACATATCCCTTTCAGGATGGCGCCTATCTCATCCGTCGCCGGTGTTCTGGAGGAGTCCGAAGACTTGGTTAAAGTCAATGATATATGCCTAAGGTCTGACAAAGCCAGAATGAACGCATGCTCGCCTGTGTATGTATATCGTCAAAATGCATGCTCCCCGTGCCTGTGCCCATGCCCATACCACCGCCGGACGATCTCCAGTGCGGTTGGGGCCGACGCCTCCGAGTGATCTCTGCTTGGAGCAGGTCGTCATACGTGCCCACTCCTGTCATACGGGGGCGTTGGAGTACCTCATAGGCACGCTGGAAAGCTTGGAAACGGCTCGTGCGCTCGGCATGCGGAAGAGTCTGGACGTGAACGGAATCGGGATGGTAGAGTTTAACGAGTTCGTAATCTGTACGTGAATCGACGTCGAATAGTATACAATGGTCATACGTCATGATACTCACACCTGGCTTTGATTTGACCCTGAGAAGCGTTTGGGGGCAGATGGAAGATTTCTTCGGGCGTCGGGTTGCGACGTGTGGGGAAAGGATATTGACCAGCACAGCTCGTAGACACGCATCTGGAGTTCAATAGCATGCTATAGCTAAAACTGAACGAGCGTCGACGACGACATGCCGCTTGCAACTGCATCGGGAGGTTGTCGAGTATCTGAGTCTCGTCTTGATACGTGGGCGGTACAACGTCTTAGCCTCAGTTACCGGACCGAATTTATCCGCGGGCCGGACCCGCGGAACCCCCGACGACCAAAACAAAACTTCCTCACAAACTAGACAGATGTATCGGTGATGTGTCGCTGGCATCGTAGGCGGGGTCTTCCGCAAGGTGTTTCTAGCGTGCACGGTCACTGACAGGGACCGGTACTCCACCGACCGGCAATAGATATCCTCGGCGAAGCAGTTCTCATGCGACGACCATCTTGCAGTGACTATGGTGTAGCGGAGGCTCGACCCTTCGGGTTCAGATACCCTATCAGGCGGCTTACCCAGTATCCTCTATGTTGAAAGTATATGGTTGGTCATGGTAGTCGTAACCAGGAAGCACGTCCAACTTACCTGCACCTTCTGCAGATTTCCCATGGACGCTCTCAGACAGTCTCGAGAGTTGATACTCTGAGCCCGGAGAATGAGCAGGAGGATTGAAACTAATACCGACGTCTGTTGGGATTCTTCCAGGCATAGCAGCAGCATACTTCTCGGGTACGTGTATTCGTTACTATTGCACGCTCGCAGAGTCTAGTACCTCCATAATGCCCCACCGTCGGCATGTCTTTTCCCGACCCGCGCATGCCGTTCCTGCACACAGGGCCCATCTCAGCACTCCATGATGGCTTTTATTATTCTGCTTCTTGGCACCCTGATACCCTACACCCCTTTACCTTCCTACTTACATAACTGCGAGCAGCGAGGTTCCTTCGGTATCCCCACACTCATTATCGTTCCTTCCAGGCCTACGGTACTGTTCACCATCAATTTCGACGCCGGATCCCCAGACGTCAGAGCCTGACGACCTGTTGTCCACAACTTGTGAGAAGGATACCCGTCACTGTCAACGCTGGAAGCAAAATCACCACTTCTAATACATCTATCTCCAATCGCCCATCCTTCGTGATCGTTTCGTAAGCTCTACGTCGATCTTCCCAACTGCGTCGATTTACTGTAACATGTCTCTCCAGACTAAATTCTAACTTGCTCTCCTCTCATCTTACATATAAGTATTGCATGTTACGAACCCTGCATGCATCTACATGGTTCTCAAGTTTGCCTACACCGGCAGGAGGTTTGACACAACCGATAGTCACATAGCAGGAGCACAGTCCTCAGCTTCGTCTTCGATTCTACACGCACTGATACTAGTATTATTGTTTTTGCACCTCAACATTCAATACGACGGATGTTATATATGTATGTGGTGAGTTTGCATATTTTCTCTAGCTCATCGTAAGAGGTGGCGGGGGTCGGGTGCAAGTACAAATTGGTCGAAATCCATGGTCTCGTGTTAGGCAAGCAACGTGTGCAAAGGCATAAAATCATATACGTACATTCTGCACAAGAGAAGTAGTCTAAGCAGTAAGTGGGGCTGAGGATCTCACCGGTAGGAATGATAGTGATCGTCCGCACGTGCTTTGTTCCATCCTCAAGAAATGTGTTCGAGTTGCCAGTATCGATGAATGACGTTTGCAGTAGATGAGTGGACTGCCGATAGCGGTGGACTGAATATATGCTAGGATAGTGGTGCGGGGGGATGAGTACCTGGTCTCTCGACGGTCGTCGAGAACCGTCCATAGATGTTGAGCCCAAGCATGGCATGTTGGTCGTTGCGAAGTTCCCATCACGGCGAAGCACTCGCCTATCAAAAGTCTAGGGTCCTAGTAGAGTAAACCCGACCTAGTATCATAAACACCTCGAGATTGCGATATCGAGAGACAGAATTTAATACATACGTACAGCGGACACGCCGTTATGAGCCATGGAGGACTGTCCACACACTAGCTCAACGATAAGAACGTATCACCGCGACGGCCGACTAGCTCAGTTGGTTAGAGCGTCGTGCTAATAACTCGACTCTGTGGTGGCTCGGTCTCATCACCCTGGGCCGGCCGCAGGGTTGGTACGCGAAGGTCGTGGGTTCGACCCCCCCGTTGGCCAGTTTTTTTTTTTTTGAAATTGTGTTAATTCTTTCACTGCTCATGCCCTACGTCGCTTATGTAATCTCCTATTGTATAAGGTTGCTTTGTTGCAACCCTCGCCTTTCAACGTTCTCTGAAGTGAACACCCAAGTTGACGACAATGGCGACCTACTCTGCTTTTTTCTCGTCTGGTCTTCTCGCTCCTGGAATCACTAGACCATCCACACCTACCAACGGTGCACCCCTTGCTTCTAACCCAGTCGATCCAACCGACCGGGAGCTCTTGCACACTCCAGTCACACCTACACCATCCCACGCGAAGCCTGTTGCCGCGAGTGCGGCTGGCGAACGCCCTCACATGCGCAGGCGGCGCTCGAGCATTAATATCGCTGTTAGCTCAATGGCCGCTATCAAGTCTCCCAATCGGAATGCCACCAGCGCATTCCAACGCGCTGGTTTCATATCTCCTACGCGCAGCCGTGCTGGAAGCGTAAACGAAGCCTCTGAAAACAATTCTCTCTTTGGGAGGTTGAGAAGTGGAAGTGTCACCGTGATGCAGCCTTTTCGGTGAGCCCAATCCTTTGTCATAGGTCACACGGACTAAAGTGCACTCCAGGTCGCGTCGCGTCGTTCGTCGTACGGTTCCTATGGCCCCTCCTCCGATGGTGCCCCTCCCAGCAGTCCCTCCTCCATCCCCAACGACCAAATGTTCAGACGGTCTTCTCCCCCCTCCGACAATCCACCTTCCGATCCCACGCCAGCCACTCTCCATTCGCGGAGCAGGGTCATGGTCAGACAACACAGGCAAGCTGTGTTCTCCTCCACTACTCTCTCCCACCCTTCTTTCACCGACGTTGCTCAGTCCGGACTACCCTCCGAAGTCGCCAGCGAGGATGATGCCCTCGCGTGCATCCAGCCCTGCAATCCCAGACGAGGCCAACTACTTCAATGATCCCATCGACATAGACATGAAAGAGAATTAGATCCCCGCGGCACCATCCAATCAGGCAAAGAATGGATCAACGAGGACTCGATGTTCTCGGAGGCTGCTGTACGACGGGTCGTACACACTCCCCATCGCCGCCCATCTGCGGCTTCAATCCACTCATTAAAAATGCACAGGGACGTTGCATTTCTTTCACTCCTCACCCCCCTTTCACCTAGTTCGCCGCTATTTATATTAATTACTGTGCTAGACCTAATCATGATCCTTTCGCAACCATCCGTGTTTCTCATACACCTTTCCATCCTCGTCTTGTCTCACTTTTTTGTTCTGTTCTCCCTCAATTTCCAAGGCTGGCCTTGGTATATCCGTGACTCTTTCGGCATGCTCTCCATGCGTTCTCTGCTATACTCTGTGTGTCATGTTTGTAGGACGTGGTAGTGGCTAGGCTAGAATAGAATGCTAGACGCGTTTTTGCAGCGGCGTTGGTCGCCATCGAAACCTCGAACTCGTGGTGATGGACATGAGACATTACGGACACGTTCCTGCAACGTGTTCAAGGTCTCGACGCAGTCTCGCAAGATAGGAGCTAGAACGTGTAAATGTCACGTGACGAAAATCAATATTTTTGTTGCCATCAGGATAAGCAATTGGAAGAAGCACAGGAAGAAAAGATGGATACATGATAAACACAACTATGTCCTATATCCCATATTATCCCATCCCATAGGTAATACCCGAGGTACGTGTGCATGCGATGTGCATAACCAAGCCGTCAATCATAGAGATTATCCATCCCAGCACCATCGACTCCCTGGCGAGACACCCACCTATACAGATATATACGTATATCATCTTGAGAGGATACACGAAAGGTGCTCACCACCCCCATCCCTTCTCCGCCTCGGCTCGAACGCAGGATACTAAAGACAGCACCAACCGACATTACTCTTCCTCGTCTTCGAACCTCAAGATCTGCGCATCCTCATCGACGGGTACATCTCTATACCCTCTTCTCGACCTGAACCCACCAACGACGTTCTCGATACTCGAAGAAACGTACGCATATGCGATGCCTGCCAATCCGAGGAGGAACCATGGTACGGACGCGAGAGTGTCGAGGGCGTTGCCCGAGCCCGAGCCAAGGGAACCGAAGGGTTGATGATCGGACGTGGAACTTGGAAGTCGGATCGTGCTGCTCGCGCAGTTAGCGATCATCCAACTGATACCTTGCCAAAAGAAAAGTAAGGGCACTTACCCTCTGGCGAGTCCACTCTTCTTATACCACCACCACACGACTACCCCCGTCACCGCAATCGGGAACAGTAAAATGGTAAGCCAGAAAAATGTACTGTGGCCTCTCAGTCCAGGACAACGATGGCTTGTGCCCTGATCAGGCCTGTATCCACCTTCACAGCTGGAATACCGGACTTTACGGTAAGCAGTCCGTTCGTACCAGTACTCATCATTGCCGCGACATGAGCTGTCCGATTCGAGAGGCGTCATCCCAGGAATAAGAACGCATTTACCCTCGTCATTCTTGACGTGGTTGAATTCGCTGGAAAAGGAAGTCAGGGAACAACGAGGCGATCCTTTGTGGAAGGCTCAGCTTACCATTCAAAGTCTTCCTCCGTACATGCACAGTTGCGCACGATCTTTTCTTCGATTTTGGGAATCTTGCCCACGACGCAGTTGGCGTCGCGCTTACGACGGTGGTAAAGCGTCTGACCATCGCAATTGAGTCAGGTTCCAGTAAGGAAAGAGAAAGGTAAGGTGGTACCTGACGACCAAACAAGCAGACTTCTTGTCTCTCTTCGCTCGGGCTCCACAGTTCGAAGTCATCGTGGCCCGGATTGTCCACCTTCAGTTCACCTAGAAAAGAAAAACGAGGAAGAACACTAGTTAGCGACGCCTCTCACCAAAATCTTGAATACCCACATCGTCGATGGGTCAATGAAGTAAAATCGATATGCACGATTACCGACGAGGCCGAGGATTGTGGCCTATACCCAATCAACATAAACTTGCGACTTGTATCCTCCTGCACCGTCACAATCGCCTTGATCCTCAACTTGTCCTTGCTAAACTGATACTCTCTCCATGTCAACCCTTCGTCCGTGGTGAACAAGACGTGATCAGTCGGCTCTTCATCGTTCACAAGCAAAATCACGGCGCCGGAATCTCCGAATTCCCAAAGGTGGGCATCTTTGTGCACTTCTTGCCACGTGAATCCGCCGTCCCGGGAGAGGAAGGTATCGCTTTCGGTGTAAGGGGCGAGCGTTTCACCGACGTTGCCGACCGCCATGACGACTCCTACAACCGCAGGACTGCTGTACGTCGCGCGAGCATCGGTACGTTCGGTGTACCCGTGTATGTGGAGCGCACATTTCTGAAAATGTATACCCATCACTCAAAAAGGGTGTAGGAGGATCTACGAAATCGAACAGACCGTCGTGGAACAAGAGTATGGCTGACCCAGCGAATCTACCGGCGGCGGCGTTAACGGTTTCCAAGTCCCACCTACCACGCACGTTAAATCGCCATCGCCTCATCACTAGATAGAGCCGCATTCACGACACTTACCATCATTATGTGTGATCCTTGTCTGCAACGTTTTCAACCCCGTAAGGGTCGCTTCTGCAGGGTTGGCGACAACATTCGCCAGTGCGATCCCGTCCAACCCAGAAAACTTCTCGAAATCGACGAACCCATATTGATCGCGATTTACGTTTTCAAGCGACAGGCCAAAGTAGGTGCCGTTAGAGTTGGATTTGAGGATATTGCCCCAGTACGGATGCGGATGTTCACTCATAGTCATGTGTAGGAAGATAGCATCGGTGCTGGATTCGAGTACGGTATATGCCTGTTGTCGGGAGGAGCGAAAGGTGAGAAGGCTAGTGTTGAGAATACGGTAGGTCGAACACGAAAACATACGTGGGTGTTGGGGTGCATCCCGGGTGGGAATTGTCCCTCTGCAAACGTCCGTCCATCTAGGGACACCTGGAGATCCAGTGCATTCCTCTGGGGAACGTACTACGCACACCAAACATTAGAAATTTTACGTCAATTCCACATGCTCACGAACACGTCGCAATAGGACGCACCTCGGCGACGATCAGAAACTCGGAGAATTTCGTAAACCCAACGACATGGTCGAACAGCTTGGTCTTCTTCCCATAGTAATCCCAACCAGAGATGAGCTGCAACGGATTATTTCTTCCAAACATACGCTGAGAACCTTCCTTGTGGAGGTACGACTCGCACAAAATCTGCGTCATATCGATCTTCAGTTCCTCGTCTCGTGCCCACGCACAGTTGACAACATAGTCATCAATGAACTGCCAGTGCCGTCCGTGATCTCTCGTGTATTGCGCCTCCGCACGGCACCGTTCACCGGTACCATCACACCCGACATCCCCGACCCAAATTAAGTAGTCAGAACGCGGTTGGAAACTCAGCACGTTCGCCCGGAATGTGTTCGGTCTAGATGGAGCGTTGGCTTCATGCCAAAATCGCCCACCATCGGTCGTATAATAGTATTTGGAGGTATCGGTAATGAGGTAGGCGCGATCATTTGTATGTGTGTTCATGTAGAAGACGAGGAAACGTTCATCAGGGAATCTCTGTTCCCAAGTCAAGCCTTCATTACTGGATTGCCAAATTGTGTGGTCGATGAGGCGAACCAGGATTGTCTGTGGAGTACGGACGCATCAGATATTCAGTGAGGAGCACGCCATGCACTAGAATGTACGAGGTGGATGCGAGAAACTTACGCTGGACTCCTTAAAGAATTCGTACTGAGCGACATCAGCAGGGAAATCATGCTGGGTAACGACAGGTCATTACACAGGAGGGTAACCAGAAAAATACGCGTGCTACTCACGACCTGGCTCGTAACCTCCCCTTCGGCAGGTTGAGCTTCGCAAGACAAGAAGAAAGGAAATCAGCACGACCTCCAAGATCGGCGACAGGTACACAACCAAAAACGCTTACCTTGCGAACAAGGCTTCGACACAGGTTCGTCCTTGCGTAATCCGCGACCCTTGTCACACTTATCCCCTGCTATCAGGCGATAGCCCGACGAACCCATGTACGTCTCGTCCGGTCGACCTGAGGTACACATGTTACTGGGTATATGTTCTAGTCCTGATGGGATGCATTGGTCGCCACTTCGGACGTAGTTGTAGTCACTGGGGTACCATGAAGTGAAGGCGAAGAACGGTTAAGAAGCGGCGTACGAACCATTCGTAATCATGATCCTCGCAGGGACAGGGTTCGTCGTGTACGACAGGATCGATGAACTTATTACCAACATAACAGTCTGCATCGGCCTTGCGCCGCCTATACCATTGCTTCAGTCCATCCATCTTTAGTCAGCCAAAGCATTGCAAACGGGGTTGGTTGGAAATAACACACCTTGACACCCAAGAGACACTCTGTCTCTGGCTTCGCACGGGCATACCATTGTTCAAAGTCGCCATCGCCACATTTACGCTGCCGGAGTCCCGCGAAGTCAAGGTGAATGATGGCGTATCGACCTTGCCCGGGTTTCTGCTCTTGTCGTGCAACCTGAACGAGGAGCATGAATTTTTGAGAAGTAGCATCTGAGACGCTGGTAAGACCTCTGGCGCGAATGGACATCCCGAGGTCGTAAGACTTCCTGTTGAAGAGTCAGAGCGTGCAGTGCGGTAAGGTTCACAAACGCCATGAGGCGCTGATAGAGTGGGGGACACCACGTACCAGCTGTTACCAAAATCCAGTGTGTATAGCACCGTATCCGTTGGGCCTTCATCATCCACAAGTAAAATGATACTTCCGGAATCTCCGAATTCATATATATGGGCATTGCGTTGGATCATATGCCACGTTAGACCAGCGTCGGTGCTCATGAATGTATCGCAATCCTCGTATGGGGCGAGCTGTCTCCCAATCGAACCTACCCCGATGACGAAGCCGGGTGCGGGCGAAGAGAATACGCGTCCGAAGTTGTGTGGGTTGGTTACAGAGTAGAGGTGGAGCGAGCAGGATTCTTCGTCATTGGGATTGCAGGATACATCATTCCCATCAACGTCCCGAGAAGGGGCGCGCAGGGGTGCCCATGAACTCCCTAGGAAAAGGTTGAGTGCTTAAGTAGGATGAAGAAGGTACAACAGTACCGTCGTTCAGTGTGATCATGGACCTCAGTTTCTTGGGCTGGCCCTTCCTTTCCACGTCCAATGAATTGCTCACGGTATTCGCAATCCCGACGCCCTCGATGCCATACACGTTCTCATAATCGACATATCCAGCCCCATTCCTATTCGTATCGGACAACGACTCGACAAAGTAAGTGCCATTTGAATTGCTAACGAATAGAGTGCCAATGGCACCTTGGTCCTGGCTTAGGACATCGACGGCGAGAGAGTGGACGGTGGATTCAACGATCGTGTAGGCATTCTCGCGTAGGCGTGCTTGTGAGGCGTGTGGGAATTGTGCCTTGGCCCATTCCTTGGTGTCCACTGTGACGTAGAGCATCATTGTACCGTCTGCACCTGGGGAGAGGTCTTTGAGAGCCACGACGGCAAATTTGGATACTATCGCGAGTGCCACAACACCCTTTGCGCCACGGCCCATTCCAAGGGTTTCCAAAGAGGAGGTACGGAAGAAATCAGTACTAGAGTAGAGGCGACTTGAGGAGATGGAGTGGGAAGCGCCTGTGGAGCTGCTGTCGAAGCCGACACAGTAGATGAGATCGGGATGGGCATCATGTTTGAAGTCTTTGCTGCTATGGGCAAATTGACAGCGGGTTGTATCCGTGAGAAGTTCTTTTGCGTCGGAAGAGAATCCGTCGGTGGTATAGTATGTCTATACGTTGCAAGGAATGTCAGGCTGAAGCAGAATGAACGCATGGCCACATACGACATCCGTGCATGTTCTTCCCCATCCCGACACGGAACACTCGGTACCCTGGTAAAGAATATACCCCCACTTCGCGGGGTCCGAATGGAAGGACAGAGGGTAAGGCGTAAAAGCAGGGACTGAGGGGACGGTAAACGAGCGCCACGTCTTACCGCGGTCTTCTGTGCGGTAGTGAGTCGTGCTGGCCGTCAGTACGAATGCCTGGAGTTCTCGTGAGTAAACGCAACGAGGGTGAGATGGATACAGACGTAGCGCGTGTCGAAAGGATGTGCAAACACCATGAGTGCCTCACCACTGGGTATGCCGGATGCCCTTTCCCAGGTCTTACCTTCGTCTTGAGTAATGTAAACGTCGCCGTCGACGGTGTCATGATAAACTGCTGTCTACACAGATCGTCTAAGAGAGGAGGTGCCCATACCAGTGCAGTTGGCACACTTACCGGCGTGTCCTCGAAGAAGAAAAGTCTGCCAGGCAGGTTATCAAAGTAAGATATGCTCATCTGTGGATCCTGGGCCACTACAAGCCCCAAGTATACCAATAAACTGAGGGCCGCCCATAGGAAGGCGGCTGTCCTGTGAGCTGGTGCCATACCGACGTAGCTACAGTCAGACCCCAGTCGAGTACGCGTATGACCGGAACCCTTGCCCGCAGCAGCTGCAGTAGTCAATAACACAGCCACCGCAGCTCTGAGCGCCTCTTGCAGGCAATCCCACACAGAACTCTAACGCCACCTCTCATATTCACATTCTTCTGTCGTAGACGCAAGGGAACCGTCGTTAAGCATTCTGTAGAAGTACAGCGTGTTCAAGTCCTTTGTAAGTGGCACCTACCACAGCGGCCGAATCCAATCCTCGCTGAGGCAGCCCTCCGATCGACCTCGCTGAGCTGTGAGTGTAAGGAGGTGACAGACTTGCCATCACTCTCCCATGGCAGGCATGTTATTACTTCTGAGATTATGACCGCAGCAAATCTGTAGAAGCAACGGAATCCACGCCAAGTTTCTCGAGTTCGAGGGAGGTAATAATACGAGCCAGGACTGGCCATCTCTAACCGTGCTATCGCTTTATCCATGCTAAATCGTCGCTTTACAAACGCATCCCCGGTAACCCCTTGGAACACAATGACTAGCAAACAATGGTTAGGTTGTTCAGATCTTGGGAGGACTGGGCTATGCCAGTGGATCCCTTCTCAAGAGCCCGAAGATACACAGCGTAGCCTGGTCGACGTAGAGCTACACACCTCAAGCTTCGGGCTTCGAAGAACCGCTTGCCACCTACGACTCCATCTCTTAGGTTGGACTGCAAGTATTCTCCTTTACAGGGACGACGATATGTACTTCCTGTTGACCCGGTTGGCTCCTGTGGAACACAGAACGTGTTTCCCCAAGTTCTGCTTCGACCGGTAAGTTCCCTCCCCGTGTCTAAATATGGCGCGACTTACCCTTATTCAGCACCCAGTCGTTACTTGTTTAGCTGGTAGGTAAGCTGCAGTACTCGTTCAGAAACCCAAGTCTAGCCAGTGGAGCGTACTCGTCGGGCTGCCTTGGGCCGTCATGCCCCAGCCAGTGTACGATGCCACTATGAATGCTGACGAAGGCAAGAAATGGGAGAGCCTGTTGGCGTTATGAGATGGTGCGCCAACGAGTTAACTTCTTAACTTCCTTTGATATCTAACGCTCAGGAACCTCGCAACGTGATAGAACAGACATTTACCCGAGGCATGTAGATGCATGGTTCTCGGGGCGTGTGCTCTGCTACGGATCCCAACGGCCACCCGAGCGGACGCCCGTTTCCATTATATCATAACATGAGCACTCTGATCCTGCGTTCATACCTGCCATGTTCCCTTTCTGCGCCGTTGCCACCTTCAGTGCGCTAGCTGTCCTCTCCGTTGGCCAGTCCATCACTCCGCTGACAGCCTCTCAAATTGATTACTTCACATCGTACACTTACTATGCCAGCGCTGCCTTCTGCGATCCGGCTGAAGTTCTTGCTTGGCATTGCGGCGGTGCGTTCCCGAAGTTGACCCTTGCGAACTGGTTGGGCTGACCTACGCTTTGGTTCACAGTCAATTGCGAAGCAAACCCCAACTTTCATCCAGTCGCCTCCGGCGGTGACGGAGACATTGTTCAGTATTGTGAGTAATTTATTTCCCCTCAATCAGGGGATTTACATGAAGGGGTACAATGATACTAGGGTACGTCGGGTACGATTCCATACTCGACACCGTAGTCACGGCACACCAGGGAACCAATGTCTCTAACTTGTAAGCCTTCCTCCCGTTTCGACAACTTAGTATCGGAGTTAACGGCTCCGGTGATGGCATGATAGATTACCTATTCTCACCGACCTTGATATTGTACTTGTACCGCTTGCATTGGATACGGAGAGGTTCCCGGGACTCGATTCCTCCATCAAGGTTCACGACGGCTTCAAGGATGCACAGGCGAGGTAAGACTGTCACTACTGTCAAATTCACACCTTCGAACAATAATTCGAATTGGTCCAGAGCCTCTGCAGATGTTCTTGCAGCTGTGCAAGCTGCCATGTCGACGTATGAATCTACTTCCGTGACAATGGTTGGCCATTCTCTCGGTATGTGGCGGTGAGCAGAGAGAATGGTGTAAAATTTTGATGCTTTTGTCTTCGAAGGCGCGGCTATTTCGCTCATAGACTCAGTTTACATGCCGTTGCATCTCCCTTCGGGTACAACCTTCAAGACCATTGTCTACGGGCTTCCTCGAGTGGGCTTCCATTAACTTTCCGTGGCACGTGCTCCCCATTCTAACCTTCCTTCGGGACCGTCCAGGTGGGGAACCAAGCCTTTGCCGACTATGTCGATGCCGACTTGCATCTCACCCACATCAACAACAAAGAAGACCCCATCCCAACGCTCCCACCCATTTTCCTTGGGTACGTCCATCCATCAGGGGAAGTACACATCGAAGACTCGGGCGTGTGGGCGGCATGTCCGGGACAAGACAACGCGAGTACGGAGTGTATCGTTGGGGATGTTCCAACTATCTTTCAATGGAATGAAGCGGATCACGATGGGCCGTACAATGGAATCACTATTCAGTGTTCTTCGTCGTGAGAGGGCGGGGTTTCGTCGCTTTTAGGGGTCGAGGGAGAGGAGGGAGAACGGATGAGATGCTTGATTTTCAATTGGGGCATGATAACTAACAACACAAATTCGCTTCGGGTCATTTTTCGGGTTCACTATTAGGGTCGGAAGCGATTATACATAAATGTATGGCAATTGTCTACATCGGCAAAATGAGAATGGGTTTTGGGATGGGTTTTGGCGTTCTGCTTTCGGGTTAGCTCGAAGTTTGCTCCAAATGGTAATTTTTCTTCATCTTTTGAACGGCGTTTCGCTTGGGCAGATCTCAGATTATATCGCTGATTATCGTGGCCGCTGCCTGAACTGATACCACCAAGCGATCATATCAAGCTGGCACCATCGTCATATCATAGAGCGGCTGGCATAAAATGATTCTGGTACATAGTAACTAGCACATCACATTAAAAGATTCCTTGTCAGCGAATGAGTTTACATAGTACTGCTCATAGGCTTTGAGATATGACTCCTTTGATGGATTAATCCCAGTAATTGATGTTTCGAACACCGGAACAAGCTCCACTGCATGCACTATATCCGTTAAGGGTACCACCACATAATAGCTTGATGGACCAGCTGCAATGTTGTTGATAGGTGGATGTTGGACTCTATAAAGGCCCACGCCCTCCCTGTCGGCCATAGGATCAGCACACACAGTGAAATACTCAACAAAAGCGAGGGGAGACTCTAGATATGAGGGGAGCTCCACATGTGTGTGAACCTTTGGTGCAAAAATGGCTTTGACCCGGGCAACATCTGAAAATGGATCAGAATACAAATAAGACACTAACAAATGCTGACTCGTCATATTATCCGTGTCTGGGCAACTAAGGAGCACAGCGTCATGCACTCCGAACGGGTGTTCCTCAGAGTGTGGGTGAGCTTGAATGACTTGACTACGCATCAAATAACGTGACTGAAAAGACAAGTGCTGCTGAATGCGGCACTTGTGCCAGACATTAAATCTCCCCAAGGAGGGGGACCACAAATATGTCAGGTCACCGCTGGAAGCAATGTGAATGTAATGATTGATATACTGTGTAGCGTGAGGGAAAGGGTAAAGGTCTTCCATCTGAGTGACAGTAATCCCCACATGGTCGGGCTTAACAGTGACATGGAACGCGACTGCCCCAGATGAGGACAGGAAACCTTTAGGGTCTGTGAAGAAATTGTGGAAATGGCGAGGTCCAGAGAAGGATAACTCCTCGTCAGGGAGAATGCAAGTCATGAAAGAAAACAAGGGGTTGATGGTGGAAACCTCCTCATCTTCGACGACAATGAGATTTTCAAGTGGCTGTGTCGATTTATGGAGAAGGAGGTACAGGTCAAAGCAGCGTATATTTTCTTCATGATTGAGTAAGGTGATGATCTGATCCACAAAAGTGTTTGCTTGCCAGCTGGTTCTTTCGAACAAGTGTTTGCAGTGAGTGATGAGGAGATGTTCTGTAACATCAGCAGTGTACTGCATCAGGGTGCCATTATCTTTAATGTTCCGTGCGAAGCTCTGCATAACCTCCAGCTTTGGGATGTTGAAATCCGTCTTTACCCCACTAGTCCCACGCCGAGCCCCAGCATTGATAATGGATTGCCTATTTAAATGGAATTCAGCTAGTGCATCGACCATTGATGCAATGGATGCATCGGTGTGAACAGGATTCTGTGCCTTGTAGATAAACTCGATGAGAGAACGTATGGTATAGACAAAGAGAGGCGTGACGGTGGGAGAGGATTTTGCGACCATAGGAACGATTGTGCGCTGGATATCATGATGATCACAACCTGTCATTTGCTTGACATGCGATATGCCTGAGGTAAAGTGACGGACACCAATATGCTTATGTTGGGTTTTGTAGCAGGTATCAAGGACATGGTGTCTGGCAATCTCCTTGCACCACTTGAGTGGATGGTCGAAAAAAAATTTATGGCAAGAGTGTAACATTTCGCCATTTAGAAAACAAGCAGGATCTGCATGCTTCCAGTCTCTCCAGAACGGCAGATGAACCCCGAGAAGTTTGATCGCCTTGGCCCTCTTTTGGAAGTTAGTAATATCCCAGGGATGAACAACGGCACATAACTCCTGGATTTGCCTCAAGGTGTTTGCACCACTCCGGGGGGGATGAGGAAAGGTATCGCCGAATTGCGATAGAGTAGCGGTAGTAACGGGAGATGAATTTTTGGCGACGCATGCAACGAGTTGCTGTTCTGGTAGATCAGCAATATAGGTGACGAGGGGAGTGAAGCAGTTGCGAACGTATCCCAGAGCGTCAGTCATGGGTGCACCATGTTGTGCGGCGTGTTTGAGTGATGTGAAGATGGTGTCCATGCACGAGTGGAAAAGGCGAGCAGACAGGATTGTTTGGAAGTCTGGATGAACATCGAAATCAGGAACAGGCATGAAGCCAACACAATGCCAAGCATGCGAGGTGGCCTGCATCCTGATATCCGATTGGATATTGCCGATGGTAACGAAAATAGGATGCATCTCAAGCCCTCCTGTATGGCGCGTTACAGGAGTCTTGTCAAATGCGATGATAATAGGCACTAACGTAGCACCATCTGGGAGATGGTCCTGTACAGAGTCAAATAAAGGACAAAAAACTTGCAACATAGCGCACCTGAATTTCATGGGCGCGATCTGCCATAAAAAACTCACTGTACTCCCTCTCTCCCCCTCACATAACGATGTGTGGATCGAAGGTCATATAGTTGGCAAAGACCAGGTTACTTAATATATCTTCCACGACCGCTTTTGCATTGCGCCAGATAAGATGAATAGGTCGAGTGGTTGGACAGCCTTGAAGGGTTACCGTGGTACATTGCCATTCAGGACCACTGGGCAAGTTGTCCATCCACCCACATAACTGCTGAGCGGACGTGAACGATGGCTTGGGTCGTGTAAGAAACTAAGTTGAACAGTACTCATCAAATGTACATCACCAAAGAACTGATCACAATGCACCCATTTTAACTTGAGGAAATGAGTGATTTCTGTCTGGGTGAGGTGCGTTGTCAAAAACTTGGCCAGTTCCCATTCTCCTTCATCCTGAAATGGGTAATGTGGGACATGCATATGATGGTCTTTGTATTCGTCTTTCCGCAACTTGTCCATCAAGGTCTGACCTTCTCCATATATGAAACCCGACCTTGGATGATATCGTCCTTCGAGAGTCTCTCCAGGGTTCTGGAAAAAAGCGGGAGGGACAGATGTAGGGATTCTATTTGTCGATAGTAAGGCACATGGCATTGAGCCTAAATGGTTGGCCAAGTGAGCTGGTGACAGGAATGCTACATTGCAGCTGGGACATTCAATTGGTTCGCTGAAAATGTTGATACTGGTCAACTTATGTGCCAATAAACAGAACAGAACGCACGGCGAGTGCTCCAGGATTGACGGTGTGGCCATATTATTGTGCTTGCATATCATAGAGTAGTTTCAGAGCAGCAGCGACACCTTAAGGTATTCGAACTCTGCAGAATTCTGCGTTCCACAACTACACAACGATCTTGCTTGTACTATCTGTCAATATGGCAAATACTCCACGTCTCTCTTCTGTAACATCTTCCAGCAATTTTAGCCCTCGAACACCTTACTCTATCGACCAGTCTCTCTTTCAATCTCCCCCTCGCAACCGCCCAGAGCTTGGCGGTTTCAAGATGGAGCCTACCCCTCAAAGAGCTATATTCTACGATTCCTCCCCTCCACGGCTTCAGTCTCCTCAAAGGGTTAAGTCTGCCTTCAGAAAGCGTAGTACCCTTGAAGCTGACCTGAAGATGAAGAGAATGTCGCCTTACAAGCACCACACCTCTCCGCAGTCTCCTGAGGTGGGGTTTGCAATGAGATTAGGTAGAGCATCTCACAGTTTGCCGACATTCGATGATGTGGTCAAGGTATGTTGATCCAAAACATAAAGACATGCTCCAACATTTGATATAAATTAGAGGAATGATATCTTCCAGCATGACTTATCACAGTTGTCCAATGAACTCTTCAACAAATATTATATTGCCAAACTTGCCTCTAGGGACTGCATAGTCTCCTGCATCTCTGTGACCCTTCGTGAGATCGATGCCTTGGAAAAGATGAAAGATTTTCTTGTCGAGAGCCAGAAGCAGGAGAAAGAACAGCTAGCAGCGGCTAGCAAGGAGTTGGAACTCTTCGTGAAAGAGGCAAAGGCTCACAACAGCAGTGTCATGCGTGACATTGCATCTTGACATGCTCTATACACTGATGAACGTGCAGCTTTGACCGCTGCTGATAAGCAGCTG
Source organism: Pisolithus thermaeus (assembly GCA_024663475.1). NCBI lineage: Eukaryota > Fungi > Basidiomycota > Agaricomycetes > Boletales > Pisolithaceae > Pisolithus > Pisolithus thermaeus. The sequence goes on from JANFAF010000088.1 coordinate 170,618, forward strand.
AGCCAATTGTTGGCTCTATCCAACCATGACTCTATCTTAGGTGATTTGGATACAGATACAAGGGATGATGTGGTGTACGAGGATGACGAAGATGAGAGGAGTGAGGACGAGAAGGATGACAGCCAACTTTAGTGATGATCAGGCTGAATTTTAGTACGTTGCTTCCATGGAAAATTAACGTCATTCTCATTCCTATCTACCCAGATAATGTTCCTCCATACATCCAAATCATGTAGTACCTAGCGCAAGAAATTCGCAGCTTGTTATCTTTACATCATTTGTGACTGTTTGGATTTCGATGGTGTTATTGATTGGCATAAAAGATTAAAGGTCTCCTCTCCACTATTCCAACAGCGATACCCCCGCAATCAACCAGAGGACACAGAAATGTGAGTTACCCTTGCTGCGACTCACTGTGGTACTAACTTTTTACAGTTTCCTCCATGTTTTCCAGCGGGCGAAATCATCGGTGGTGAGCATGCTGTTGACAACATCCCGCAGGATCCGTCCTTTCTCGATGAACACCACTCCTACGGTGTGTCGTCCGTCTATAATCCGCAGCAAGTCAACGATTCCCAGCCAACTGCGATGACATTCACGTTTCGTGACCCCGTACTGCCATCGTACTATACATTTCCCGACCCTATTCTACCGTTGCATTATCCTCAGGCATCTTCATTCGTCACCTATCCCCAATCAACTGATCTGCCCTTTCCCCCTGCATTAACTACATCTGGTGGTTCCCAATCGACCCCCCCAGCCACCCATCCCCACTATCCATCGCAGCTGGCCCAGCCTGACCTTGATCCGTTCCTATCGTCCTCCCAGTCAACGTCACAAGTTCGTATGGAACACCTGCCGACAATGGGCACATCGCATACCCTCTATACCAATCCATTGGTTCCGATCCGTGCCGGTGAGATCGCTACAGACTCGTTTCGTCGGACGAATGTTATAACGGTATGTATTTTTTAATACATATGTATGCGTAAATAGTAGTGCTATGCTAATCTGTATGATAGGGTGTAACTACAAGACCTGCAGTGTGTCAACATCAAACGTGAATGCCATCCCTGCCTCCACCTCCAGCAACCTCCAGTGCGCCTGCCAGGGCTGCCAGCTTCACAAAAGAACAGATGAAAGCCCTGCATGCAATGACCAAGAATAATATTTGTCGCTATATGTTCAATGAAGAGGCGGTGCCACGTACGAGGCTGGCGAGAGACTCGGCTCTCAGGGATGCTGTCAGTATGGCATCCAACACCCTTTTCGGCTGCGATCCTCCTCCAGTGGTGAAGCTTAGGCCGTGGTGTGTCGATGTCATGTGGGGGATACGGGACGCCTTCCGACAATATGCAAAACGTACGATAGATATCTTTTTTGATTTACTACCCCCCCTAGAGAGTGATGAGGATGAAGCCGAGACTAGACACCCAAACGTCCACACATGTCTCGCGTGAAAGGATTATGACGTGTTCCATCTGAAAGAAGCAGTAAGTGCTTCGTCTTCATGAGTTACAATCTAACATGACTATGCCAGGGCACCACGAAATATTTCCAACACGACTCCATTCGTCGCAGCATCGCCTATGTTGTGTGGTGGGAACTTCAGTGCCCTGAGGTACTCAATGCAGATACCATGGCTCCCCTCATCACATTAACCTCAACTTGCCTCCTCGTTGCTCTTGAAAGTCGCGTTTCCAAAGTCCACGACAGGACGTTGGGTGAAGCGGAACATTTTACTCATACGTATCGGGAGATACGTTCTTTCATTGACACTGTGGTTTTAGCAAATGAGACCAATCATCAATCATTCGTCGCGTTTTGTAGTTTGATCATTAGCCAAACTAAAGCACGGGATCTGGATGTATCATATGTAGACGACGACTTTTAGAGTACGCTGATAATGATAAGATCAACCTGCCGTTCAAGCGACCATTATCAAAAATATAATTTTTTCTGCATGATGGATCAGCCAATCAGAGTGTTTTCCGTCGAACACATAACACGCATAAGCTAGTAACTTTAGCTGGAAGGCTATTTCATTTCAGCCAGTTTGCAGATGCAGGACTATTTCCTGCATCTGCAAACTGGCTGAAATGAAATAGCCTTCCAGCTAAAGTTACTAGCTTATGCGTGTTATGTGTTCGACGGAAAACACTCTGATTGGCCGATCCATCATGCAGAAAAAATTATATTTTTGATAATGGTCGCTTGAACGGCAGGTTGATCTTATCATTATCAGCGTACTCTAAAAGTCGTCGTCTACATATGATACATCCAGATCCCGTGCTTTAGTTTGGCTAATGATCAAACTACAAAACGCGACGAATGATTGATGATTGGTCTCATTTGCTAAAACCACAGTGTCAATGAAAGAACGTATCTCCCGATACGTATGAGTAAAATGTTCCGCTTCACCCAACGTCCTGTCGTGGACTTTGGAAACGCGACTTTCAAGAGCAACGAGGAGGCAAGTTGAGGTTAATGTGATGAGGGGAGCCATGGTATCTGCATTGAGTACCTCAGGGCACTGAAGTTCCCACCACACAACATAGGCGATGCTGCGACGAATGGAGTCGTGTTGGAAATATTTCGTGGTGCCCTGGCATAGTCATGTTAGATTGTAACTCATGAAGACGAAGCACTTACTGCTTCTTTCAGATGGAACACGTCATAATCCTTTCACGCGAGACATGTGTGGACGTTTGGGTGTCTAGTCTCGGCTTCATCCTCATCACTCTCTAGGGGGGGTAGTAAATCAAAAAAGATATCTATCGTACGTTTTGCATATTGTCGGAAGGCGTCCCGTATCCCCCACATGACATCGACACACCACGGCCTAAGCTTCACCACTGGAGGAGGATCGCAGCCGAAAAGGGTGTTGGATGCCATACTGACAGCATCCCTGAGAGCCGAGTCTCTCGCCAGCCTCGTACGTGGCACCGCCTCTTCATTGAACATATAGCGACAAATATTATTCTTGGTCATTGCATGCAGGGCTTTCATCTGTTCTTTTGTGAAGCTGGCAGCCCTGGCAGGCGCACTGGAGGTTGCTGGAGGTGGAGGCAGGGATGGCATTCACGTTTGATGTTGACACACTGCAGGTCTTGTAGTTACACCCTATCATACAGATTAGCATAGCACTACTATTTACGCATACATATGTATTAAAAAATACATACCGTTATAACATTCGTCCGACGAAACGAGTCTGTAGCGATCTCACCGGCACGGATCGGAACCAATGGATTGGTATAGAGGGTATGCGATGTGCCCATTGTCGGCAGGTGTTCCATACGAACTTGTGACGTTGACTGGGAGGACGATAGGAACGGATCAAGGTCAGGCTGGGCCAGCTGCGATGGATAGTGGGGATGGGTGGCTGGGGGGGTCGATTGGGAACCACCAGATGTAGTTAATGCAGGGGGAAAGGGCAGATCAGTTGATTGGGGATAGGTGACGAATGAAGATGCCTGAGGATAATGCAACGGTAGAATAGGGTCGGGAAATGTATAGTACGATGGCAGTACGGGGTCACGAAACGTGAATGTCATCGCAGTTGGCTGGGAATCGTTGACTTGCTGCGGATTATAGACGGACGACACACCGTAGGAGTGGTGTTCATCGAGAAAGGACGGATCCTGCGGGATGTTGTCAACAGCATGCTCACCACCGATGATTTCGCCCGCTGGAAAACATGGAGGAAACTGTAAAAAGTTAGTACCACAGTGAGTCGCAGCAAGGGTAACTCACATTTCTGTGTCCTCTGGTTGATTGCGGGGGTATCGCTGTTGGAATAGTGGAGAGGAGACCTTTAATCTTTTATGCCAATCAATAACACCATCGAAATCCAAACAGTCACAAATGATGTAAAGATAACAAGCTGCGAATTTCTTGCGCTAGGTACTACATGATTTGGATGTATGGAGGAACATTATCTGGGTAGATAGGAATGAGAATGACGTTAATTTTCCATGGAAGCAACGTACTAAAATTCAGCCTGATCATCACTAAAGTTGGCTGTCATCCTTCTCGTCCTCACTCCTCTCATCTTCGTCATCCTCGTACACCACATCATCCCTTGTATCTGTATCCAAATCACCTAAGATAGAGTCATGGTTGGATAGAGCCAACAATTGGCTCAGCTGCTTATCAGCAGCGGTCAAAGCTGCACGTTCATCAGTGTATAGAGCATGTCAAGATGCAATGTCACGCATGACACTGCTGTTGCGAGCCTTTGCCTCTTTCACGAAGAGTTCCAACTCCTTGCTAGCCGCTGCTAGCTGTTCTTTCTCCTGCTTCTGGCTCTCGACAAGAAAATCTTTCATCTTTTCCAAGGCATCGATCTCACGAAGGGTCACAGAGATGCAGGAGACTATGCAGTCCCTAGAGGCAAGTTTGGCAATATAATATTTGTTGAAGAGTTCATTGGACAACTGTGATAAGTCATGCTGGAAGATATCATTCCTCTAATTTATATCAAATGTTGGAGCATGTCTTTATGTTTTGGATCAACATACCTTGACCACATCATCGAATGTCGGCAAACTGTGAGATGCTCTACCTAATCTCATTGCAAACCCCACCTCAGGAGACTGCGGAGAGGTGTGGTGCTTGTAAGGCGACATTCTCTTCATCTTCAGGTCAGCTTCAAGGGTACTACGCTTTCTGAAGGCAGACTTAACCCTTTGAGGAGACTGAAGCCGTGGAGGGGAGGAATCGTAGAATATAGCTCTTTGAGGGGTAGGCTCCATCTTGAAACCGCCAAGCTCTGGGCGGTTGCGAGGGGGAGATTGAAAGAGAGACTGGTCGATAGAGTAAGGTGTTCGAGGGCTAAAATTGCTGGAAGATGTTACAGAAGAGAGACGTGGAGTATTTGCCATATTGACAGATAGTACAAGCAAGATCGTTGTGTAGTTGTGGAACGCAGAATTCTGCAGAGTTCGAATACCTTAAGGTGTCGCTGCTGCTCTGAAACTACTCTATGATATGCAAGCACAATAATATGGCCACACCGTCAATCCTGGAGCACTCGCCGTGCGTTCTGTTCTGTTTATTGGCACATAAGTTGACCAGTATCAACATTTTCAGCGAACCAATTGAATGTCCCAGCTGCAATGTAGCATTCCTGTCACCAGCTCACTTGGCCAACCATTTAGGCTCAATGCCATGTGCCTTACTATCGACAAATAGAATCCCTACATCTGTCCCTCCCGCTTTTTTCCAGAACCCTGGAGAGACTCTCGAAGGACGATATCATCCAAGGTCGGGTTTCATATATGGAGAAGGTCAGACCTTGATGGACAAGTTGCGGAAAGACGAATACAAAGACCATCATATGCATGTCCCACATTACCCATTTCAGGATGAAGGAGAATGGGAACTGGCCAAGTTTTTGACAACGCACCTCACCCAGACAGAAATCACTCATTTCCTCAAGTTAAAATGGGTGCATTGTGATCAGTTCTTTGGTGATGTACATTTGATGAGTACTGTTCAACTTAGTTTCTTACACGACCCAAGCCATCGTTCACGTCCGCTCAGCAGTTATGTGGGTGGATGGACAACTTGCCCAGTGGTCCTGAATGGCAATGTACCACGGTAACCCTTCAAGGCTGTCCAACCACTCGACCTATTCATCTTATCTGGCGCAATGCAAAAGCGGTCGTGGAAGATATATTAAGTAACCTGGTCTTTGCCAACTATATGACCTTCGATCCACACATCGTTATGTGAGGGGGAGAGAGGGAGTACAGTGAGTTTTTTATGGCAGATCGCGCCCATGAAATTCAGGTGCGCTATGTTGCAAGTTTTTTGTCCTTTATTTGACTCTGTACAGGACCATCTCCCAGATGGTGCTACGTTAGTGCCTATTATCATCGCATTTGACAAGACTCCTGTAACGCGCCATACAGGAGGGCTTGAGATGCATCCTATTTTCGTTACCATCGGCAATATCCAATCGGATATCAGGATGCAGGCCACCTCGCATGCTTGGCATTGTGTTGGCTTCATGCCTGTTCCTGATTTCGATGTTCATCCAGACTTCCAAACAATCCTGTCTGCTCGCCTTTTCCACTCGTGCATGGACACCATCTTCACATCACTCAAACACGCCGCACAACATGGTGCACCCATGACTGACGCTCTGGGATACGTTCGCAACTGCTTCACTCCCCTCGTCACCTATATTGCTGATCTACCAGAACAGCAACTCGTTGCATGCGTCGCCAAAAATTCATCTCCCGTTACTACCGCTACTCTATCGCAATTCGGCGATACCTTTCCTCATCCCCCCCGGAGTGGTGCAAACACCTTGAGGCAAATCCAGGAGTTATGTGCCGTTGTTCATCCCTGGGATATTACTAACTTCCAAAAGAGGGCCAAGGCGATCAAACTTCTCGGGGTTCATCTGCCGTTCTGGAGAGACTGGAAGCATGCAGATCCTGCTTGTTTTCTAAATGGCGAAATGTTACACTCTTGCCATAAATTTTTTTTCGACCATCCACTCAAGTGGTGCAAGGAGATTGCCAGACACCATGTCCTTGATACCTGCTACAAAACCCAACATAAGCATATTGGTGTCCGTCACTTTACCTCAGGCATATCGCATGTCAAGCAAATGACAGGTTGTGATCATCATGATATCCAGCGCACAATCGTTCCTATGGTCGCAAAATCCTCTCCCACCGTCACGCCTCTCTTTGTCTATACCATACGTTCTCTCATCGAGTTTATCTACAAGGCACAGAATCCTGTTCACACCGATGCATCCATTGCATCAATGGTCGACGCACTAGCTGAATTCCATTTAAATAGGCAATCCATTATCAATGCTGGGGCTCGGCGTGGGACTAGTGGGGTAAAGACGGATTTCAACATCCCAAAGCTGGAGGTTATGCAGAGCTTCACACGGAACATTAAAGATAATGGCACCCTGATGCAGTACACTGCTGATGTTACAGAACATCTCCTCATCACTCACTGCAAACACTTGTTCGAAAGAACCAGCCAGCAAGCAAACACTTTTGTGGATCAGATCGTCACCTTACTCAATCGTGAAGAAAATATATGCCGCTTTGACCTGTACCTCCTTCTCCGTAAATCGACACAGCCACTTGAAAATCTCATTGTCATTGAAGATGAGGAGGTTTCCACCATCAACCCCTTGTTTTCTTTCATGACTTGCATTCTCCCTGACGAGGAGTTATCCTTCTCTGGACCTTGCCATTTCCGCAATTTCTTCGCAGACCCTAAAGGTTTCCTGTCCTCATCTGGGGCAGTCGCGTTCCATGTCACTGTTAAGCCCGACCATGTGGGGATTACTGTCACTCAGATGGAAGACCTTTACCCTTTCCCTCACGCTACACAGTATATCAATCATTACATTCACATTGCTTCCAGCGGTGACCCAACATATTTGTGGTCCCCCTCCTTGGGGAGATTTAATGTCTGGCACAAGTGCCGCATTCAGCAGCACTCGTCTTTTCGGTCACGTTATTTGATGCGTAGTCAAGTCATTCAAGCTCACCCATGCTCTGAGGAACACCCGTTCGGAGTGCATGACGCTGTGCTCCTTAGTTGCCCAGACACGGATAATATGACGAGTCAGCATTTGTTAGTGTCTTATTTGTATTCTGATCCATTTTCAGATGTTGCCCGGGTCAAAGCCATTTTTGCACCAAAGGTTCACACACATGTGGAGCTCCCCTCGTATCTAGAGTCTCCCCTCGCTTTTGTTGAGTATTTCACTGTGTGTGCTGATCCTATGGCCGACAGGGAGGGCATGGGCCTTTATAGAGTCCAATGTCCACCTATCAACAACATTGCAGCCGGTCCATCAAGCTATTATGCAGTGGTACCCTTAACGGATATAGTGCATGCAGTGGAGCTTGTTCCGGTGTTCGAAACATCAATTACTGGGATTAATCCATCAAAGGAGTCATATCTCAAAGCCTATGAGCAGTACTATGTAAACTCATTCGCTGACAAGGAATCTTTTAATGTGATGTGCTAGTTACTATGTACCAGAATCATTTTATGCCAGCCGCTCTATGATATGACGATGGTGCCAGCTTAATATGATCGCTTGGTGGTATCAGTTCAGGCAGCGGCCACGATAATCAGCGATATAATCTGAGATCTGCCCAAGCGAAACGCCGTTCAAAAGATGAAGAAAAATTACCATTTGGAGCAAACTTCGAGCTAACCCGAAAGCAGAACGCCAAAACCCATCCCAAAACCCATTCTCATTTTGCCGATGGCCTGACTTGCACCTCCCGTACGACTGATCGGCGGTCCTTCTTGAACGGACAAACTTATATGATGTACGCGCGTTGAGTTGTGCAGACATATTTCTGACACCGTCTTTTTCTTCCCTCGGGGGCAGAAATATCCCTCCTGGACTCGGTCCCAGCACCTCTCATGACTTACGATAACTTTTTTTTTTTTTCATTAGTAAATGAGCATAGTCACCCCAACTCGTCGTCAAACTGCAGCGCATACGTACATCAGCATCGCGAAATGCTGAAAAGGAATGTACGACGTGTACTTCAAGTGCTTCCTCGATATCGGGCACAGTTCCACCAGGAGTCTCTTTCGGAGCTCTGCCCAGATCCACTGCTTTATGGAATGTAGAGCGGTTCTCTCCCGCGTTGTATCTTCCACAATGTCACTCATCAATAAAGTACGCCTATGAGATTAACAAGGCCAGTACGACCCACCATTTCGTGAATTAGCACACCATCCTTATCCTCATCTACCCCCGAGCTCAACGATGGTATCCCAACCCTCCCTGGTTAAATCATATTCATTCATCCACTCGATCACGTCGTCCGCAGCATCCTGCACGAGCCCTTGTAAAGAAGTATGCACAATCCCCCTAATACGGGACCCACCGATCCATCTGTGACAAGGGGTTTGACGAGGTGAAGGAAAATCACAGGTACATACGATTGTCCGATTTCAACTTCATCCCCCGAAATTTTGAGCCTCATCCGAGCTTGAATATCACTCAACTGATGACCTTTTGAGTTCTGACCCAACCATCTGCCAATAATGATAGTGTATAAGCCAGACATTCTACAGAGCACTACCGCGGGCGCGGGAGTAGAGCGAACGAGGAAGATGGGGGAAAAGACGTACTGAGGGAGCGACATCCCGCTCAGACCACCATATCCCATACCACTTTCATACACGAACGATGAAGGTCGAATGGTAGAACAAACAGCATGCGGTGGAATTAACGACCAATGTTGCTCCGGTCTTGAGCCACCAGTGTAAGCGCAATCCCGAATAAAACTGCGATAAAAGAAATGCAACGCACCCGTGTATGAGTATGTCTACAAGATCCGAGTCTGAAATTGACAACGAAGCCTTATCCATCAACCATAAGTGCTCCAACGCCTTTAGAGGATCTTCCGAATCTCGAATTCCTGCAGGCTGGATTTTGAGATAGTTTTCCTAAACCTATTGTCAGCAACTTTGACGCACGACCCCGCCAGAGTCGACAGCAAACGAAATACGCACCTATATGAACGGCACAAAAGCATGATCATCGAAATACAGTTCCATCTTATCATTTAACGCCTCTCTCGAGGCTCCCGAAAACAAATCAGGGACCAAACATTTTACTCGTCGCGTCGAACGGCGTCAGCATTGTATATTTTTTCATTTACTACTTTGGCACTGCCCAGACTCGTTTGTTAGTATCAACTTCCGCACAACACCTAAACAACGCAAGGTGGGAGAGAAAACACGCATAGGTCCTTGCCCTCATTAAAGGGTCGTCATATCGTTCCACAACCGCCAGATCGATCCGACTGGGCATCTTTCGATAAGTTGATCGATAACGTTGTTAGAATCTTCATCTCTACCCTGTCACATGCGTTAACGACAGGTCAGCACGGACATCGGGTGCATGTTTGACATTAGAAATGCGCTCGTCCCTCCTCTTAGAACAGAAAAGAGAGAAACAAGCGCGTACACTTTCCTGTATGCAATCAAAAGCATCCTCGACTGTACAGCGCCAGCGTCCGGTCTATCGAACAGACTAGATACTCACGTTATCCATCCATATTGCACCAACATGTCGTCTACTAAGAACGGCTCACACCCTGAATGGCGACTTGGACGTCATGGACGGTCAATGGTCTCGATTTTTGTGCGCCTGCGTCGTTGGCAACGGATATAATAGGGATCTGCGCGCTTTTGCGTCAGCGCATTATCCGAACGAAGGCAAATACCCTAGTCTTCTCAATCACCGCGTTTGATGCGCCTACGCCACCTCTATCATCCGCTGACATCCCATTCACTTCGTCTATCCATGATGAAGCACGTCCGATCTATGGTGGTCACGCCAAGCCATTGGTCTTCTTCATGAATCACCCATCAGCACCGAACCTGTAGCGGAAAGTGCACCAACGTACGTCTTACCTGGCCATCCGTCCGTCCAGAAGACGATTATTGATGTTCATTCCATCCTGTGCCCAAATCATCCAGTCCTCCAAGAACACAGCACGCATGACACGACGTGCTCCTCGTGTCGCTTGTGTTCATGTCGATGGGTGTATACCCCTCCGTCTTAGCACACAGATGCACAAAAAGTAGATTTTCCTATTCCTGGGGGACCGGTCATTACATATGTAAGACGGCGCGGTAAACATTCGTAGCGTTCTTTCCGGGTTCCTTGAAGTTAAATTTCGGGCTTGATGGCCTGCGACGACGTTGGAACGAGGAGATAGCCTAGGAAGAGAGGAAAAGGAGTAACTACCAGTCCCGTAACCACCGTCTCAGTTTTTGCACCTGCCCTTTGATCCCACTTATTTCTTTCAAAGTCTTCGGCACATACCTAGTAGTCCACAGATGGGTTGACATATCCGAAATTTTCGAGGTGCGGATGTGCGAAGCGTCATTAGCACCTTGCATACAACAAGAAGTTGTATCCTTCAAGTTCAAGCAAAGAAAACTCACCCCCCAGGCTGCCCCCTGTGGCCCCGCCATCCTTAGCCTTTTTTATCTCTCTTATCACCCTTTTCTCCATCTCCCTCGCCCGCACTTCGAATCCTCTCCTCATCCCACTCCATCCTCCTCCTCTACTCCTCATCCAGTCCCACAGACTTTGCATCCGTACCGCCCTTTAATCTCGGTGTGTCGAGGGTTCACGCAGGTAGAGTCCAGTTGATTCGTGTCTTCGTGGCGCCCATGGTTCCGTCTTCCAATGCAAGAGAAGGGTCATTTTACACATTAGAACAGACGAGACACCCTCCAAATAGTGTGCGAGGGCTTGATTCATTGTATGGTCTTCTCTGGTTCTTTCGTCGCTCGCTTCTCTGCCTCCCTTTGTGTGCGAAACGGCATCCGTTGCGTTTGTATGGAGTGCTTGGGACACTTGTTTACATCGTTCTTATTGCACTTTCTGACTATGCCCACTGTGCTTGCCTCAGCTTCCGCCGTACGACGGACGATCCTTGTTGAGCCTATGCTTTGTTCCCATTGCGGCAGGTTCAGCTGACGTCGGAAAAACTGTAAATGTCACGCGCTGTCACATTTCTACCATATGCGGTAGGACCATTGTTGATTGTAAGTTTTGATCGGACCTCCTTCAATACGTTACCCAGGAGGATTTCGCTCGCCAACATCGACAGACAATATTCGTCCAAGTCAACTTAAACCCGTCCTGCTTACCATGCGTGCGCACATTCCTCTATTGGTGCCGCCGAAAAATATCTGCTGCGCGTGTTCGCCTAGGTCGCTACATAGCTCCGGGGCGTGGGTCCAGCAGGGTTCGCGAACTGTTAATGGGTGTCCATCAAAGATTGATGACCAAAATTCTCGTTCTCTAGTGACGTGGTAATATGATGCCGAGCAAGTGGCACTGGCGGAGATCACAAGCTGTTGCTGCTTGTGATCTACAGCATGTGGACGACGATGGACGCTACCATGCTCCTGATCACGGTATATCCTACAGCTTGGCTGTATGCTTCCACGTTCGTGAAACAATTGCAGTGATTTCACGCTATCTTGTTGCTGTGGGTTGATGTTGATGATTCAACTATCTGGCAGAGCATTGGGCCCCAGCAGCTCTTATATCGTCCCTTCATCCTCAACCGGCGTCGAAAGAGGAAACCAATGACAATAAAAGATTTCAGCACGGAATCCCATTCCCGCAACCCTTTCATTTTCTTCTTTCCTTCTTTATATGTATATATCGATCCCAGGCATCGTGGCCTGTGGCTTTAACAGTATGAATGCACAATGCTCAGAACACGTGCTCCCTCGACTGACTGTGGGTAATTGACAGACCAGAGGCCCATGTCAATTCCATAAAGACACAGGGCAAAACGGTATGGCACCCGCCGACTAGTTTTCCTTGGGCATGTGGCAGCCATAAAGTACACCAACTAACCATGGGACATCCGCCGAGCCGTACCATGTCGTACTACCTCGCTGTCGCTTTCCTTTTGGTCGGCACATCCGCCCATGCCCTCACCGTGCGTCAGAGCATCACCGGTCTCACCACGTCCCAGATCGATTCCTATACACCATACACTTACTATGCCAGCGCCGCGTACTGTACTGCTGCTCAGACCCTCGCCTGGAATTGTGGCAGTATGTGTCACCCACCTTCCATATCCCTGCAACTTGACGCGTGTCTTGCCTCGCAGCCAACTGTGGGGCTAATTCCGATTTCTTACCTGTTGCTTCCGGGGGCAATGGCGACTCTGTTCAGTATTGTACGCGTCCTCTTTTGTTTCCGCGTGTGGAAGTATCTGTTGACATACATCGTTAGGGTATGTCGGATACGACCCTTCGCTCGGCACTGTGATCGTCGCGCACCAGGGAACTAACCCCTCCGAGATGTATGTTCTCTCGCACTTATCATATTTCATTCCTGTGTAACGATTTGCTCCCATTGCGAAATAAAAGTTTGCCCCTCGTCACCGATGCCGACCTCTTCCTGACGAACCTTGATTCTTCGCTGTTTCCCGGGATCTCCTCTGACATCGAGGTCCATAATGGTTTCATGAACGCACAAGCGTCGTAAGTTTTTTTGTTGCCGTGAAACTTACCACTTCTATTTGATATCATCAATGATATCTCCGTCATTGTCTAGGACTGCGACGGAGATTCTAGCGGCTGTGCAGACGACAATGTCGAAGTACGGGACAACGACTGTCACATTGGTCGGCCATTCCCTGGGTAATTGGTTTTGGAGTGCTGTGCACTGTAGACATTTTTCTGACGCTGTCGCTCTCTTCCCGAATTGTCAGGGGCGGCAATATCCCTCCTGGACTCGGTGTACCTCCCCCTTCACCTTCCTTCGGGCACGAGTTTCCGGACCTTTACATATGGTCTTCCTCGGGTAATTCTCCTTCCTAACCTCACTTCGGGATATTCCTGCCTGACGCATCCGCAGGTCGGTAACCAAGCTTTTGCAAACTATGTAGACGCCAATTTGCACTTGACCCACATCAATAATAAGGAGGATCCGATCCCAATCTGCCCAGGCATGTTCCTCGGCTTCGTCCATCCCGCTGGAGAAGTCCATATCGAGGATTCTGGGGAATGGGCTGCATGCCCTGGACAAGATAATCCAAGCACCCAGTGCATCGTAGGTGATGTACCGACGATTCTCCAGGGTAATGAATCAGACCACGATGGTCCTTACAATGGGATTGAGATGGGTTGCTAGTTATGGGCACACGGTTTACCGTGTAGGGGCAACACATCAGTAGGAGGGTGACGGAGTGAGCACTCGTACGTTGGAAATGGGGGGAAAGCTAAACTCATTCAAATATTTCCGATGTTGACATGGACACACGAACGTAGAACTCCTGTACAAACATTATGTAAATACCCGATGAGCAATTTGAGGCTATAACAACTTTCTACATGTATACGTACCTCTCGTCGAGCTGCGACATCATATCTCCCGAAGGAACTGTCAGCTGAGTTGGGGCCGCTTGTATGTCTAAGACACCGTTGGAAAGGCAGCAAGTGCAGCACCTGGTTAGCGCCCGTACTTAGAGTTAGCGCCAGCACCATATCCTGATGGCATGTAATAGTAAGTACATGCCATCATTCCACCAGCTTGGTAAATCTTACTTGTTCGGTTCGCACGCGACGACGCCGATGAGTCGAAATTCCAGCCTTGTGTAAGTGTGTATGTCGTGAGACCAGTGTAAACGTTTCACTCTTTTTACTTTCCCTTTTCACGCTCTACTCATTCCCTGATGATAATCTTCGCTACAGGGGGGCTTGCCCTCAGCATGCTTGGACTACTCCAGGTCTGCGCTTCGCCAACTCCGACCCCGGTGCCCGTTGGGGATCAGAATATCACGGTCCTTACTTCATCACAAATAAACACTTTCACTCCTTATACATGGTATACCAGCACCGCATATTGTGCACCAGACAAAGTTATGTCCTGGGATTGTGGAGGTATGTCGTTCTTATGAGAATGGTGGCAAAGTCTTGCAAGAGAGTTGGGCTGGTTTGACGCGTTTGTCCTGTACCTGATGGATCGTATTTTACAGCCAATTGCGCCGCTAACCCCTACTTCAAACCTTTCGCGTCGGGTGGGGATGGTGCAGCGGTGCAATATTGTAAGGCATCGACGCTTCTTTGTGCTTGGATTCTCTTGATGATAGGGAACTCTGTATCTCCATGGTAGGGTTTGTTGGCTACGATCCTACCTTGGGCACTGTCGTCGTGTCCCATCAGGGTTCGGTTGTAGAGAATGTGTAAGTAATCTAAGGGCTACTTTATGATTTCCGTTGGCATACTTGTAGGAGGATCCGTGGAACACTGATTCTATCCTCGTTGGAAGGATTCCGGTCATAACAGACATACAGTTTGCCTTGGTTCCTTTGAACAGCAGCCTCTTCCCTGGTATTAGTGGTGATATCCTAGTTCATAGTGGATTTAGAGATGCGCAGGCGAAGTGAGTGCCGCGACACGCGCGTGTTACGAGGGGAGTTTCCGCCTCATCATCTTATTTTTTCACAGAATAGCGAAGGACGTACTCGATGCGGTCACACAAGCTATGACCAAATATGACTGCACATCAGTGACGATGGTTGGCCATTCACTCGGTCAGTCATAATACTCCCCATCGGGATGGACTGCAATACTGACAGAGAGTTGTAGGAGGCGCTATCGCACTGATCGATTCTGTATACCTCCCATTATGGCTTCCCAATGGGACATCCTTTCGAACTGTCACATATGGTTTACCCCGTGTAAGTTCCCTCACTGAGGACGTGACATACTCAGAAACCGCTTACATCTTGGTTCTTTAGGTGGGGAACTCCGCATTTGCTTACTACGTCGACGCCCATGCTCGCCTTACTCATATTAACAACCAGCATGATCCCGTTCCGGTCGTCCCCTTCAAATCAATGGGTTACGCACACCCGAATGGGGAGATACATATTGAAGGAAATGATGATTGGGCTATCTGTCCCGGTATGGCCTTTCCGAAAGTCGCCCTCGCACTCACACGTGATGATCTGGACTCTGTAGGACACGATAACCCCAGTAGACGATGTATTGTCGGCGCGGATGAACAGTCTTGGAAAGCGAAGTTAGCTGATCATTGGGGCCCCTATAATGGCATTATGCTAGGGTGCCCATATGATCCCTTGTGGGATGCTGCATGAAGCGCGTAGACTTGGGTCGTACACTTGTGACAGGCGCCTGCTGTGACTAGTGCATTTCCGAGTGTATCTCACAGTACTCAAATAATGCAAGCCCTTTGCTCGCTGAATTTAGCCTTCAAGTTATGTAAGTAGCAGCTGCAACCTGGGCCCCAGATCGGCACAGCGTTGGAAGTGAATGTGATTTGCTAGACGATCGATATCAGGTAAGCATTTTCACCATACCCCTAGATTGATGACCTCGTCGATTGGCATCTGAGCGACTGCGATTTTCTTAGCCACGCAACGAACTTGGCGGAGGTGCTTGACACGAAGGGAAAAAAGGCAGCAGCCAAAGAAGACCTCACATTGCACCAGACACTGGCGGACGACATGCTTGATTGCCACACCGGACAGCTCTCGTATTTTCAAGTATTAACCGCGTTGTGCATAAACGGACTGCATGTTAGTGCCGGCTGCGCACAATTACATGTCGTGGTGACTAGTAGTGTATACGGACGTTGACAAGTCTGAGTGACAGCTCAAAATAATCCCGATGTTAGCCATGGGTGTTCTTTGGCATGTCTCAGATAGCATCATGAAAGCATTGCACACATGCAATGCGACCTTCCTCTGACGACACCTTGGACAAGATTTCACTAAGGAATGGTGTGGATAGTTTCCATTTGGCATTCTCATGTATATTGCAAAAGTTAGGGGGTCGTCAAGTCGATTACATGTTGTGTAGGGTCGCAAGCACGAGGACCTATTTTGAAATATTCCGATTCGCAAGCATCACTGCCCATTATCCAGGAACGCATAGCAATTATAGTTATACTCGCTGAGGAAGCAAGGAGACGATGTAGGGGTACAAGGTGGTGAAGGCGAAGGCATGGAAAGTGGAGAAGTTTCTCGAAACGTTGAACTTTCCTGGAGCGAAGCGGCACAAAGTGAAGGAGAGAGCGAGGGATAAGGCTGGTTGCTTCCGTGACTGTGAACCGATTCGACCTTGATCATAGCTGTTTGCAAGCGTTAGACTGCCCTCATAAAGTTCGCTACTTGTACAAGGACTCACGAGACGTCGGTTCCACACCAGGCGTCGGCGAGTGAAGCTCGGGAAGTATAAAATTAGGCACGCTAGGAAGAAAGTTGAGAGCCTGGAGGAAGGCAGCTCTATCATGATCGGTGCAGACATTCGGTATGACAAATCCGATCACTGGCTCGCTTTCCGATATATCTACAACATACCGCACGTATACGCCGTCAGATGCAGAGCTATGCACAGCGATAAAATTTCACACCTCCTGCCGGAACAACACCACTTGGGGACACCGTGTAAATCTTCTTCACACTTTTAGGGGCGCGCTCAAGAGGAACGTCAGCCAGAAATAATTAAGTACGTGGATTTGCCTCACATGGGATACCGAGGGTACGATTTTGCAAAACTTGTCAGGGATCATGTCCTGCTGGCCCCGAATCCTTAATGAGGTAAGAGTACAAGATGTTAGACCCAGTGTCTCACGTCAAGCTGGATCCGCGTGTTGCTATGTATGGCGCCGCGGTGACTTCCACGTCTCCCAACCAGTTCATGTATGATATCCAAATCGTCCACGGTTGCATTGATAAAGAGACCGGTGTCCTCCGACGGGCATGCGGTTCTTGCGAACGGAAACCCATGGCTGTAAGTTCGTAGAAAGTTTGATGCCGAACACAGTTCTTCAGTGACCACCACTATTGACATCGAAACCGATGAAATCTGGCGAAGGTCTATGGCGGTGATAGGTAGATTATGTAATGGCCACTTCTGTTGATTCGCTTGTGTTCCGAGCTTATCCCCGACTTCCAAGTCGAACAGGTCTAGCGGGCATCATCCACCGCAGTACAAAACGATATAACATAATAGTAGAGACGTATAAGGAGGTAGCTACCACAGAGGAGATAATCACGAGACGAGAACGTCTGCTCGTCGCCCCGCATGCTAGTTCGAATCCTCAGTCTTCTATATGAACTACAAAGCCCAGCGTCACCTACCGCCGGGCTACTAGCACCCCCTATTGAAAACCGTCCCTTCCTACAAGGTTGTTACACACAGTTGAGACGGCAGTCTCGACAACCCGAGTTCGAGTCACATATATAGGGATCCATACGACGGGTTTCAAACATAGAAGTTCACATCGAATCCCCAGCGAAGCTAGGACAAAGGTTTTTGTGAGCACAAAAGTGGGCGAGTTTTATCAAGCAAATGGTAAGTTGATCGCAAGTGGACACTTAGTCTCGAGGGCCTTAGTATCAAGCGTAGGTGCGGGGCGACGAGCGGCTGTCTCGTCTTTCTTATGATTTCACTCTGTTGGTAGCTACCTTGTTATACGCTCGTAGTATTTGATATCTGTTACCATGGGGGCAGACAAGACACTTTGTCCGTCCTCATGCCCGCAATCGATGTCATTTCCCCGTCATAGGGTTTCACTATTTTTCTTAGACTACGTATGGTCTCGATTGATCATACCTAGTCGTCGTGTGAAGCTGGCTTGTTCGAGACTTCTGTCTCAACACTCCCCCTCAAGCCAGGTTCATACCTAGGCCTTTGGAGTGGAGTTCGTGTTTTATTCTAGTTAATGCTTTTGTAAAAATATCTGCTGTCATTTCAGCAGTAGGACAATATTTTAGTTCTATGGTACCATTCCTTGCACAATCGCGAATGAAATGGTTCCGAGTATCAAAATGTTTTGATCTTTGATGGTACTGTGCGTTCTTAGCGATCGCGAGTGCCGATTGATTATCACCATGGAGCGTCGTGGCTCCCCCTTGCGGATGTCCGAGTTCACGCAATAGATTTCGTAACCAAATAGCCTCGCGCACAGCATTTGCCATAGATGTGTACTTGGCTTCTGCAGTCGAAAGAGCGACATGGCTCTGTTTCTTTGAGTACCAGGTAACTGCACCCCCATTAAGGAGGGATACATAGCCAGATATAGACACCCGATCATCGTCGTTAGCGAAGTCGGCATCGGAATACATAGTTAGGTCACTCTTTCCCGCTCGGTAAGTGATGCCGGCGGTTACAGTACCGGCCAAATATCTCATGATACGCTTTCCCGCAGTCCAGTGCTGGAGCTGGGGGTTGGATGTGAACGATGCAAGTCGATTCACAGCATAAGTGATGTCAGGTCGTGTTGCGACAGAGGCATACGTTAGGTGCCCGATAAGTGTCGCATAGTTATTATTAGACTCTGCATTCCCGGGCTCCCCCTTTGAGAGTTTACTCCCAGGGTCAAGAGGGGTTTTCACTGTATTCGCATCTCGCATGCCATATTTTTGCAGTAGACCTTTGATATATTTAGATTGGGTGATAGTGAGTGTGCCTGCAGCACGATCACGTGTGATCTCTATGCCCACAATCTTGCTTGGATTGCCGAGGTCCGTCACCTCGAACATATGTTGTAGTTCCAATTTTAGACGTGTCATAAGGTCGACGCCATTAGTTATCAATATTAGGTCGTCAACCCACACAGTAATAATCTCTATTGTAGTAGAGGTCTTGCGTATATAGACACATGGATCGGACCGAATACGGGTGAAGGACACTTTCTCAAGCTTTCCATTGAGTTCATCGTTCCATGCTCGACCCGATTGTTTCAGTCCATACAGAGTTTTTATTAGTCGGCATAGACGGTCTGTACCATCCTCATAGCCTTCGGGTTGCTTCATATAGATTTCCTCTTTTAGTGTACCATTTAGGTACGCGCCCTTTACGTCCATCTGCTGGATCTCCCAATCTTGGGCATTGGCGAGTGATAAGATAAGTCGGATCGTCTCCAGGCAGACAACAGGTGAATATGTGTCATTATAGTCCATACCCGGTATCTGGGAATACCCTTTGGCAACCAGTCTCGCCTTGTATTTTTGTAAATTACCATCTTTGTCATATTTGTGGGTAAATACCCATTTATTGGATACAGGCTTCCGTCCCTTTGGCGGGTCTACTAAGTGCCATGTACCCTTATCATGTAGCTGTTGTAGCTCAGCCTGTACAGCCTTTTCCCAGTCAGGCCAATCAGGGGAGTTCTTTGCCTCCTCTAATGTTTTCGGGTCATCCTCACCCAGTGGAGTCTCATTAAATGTTAGGTACACTCGGTCCGCAGACGAGAGTTCTCGGCTACTCGAGCTGTCATCCAAATCGGGCTTGGTGCCCGAATGGGGTAGACTCAGATCTGGGCTTGACTTGTGTTGAGCCTTAGCCCGCTTACTAATTTGTTCCTCCAGTGCGGCTCCCCTCCGCTTCAATCTTATCTTGAGTGTCGAGGGGCACTCTGCGCTTGCCTCTGCACACCCATCTGCTTCCCCTGCAGGTTGCGAGTCAGGTGTGGGGAGATCATACTTGGTGAAACGATAATTTCGTGGGTGCTTTATCTGTTTCGTTGTTACATCAAAGTATTGAATAGCCTTCGAGCCATCCAAGAATCCCACAAATATGTGCGGGTGCGATTTTGCTGCTAGTTTGGAAACAGACTGACTTTCGTCCAGTATCCAGACGATTGTTCCAAATTCGTGTAAGTGGGAAACATCTGGCTTTATATTATGCCAAAGTTCGTAGGGAGTTTTGTCACAGGTACGTGTCCATGCACGGTTCCTTAGATATACTGCATGATTGATAGCCTCGCACCACAGGGAGTGCGGTAGACTTTGGGCCACAATCATTGCACAGGCTAGTTCAACAATGGTACGGTTAAAGCGTTCTGCCACACCATTCTGTGATGGTGAGTACGGTGCTGTGGGCTCGAGAGCAATGCCTTTGTCCTTGCACCATGTACTCATAACATTGTTGATATATTCAGTGCCATTATCACACTGAAGTCGTTTTGCTAGGATGCCATACTGTCTTTCCAGCATTGTCACATATTCCTTTACGCACTCTGTGGCTTCATTTTTAGTTTTCATATAGTACATCGTAGTGTAGCGTGTCGCATCATCTATGAACGAGATATAATATCTCATTCCGGTGATAGACGTAGTGCAGGCAGGTCCCCACACGTCTGTGTGTGTTAGCTCCCCCCGAGCCATTGCACGATGCCTGGCCTCGGATGGGTGCAGCTCGCGTGTCTGTTTAGCAGCTGTACACGCTTCACAATCAAAGTCAGATGATGTGTCATCTACCGTTAAACCGACAACCAACTTCTTGTGGAATAGCTTCCGAAGGCCGCTTAGGCCGATGTGACCAAACCTTCGGTGCCATGTTTTCCACGAATGCTTCTCAACAGCTTGATTTGCCTCATCGCACTTATGCTTAGTAGCTTCAAACTGTAGTTTGTATAGATTATTCTTTCTTTTTCCGATGCCAATCGTATTACCAGAGGCATCGTATAGTTTGATACGGCCTTTGCCACAGATGGAACAGCCACCTTGGCTGTCTAAGCGGCCAATCGAAAATAGATTGTTAGGCGATGTCGGCATGTGTAATACGTCACGCAGATGCACGGTAATAGTTCCGTTACTTAACTTACTACGGATGGTGACAGTGCCACATCCTAATGCGGTAGCAGGGTTTTCCCCAATGCCGGTTACTGTCTTGTTGGACAGCGGCTTGTATTCAGTGAACACTTCTCGCTGAGCACATATGTGTGAGGTTGTAGCACTATCGGCCAACCAGTCATAAGCTGAATACTCATCGGATTTTGATGACTTGTAGTCTACACTTTCAGTAGAACTAAAGGCTACATCACTGGAGCTTTTCTCTTCGACAGCACGATGCGCTTTGTCGGATCTACCTGATTGCTTATCTCTGTAGGACCGCTTCTTCTCTCGGTCTCGGGATCTGGATCTGGGGCGTCCCTTCCGCTCCCTATTTTTATCTGCACGTGGGTTGGTCCAACACTTGTTGGTGGTGTGACCAAATTTTCGGCAGTATCCGCATTTGGGTTTACCCTTGTAGTGGCAGTTGGACATCTTATGGTTCGTACATCCACATATATTGCAAGGGTCCAGGTCGCCGAGCTTACGTTTCCTCTCGGCACCCTTGGCATGATAGCTAGAATCCGTTTTCTTCTGACTAGCACGGCGCTCCCATTCGACACAAATAGCAGAGATGATTTCCTGCGTAGTAGTACCTTGGCTAGACGTACCAAGATAGCACGAGACGACGGGATCCCAGCTCTTATTGAGGGATGAGAGCAGGATAGCCTGAAAATGGGATTCTTCGATCATATCGCCCATCTCGTGTAAACGATTCTGGAGTTCGTGTAACGTGTTGACATGCTGTAATACGTCCGTGTCTTCTTCGGCCTTAGTCGCATATAGCTCTTGCCTAATGGCGGCAATAGATTCCTGTCCGCATGTCTCATGGACAACACGCAAATTTTGCCATAGGGTGGCACTCGTTTCTTCGCCCGGATGGGCATGTATCGTCTGACTATTAGCGAGATTAGTCATCAGGGTAGCGTACGCAATTTTGTCACGCTTCCGCCACTCCTTTAATTCCTCCGCTTCAAGGGTGGATGGCTTCGGGTCATGCCCGGCAACGATATCGTAGAGGTCACATGCATGCAGCACAGCCGTCATCTTCTTTTTCCATGCTGACCAGTTATTATCAGTAAGCTTCTCCGTCTTTTCTATCTTCCCCCCACTTTCTTTCTCTCTATCTGACGACCTCTCTCTTCTTTTTCCTTTATTGACAGTGGCTGGCATCAGCATCGGGTCGATCGTCGATGACAAGGACGTGGTAGGTCTGGCCACTGCAATGGCAGGGCTGTCAATAGGTACGATGTTTTCAGTAGTCGCAGGGGTTGCTGTTGGTGCTGACGAGGACGTAGTAGGTCCTGTCATGGCTGTGCTTGGGTCGGGCTGGCAGTTTGCCATAGCTGGGGGTTGCCCCCTCTCAGAGCGAAGTTTTCGTGGCAGGGTGTACTCGTTGGCTCAGAGGTACAAGCCGGGGCTCATAACCTTTTGTGAGCACAAAAGTGGGCAAGTTTTATCAAGCAAATGGTAAGTTGATCGCAAGTGGATGCTTAGTCTCGAGGGCCTTAGTATCAAGCGTAGGTGTGGGGCGACGAGCGGCTGTCTCGTCTTTCTTATGATTTCACTCTGTTGGTAGCTACCTTGTTATACACTCGTAGTATTTGATATCTGTTACCATGGGGGCAGACAAGACACTTTGTCCGTCCTCATGCCCGCAATCGACGTCATTTCCCCGTCATAGGGTTTCACTATTTTTCTTAGACTACGTATGGTCTCGATTGATCATACCTAGTCGTCGTGTGAAGCTGGCTTGTTCAAGACTTCTGTCTCAACAAAGGTACAGCGGGAGGAGGGGGACAATGCACCCCTCAACAGATGCAGCATGCTTATAAAAGAGTAGCTGCCACGCATGAAATAGACCAAGAACTACTCGTCATCCTGAAGACTTGCCCGACTATTGAGTGGTCATCTGAAGTCCAGTTATGCTCTGCACCCAAATGGTTCGACCGCTACATTGAATTGACCATCTTCGTCGCATACTTACGAGTTGCTACGTCCCCATAGTCAACCCCCATTGCCTTTGTCTCTGCGTGCATTGCCTCCACCATGGACAAGAGCTGTCAATTTTGCCCTCTCTTTCCATGACTGATTTACTGGATGTAGGTTGGGTTGTACCTCCTCCACAGAGAACGCTCCTCCTTCACCCCAGTCCTCTCTACCTTTCATGGAGGCCAAGTGCTATTATGCTGACTTAGTCAGAGCAGGTGCCGGGACATTCCGGTAGCAAGCGTCCAGCCGAGCGGCAAGCCGCAAGCGAGTGCACTGGCGCTGCACACCTCCACCGCCTTCCCTCGTCGTCGATCCCCCACTAAGTCACTCCTCCTCGCTAGCACTACACTCTTTTATCCCACCCGGCTCTCCCTTGTTCCCTTACCGTAACTACACCTGTGATTAGAATACACATGCCTTCTAGAGCAGCGCTGCCTGGCGTGAGATCTACACAGCCCCAACGAGAGCATCCTGTCTAAGAGGCAAGTCGGTGGCCCGCCCTCCCGAGCGGCACCACCCGCCTGCCTTCGCTCGAGCTAACGCTCGGCCCAGCCCAACCAACTGACAGGATCTTCGAACGAGCGGCTTGCGACAGACGAGGCTGGAGTCCCCTTCCCCAGTCTTGGTGGCCCGCACCAGCACCAGTCTGTGGGCATTGCCCAAGTGCCTGAAGGCATTCCTCGTGCGGAAGCAGCTCTATCCTGTCTTCGAACATAAGCTAAATGATGTCTGGGATGGTGACTTGGCTCGTAAGGTCCATGCTTGCCTCAATGAGATGGGTATCAAATGGACAAGTACCAACATCGTTCGTATTGGCAAGGTTGGAGAGTCCCTGCCTCTGTACCCATCATCCTTTGGATAGGTGTGGTTCCGAAATCTCTCCCCAGAAAAGATGGAAACACTGTCACATCAGGTGCCAGAAGTTCTCCATGAGTTCGACATTTGAATGCGCTGACTGCCGTCGTTCATGTTGATGGACACCGACGAGGTTCTCTCCGACGAACACACACCATTACAAGTATTACAAGACCTGTTCAGGACGTGATCTCCTCGTTACTTAGAGCTGAACCCACAGACAAGTGAACTTGTCGATGGAATGTACGTTTCACATACCCACCGCTTCGTAGCCCACGGACGACCGGGACTCTCGAATTGATTACTTTGCCTCACGAACGTTTTGAAGGTGGCGCCAACCTGGCCAACTCTCGTTTTCTCCCACTTCACAGCTGGCCCTTGAAAAGCTCGAAATTCGCTTTAACCCTCCACCCTGGCCACGTACCTCGCGTCGAGAGATGCTGTTACCAAGCCAGGTTACATGAACTTTACTTCAAGCGCTCATAGCGCTCACTCCTGTCCTTTTCTGCTCCTCATTGCGGCAGGGTACTTACACGTGGAATGAGCTCTGGAAACTTTTCCCCCGGTTTCTCTCAGTACTGATCCACTCCATATCATCCTGGTCCCTACGTTCTCTCGCTTCTTTTCACTTGTCATGCCGGGGAATCACAAATCAAGGATCACGTCCGATGTTTCCGGGATAAACGAGTCGAACGAAGACAATAGTATCATCCCCAGACGACTTCGCAACCGTGCGTCACAGACTCTCAGCTGTTGCCTTCTTATCACCCACTGTGTCGTTGTTCATTCTTGGGACTCTCGACATTTCTATCAGTCATGTATCTACTCTTAATCGGCACCCCGTCGTTGGGGAGATTTTTGGAGATCATTGAGTAGGAGGACGAGGCGCAGTGGAAAGAACTGAAGGGGCTTCTAGTTGATCGAACATCTAATATCAATGTTGTTGCCTCTCTGGCGCTAAGGTACGTCTCATTCTCATCCTTGTGACTCAGCGTGTCCCCACTCACTCGTTCTTCCTTGTCCAATCGCAGCACTTCTGCTTCGTTCCTGACCACTAGTGGTCCGACGGATATCGCAAATTGGAGTCACCCTGTTCCCTACCTGTGTATATTAGCCGGCAGTGTTCTTGCGACGTTGTCTGTGCTGAGCGGCGTTGGTCTATTGGCGTTCATCAACACCATACGACCTAATACCGTCAAAGTATGTCTCAGATTCACCTCTCTCATCCTGAGAGCTTGTGACTGTTGTCATGCTACGTCTCATGCGTCACGTACAGGAAATGCAAGCTAGCAATTTGAAATTTGCATTGACGATTACACTACTGATGATGCCCTTCCTCTGCTTGTTCGCTTCTGGACTTGCATCTGTCACCGGATGTCTCGATGCAGTTTGGTTCGGAAACAGTACATGGGCAAGGACGGGCGTCACAGCCGGGTTTGCATGGTTCATTATCATGATATTCGTGATATTCGGTTCGCTTTATTAGACGGTCGCATCGCGAGGTTTTTTTTTCTTCTTTGGCTAGCATTCGTTTGCGTACATTGGCACTCATTGGCATTGTGGATATGTACTGGACACATGAGGGGAATAATGGACACGATTACTGGGATCATCATGCTGCGGATAATGCATTGACAGTGTGTTAAGCGGACAGGGCTCGACGGGCTCAGGAACGAATCTAACGGACTCCGTGGCATAGTGAGTTTCTCATTTCTTTCAGGAGCTTCGACTACCAGCCGGAATGTATTGTGATGCCATCGCTCACTTACGGTATGTATGTCGTACGAGAAGCACGATTGTTTTTCTAACATGGGCACCCCGGGGTGCGTTACTTATGTAAAAGCACTGGTATGGTCACTTCCCAACTCGTGTCGTGTTTGAGTAGCCTTAGGTACCAATCATTGTCCACCCCAAACTGACGTCAAGCGTATCAGGGGTTTGGTGACGCCTTGTCAGTTCCGTCGTTTAGGGGTCGCAGTCAGCAGGGTGCTTGTTGAGTAATGAAAGGCCATGCAGGTAAGACGTGTCTGTGGTGTAAACCGATGAGCAAAGTTATGCATACTTGCAACATAACACATTTCTCGGGGGAACCTGCACTGAGCGGTAGTACTAGACAGATGGCCCAAAGATCCGAGAAGCCTGGTTCTGGGGCTACGTGAATTGCAGAGATCGGTCTAGCGGATGGCCCGCGACATTGACAACCATTCGTAAGCAAGGAGGAGGGTGCTATTGTCGACATATGGCACCACTAGGAACCCAGGACAACAAGTAGTTACACGCGACACAGCGACAGACCCAGCCCATAGCACTTACCGACGCAGGAGAGTTCCGGGGTATCGAGGGTCAAATCTTAGTAGTGCTTGACATATGTAAGGTGACGGACGTTGACAACGTTGATCACCAGTGCACCGTGGTTCCGTGTTGGCATGGGCGGAGTCCCAACTTGAGTATACTGAGCAAACGCGGTGACGATCACCGTGTTTACGCCTTGGAGACTTGGAATCACGGTACACATGCAGGGGTACAAGGACTCAATGGTATTAGTCTTGGGGCACTAGATCGATATCATGGTGGCGCGTAGGGTGTGCATTACCTTGGCACAATTCGGCAAGACAGGATCATTTCCGACATTATCGGAAGCCACAACAGAGCTGGTGAACGTACAGCGGGCAAAGTCTCGCAATCTGATCGTGGTCGGTGGCGATCTAGGCAAATTAACCACATTTCGTCGACGAACATATCCAGTTGTTGAGCACCGCGTTGAAGCAGTTTGACAGCTTGGAAGAGAACTTCACCCGTGGGTGCGAGTAAGTGTAACCACACTGGTACCTATGTAGTCTGCCGACCGGACTGGCGATACGAAGGAGGCGACAAACACGAAGCTATTCGCCTCACCTCCACCTCCCAAACTAGCTCTCAACTCCACCGGTTCGTCTTTCCGTCATCGCTGCCTGAGAGATCTCGTTGGCTTGCGAATCCAGATGTTATTGGTGCAATTAGACTCACCCATGCAACAACTTACTCGTATTCAAACTTTTGGGAATCCTTTCAACTATGTCCAGTCTCTGCATAGGAACGATCATCTCGCTGCTTCTTCCTGCATGGTGTAAAGAAAAGTTGCATATGAAAGCCCTATGGCACGATTATTCGGGTCAGAAAATTATTTTGCTTTTGGAGTACGCTTTGTGCTCCTGGCGATGTGCGATAACTTGTTTATCGATGGAGCCATTCCGAATGAGTACGCCTATCTGCTCCCCCATTTAATGATACCCACTGACGTGACCAAGTCAGGTACCATGACAACAATTTGCTCCTTAGTGCAGAGCCTTTATCGAAGCACTGAACAGGCTCGTGATCAAGTCGGCAGTGATGTGGCGGTCGCCACGCTGAACCCCTACGTCGAAGATCATAGTCATACCGAATGATTGTCTTGCGTCTGCACTACAATTTACCAACAAGGAGTCCAGTTACGGCTTGTTCGGCGGTCACGCCTTTGTCCGTAGAATCGATCTTGCGAGTGATACTTGGCTTAGTCTTGCTTTCTTCATCGAAACCTGGGGTATGCATAGTGGGAGGGAAGATGTCGATGTCAATGTCGTACGAGAGTAACTCTAATCGGAGAGATTCCGCAAGACCTGCATGGATAAGTCAAAGTGAGGAGCGGAACTAGTAAGGGCAGAATGCAGGAAATACCGCGGAGAGCGTGTTTACGGGCGCCTTAGAAGGGTAGCCTACGAAAGACATGTATCCCAGCGCCGGCGAGACCAAAATAATCTTTCCCTTCTTATCCTGTCGTGCCATCCCCTTGGCTGCAGGCTGTGACCATCAAACGCGAGACCAACTCCAATAAGACATCAATAATTATAAATCGGTGGCGAGCACGCGGTCCACACCTTGAGCCAAAAGCCATCCGTCATGTCCCGCTTGAAATCCTCGGCAGTCATGTCGATGAGGTACATTGGCCTAGAAGTGCCAGCACAGGCAAACACAGCATCGGGAACTTGACCACCATTCCAGGCGTATACGGCTGCCAAAGCTTCAGCGGAGGCACCTTGCAGTATTAAGTGAGGAGGAAAATGCGCAGAAAACCCGGGTTGGAGATTGGCGAAGAGAGTGATCATATATATGCATACGGCTTGAAGGTCAGTCGAGGGGGTGATGCCATAAAGTAGCCAACCAACGCACCTCGAGTTCTCTCGACGCCGCATCAAGCTTGTTCTGCGGGTGTGCAACGATAGAAAGGTTCGCTCCTTTCCTGGATAGGTCTTTTTGCGAGCGCAAGGCCAAGACGTCGACTGCCCCCCAGTGACATATAGCTGCTAGATACGTCAATCTCGACGTGCAACAGAACGGGGGCGCACTTACCTTCGCCGTCGGGTCCCACTTTTTCTTCCCGAAGATCATCTACGAAGAAAGTGACAGGAAGACTGTGGCGAATAGGACCTTGGCGAGCATCGGTTGGTAGTTCATCAGACGGGCGTTTGGAGACCCACAGATCCAGCGCGTGGCGAGACCATTAGAGCCCGCCTGGTAACCCGAGTATGTTATATGGGAAGAGACGCAAGCCTCGACTCTCCCACGCACGTCCTTCTGGCATCTCTTCTGGCTGTCGAGCAAAAAATCACAAACTGCCCACGACAGACAGGAGACACCCATGGTGTGGGTAATCCTTCCATGCAGTCACAAGTCCGGCGCATTCTCCGCCCAAAGTGATTTCGTCGCCATCATCGTTGACAGCGAGGGACGTATCGGGGGTCTCTTCACCGGCGGTACCAGCCAGACAGAGTCCACCGACGTCTCGTACGCGACGCCCTTCTACTGGCACCTGTAGCACATCCACGCTCGCTTCCCCTGCGTTTGCCTCTACCAGCCCACGGCCTAGGCATCGCGACATTGATCCAGAAGGCATCGGCGACGCAAGCGAAGCTGTGGGAGGCAAAGACATCTTGTTCCTTTTTTTCTTGCTTTTGCTTTTACTTCTGCGACTTCTTCTCCTACCTTCGCCATTTGTGAAAAAGGAAATCTGCCAGTGGATCATCGCTACGCAGTCTGCCTGTCGAGCCTAGGTTCGTTCATGTGAACGTGGGATGCGGAGGCCGTCACCTTGACAGAACCTTTCACGCTCTCTCCAACCACTTCTCTGTTGCTAATTCGAGTCGCAACCGCTCAACTTCACACCAAGTTAGCTCTTGTTAGTAGACGTCGCCACTACCCAAAGCGTAGTGTAGGAGAACATGAGGCAGTATGACGCAAACTCAATTGAGGATTTGGCATGGAACGCATCGGATTTGTTGTTGGATGGACACCCTGTAAGATGGCTCGGCATTTTTTTCGTTGCCTTTTTTCGATGTGCAGGCCTTCGATAACTGGTAGTGACCGCGCCGAGGTCATATAAGTGTGTGTGGCAATTCACCAGTCCTCTTCTCCTTCCTCATATGCGTTGCTCACGGATGAGGCTAACGATGTTAACGTACGGTTATCGTCTACAGCAAACACCCGTTCTCCACTTAGTGTTGGAATGTGCTCCACCCCTATGGCCGTGGGCTCTATGATCAACTTCATCCGCAACCACGCCCTCTCCACACTGATGAAACCCAAAGGCACGGCAGCAAACGGACAGGTTCCGACACGCAACGTCGGAGACTACATCTCACAGTCCGCTAGGATTGACATTTGAAACAGGACGAACGACATGGAGACAATTGGTCGCCAATTGGTAGAAGAGGCATCCCCTGCATCGTTTTGTCGCTTGTGGACTGCTTCGAGTACAAGACTATCTATATTTTATAAAGGTACGCGTTGCAGTCTTCGAAAGGCGGGCGACGGCGGCGGAACAGCGGTTTGTGGTCAGGCGCTCGACCACGTAAACTGGAGCTGACTTGCAAAGGCTCAGAGTCTGACATATACATTTATATGTGACATAAATTATTATCGTGCCGTGATAGATAAACCGTTATGTATGCACGCCATTATGAAGGACGCTCAGAATACCAACCCAGTAAAACCATAATGGTAATCCGAAAATCTTCCACTGCGATGTCCTGCCTGATTCAAAGATAGTATCACTTACATTCCTATTTACCACGGTCTGCGTCCGTTCTCTTCATTATCCTCCCTCAGCCGTGCTACCCGTACACGAGAACATACACACGCTTTACGCCACTAACAACCCATTTCGATACCGTTATATGGGCCGTCATGGTCTGATTCGTTACCCTCCAGTATAGTTGGTACGTCGCCAACAGTGCACTGCGTGCTCGGATTGTCCTGTCCAGGGCACGCAGCCCATTCATCAGAGTCCTCGACATGGACCTCTCCAGCGGGATGGACAAAGCCCAGGGACATTCCTGGACAGATTGGGATTGGGTCCTCCTTGTTGTTAATGTGAGTGAGATGGAGGTTGGCATCTACGTAATTAGCAAAGGCTTGATTACCGACCTGTCAATACTTGAGCGAGGGTTTCGGGAGACAAGACAAGTCAAAGAGAACTCACTCGAGGAAGGCCGTAAGTGATAGTCCGCAAAATCGCTCCTGGGGGGAGATGAAGTGAGAGGTAAACGGAGTCTAACAGGGATATAGCCGCTCCTGAAGAAAACGGGTATAAGGTGGGTGACATCAAGAAAAACCATCCCGAAGCGCGCAACATTCAACCATGACTTACCGAGGGAATGCCCAACCAAAGTGATGGTAGTCGAACCGTATTTCGACAGAGTTGTCTGCACAGCTGCGAGAACGTCTGGGGCAGTCCTGCAACATGATGACACAATATTGATGGGGTTAGGGCGGCAACGAAGATGAAGACGGAGAACCTACAGTGCCTGTGCATCCTTGAATCCGATGTGGACTTCGATGTCGGACGAGATCCCCGGAAACAACGAAGAATCAAGGTTCGTGAGGAAGAAGTCGGCGTCAGTCAGAAGGGGTAAACTGCCATTTTGTATAAATATCACACAGAAGAGAAATACGAGGGCGGGAGAACATACATATCAGAAGGATCGGTTCCCTGATGAGCAACGATGACAGTCCCGAGGGAGGGGTCATATCCGACATACCCTAACGGCGCAGGACTATAGGTCCCCTCGCAGGTGGAAATGGAACAAAACCCTTACAGTACTGGACGGAGTCACCGTTTCCTCCAGAGGCAATGGGTATAAAGTCGGAATTAGCATCGCAATTGGCTGCAAGCCAAGATGTTCGTTAGAGTGTGGAAGGCTAAAAATGCAGATTGTAAAAACATACTGCCACAGTCCCAGGAGAGGGTCTGAGTAGCGTTGCAGTACCCAGCGCTGGCATAATAAGTGTAAGGTGTGTACGAGTCGACCTGGGACGAATCGAGAATAGTAATGCTTTGACCTGTAGTGGTTGCACGAATGTATGGAGCACCGAAAAGCACGACTGCGAGGAGATACGACATCGTACGACCTGCGGTGGTCCACTGAACGTTGAAGGTACTGCCCGACTGCCGTGTGCCCGAGGCGAGATCCCCGAAGTATCCCAAGCTACGTGTCTTTATAGAATTGTAGTGAGTATTCGTTCTTGTGATGCCTAGAAATAGCCGGGTGAGGGCACGTCCCAAGGATCATAAGTTCATGCTGCTGGACATAGTGCAGGATGCCTGAAGCATACGGAAATATTAAAGCGGGAAAGATGATTGGCGTCGAGCCTCTGGTAAGGATGTGTCTCATCAAACAGGGATGATATCAGACGTACTGAAGCTCCAGATAGGTTTGATGATCAAAAAAACACAGCCCACCGCCAACGTGAAGCCCTGCTATGCATGAGGTTTTCGGTACAGCTTAGCCTGTACGCTTCCGGAAGTTGTTGGCCAACTAGCCAGGTCATTAAGGAGCTGGGCATGATGCCGGTCGACCTGGGTTGTCCTCGGGGCCGTATGGGAACTTGTTGGGGGAAATCTTCTGTTCAGCAAACATGCTGGTTTGCCTGAGTCCAGATAAAGGAGCATATGTACTGCGGGAGGCACCGAAAAGCGGATCTTCAGTACTGCTCCCTTTCGGTGCAACGCTGACCTTGGGCCGATCCGCTTGCAGTGGTTTTCTCGGCGCCAACGGTTAGCTATGTAAGTCCAAAAAGGTTATTGATAACTCAATCCTTGTTATTTTAAGTGCTGAGTAGGCACTGGGGTATTACTGCATTCAAGCAGTGGACAGGACCTGGCCAAGGGCATTCTGCTTCTGGTAATCCCCTTCTCTACTCTTTGAAGGTAGCATGTTGTGTTTAGTAACTTTAGGTGAGTAGTTGGGCCCCTGTTGAGATCAAATGAACTCTCTGCTGCTGGGTGTGGTGATGATCAGGTAGAGGTCCTAGTCCACTGTATGATCAGGAGCTCCAGGGATGCAAGGTTAGCTGCACCATTTACTGAGGGGGCTGTGGGGCAATCCTCACACTCTTGCTCTCAGCCCCATTTGGCAGGGTGCAAACTTGATGGACCAGGGAGTAAGATGAAACCAAGTTTGAGGTTGGGTTTGATGATGACCAAGGGCCATATGTCATTGAATGCACAGATCATGTATCAAGCATTGGTGGGTTTGAAGTCACTGGGCATGATGCAGATGAAGTCTTCAAGTGGTTTTTTGACCTTGGGGGAACATTGTATGTGTTCTGTTGCCAGTTTAATCATTCAGGACAACCATTCAGTGAGTCCACTGGACATCTTCCATTCACATCAGAAAATACATAAATAGGTAACCTATACCCAACCCAAATGTACAGGTGTTGTCTGGAACAGCCTCCTTACCCTGTGAGCAGGCAGCTTGCTTTCGTATCCTTGCAGCTGACTGAGAGGAGATTAAGAATTACAACAGTGGTGATTTGCTTGGCTATTGATGTTCACTAAAGGCAAATTGCTTGAGATGATGGATGTTGAACATTGCTGGTTGAGGGCCATAGGTATTCTGAACTGGTGGAGTACTATTCAGAGAAGCACTGCCCATGAAAGAGCCCCTTCTTTCAACCATTTTTCTCTAATCACTGTACCTGCACTATAATACTGAGGCATACCTGAATGTCCAGCTTTCCAGTACTGTCAGACAGTGTGCTGTGTGAACAGAAGAATATATCCCATTCCAACTACAAAGACAACACTGACCTAGCTCTGGCTGCATAAGCCATCCTGTTCAGGTGCAATGCACTTACAATGACAAACCAAGTGCTTTGTTGTTGTTTAAAGGGCCTGCTGCATGTCAATCCCTTGTCTCAAGTGGAAAGGTTTCTGTTCATTATCTTTCACCATGAGAGGGAAGGAAAATAGCAGCACTCATATATTTATAGTGAAGGCAACCCTGGCACAATGCTGAGTGTGTTCTTTGAAAGCCCTTTTTGATGATGAGGGGACAAGCTGACAGACTTCATAGGAGTGACACCAACAACAGGTGCTCTTCCATTTCAGAGTATGATCTGGCTAAGCATTTCAATGATTGTTGCCTGTTGCATATCATAGCCCTTCTTGGGCTCTCTCATCCATTTTCCACCAGCCTGTACCAGACATCAGGTTTAGTCAGACAGTGCAAACTGTTACGCCTAGACCCGGCACCTTCAATTTCCGGGCTAGAGCTCTGGTTACGCGCTTTCTGCCCTGCCATCCTCGTCGTACTCGGCTGTTCCCTCGTCGCTATCCTAATCGGGATACGCGTCATTCTTCCTAACCGTCCCGCCGGTCTCTATCTTTGGTAGACGCCGTGTGGTAACCGATCTTGATCGGATCTCCTACTCCCGTTGGGCGCAACCCCAACGCCTTATCAAGACTTATGTCGGGTGCCCTTCAACAGGGCCTGTGTCTCCAGTCCGTTCTGACTCGCTTCGCTTCCCTGACTCGTTCTTGTGCCCGCTGCCCACTTGTACTATAGCTGCGCCCCTGCTGCGCATAGTTGCTGTTCCTGTCGCGAGCCCACTTCGTGCGCTCGCTCCATTGGTTCCAAGTTCCGTACGCTCCATCTCCGTTTACCTTCTTCGGAGTGCCCATGACTCCACATTACTGTATATGCCTACGTGCCCATCTTTAGTGGGCCATGGACACTCTTTCATTCGGGCTTTGTGCCCAGTACAGCTACAGTATATATAGCGCTACTGTACCGCTGTACTTCCTTAACTTTTCGCTACCTTGCAACTCGCCTCATTTATCACCATTCTTTGGAGATACGAGTGAGCGTGACCAAGGGTGCTCAAAGTAACTACGCACCGAGGTACCCCCGACTTCGTCTTTAAGGCTACACCGTTATTCGGTGCTTCGAAGTCTTAGGCGATTTCATTTATTACACTGCTCTTAGTGTTCCTACACCTTTCTTAGGTGCTTCAAGGAACCCGCGGCGTAACACAAACAGAGTTACAGGAGGGGGAGAGTGTAAGCCTGAAGTCAATGCTCTCTCCCTAAATGCAGCAGGGGCCAGCTCATACTATGTAGTCATCTCATACAAAAAAAGTACTGTATTCCATGGGGTTGGAAGAGGGCCAATGTCTCACATGAATGTACAAGCCAGGGAGTAGCAGTGGCCCAGTGTCAGAATGAAGGTCAAGGCTGGTGACAGGTTTGTACTTCTGGGTCTGGGAGTCTTTTACTTTACTGATGCTGTGGAATGAAGGATTAAGATACGCTGGGTGTTATTGATGACCATTGATGGAGTCAAATGAACCCTCTGAGACATGGAATACTGTTATGCAACAAGCAATGCACAATGGACAGGCAATGCAAAATCACATTTTCCTCTCACAACACACATGATATTTATGATATAACACCATGGGCATGTTGCCAGGGGTCTATTCTACTAGATTCCATACTTTAATGAGAAATATATATACTGTGGTAATTTTCTAGCTGGGACATTTTGAAAAGAGTGGTGTGAAAACTGCCATTTCTCTGACATTTTGGCCCAGATCCCAGAGATCTGTTGGGACATTGGATTTCAAATTTTCAGGGGACCTCCATCATGTTGAAATGGATGGTCTGACTCCATCAGATCAAGGAATCATAGGGAAACTCAAGAGCAATATTCAAGATACTGC
Organism: Pisolithus thermaeus; assembly: GCA_024663475.1. Classification (NCBI taxonomy): domain Eukaryota; kingdom Fungi; phylum Basidiomycota; class Agaricomycetes; order Boletales; family Pisolithaceae; genus Pisolithus; species Pisolithus thermaeus. The sequence continues at coordinate 205,633 of JANFAF010000088.1, forward strand.
AAGAACATGACAAAAAGCCTGGATAGGGGTGTCACACATGTCAGCATATTCAGATTCTGCTGTGGCAAGCTCAGCATACCACAGCACATCAGCACTTGGCACAAAGTACTAGATGTCCCAAGTCTGTCAAAAAAAATAAACTTGCCATAGGAAACATGCCTAAGGCAACATGACTATCATGCCCTGCTGACTATCACAATAACTTGCACACTGAGTCTACTCACTTTCTGGAATGGGTTAACAATTCAGCCAGCTATCCAGCACATCCATCAACATCAAGCAGTCCCAACTGGCAGCATTGGAGTTTGACATCACATCCCGATAGTCTACAATAGCCTTGTAAATGTAGTCTACGAGTAAACATGGTCGTCACCATGCACTTCATCCTGCTTCAGAGTGTTCGGTGCGGAGTTTCAATTTGGTCATGCCGATGGGTCTGCCGCATGTGACATAGTGTGACAAAATTGTGCATTACCTATACTTTTAGACAAGGCATTTTCGGAGCTCATTCGTTCACGCATTTTATTGGAAGTTGTCCAGTTTTTTTGCAGGAGCTTGTAGCCAAGACCTGGCCCCGTTATACTGTCCAAGAATGAGCTCCAAAAGTGTAGTTGTTGTGAAGTTATTCGAAGGTTTGTAAAAATTGTGCATTGCTCGTCGCATAACAGTACCAAACGAACGATGCGCAGCTAGCTGCGGATGAATTTTGCCCAAGTTGTGCTAGTTGGAATCATCCTGGGAACGACACTGCCGTTCCGTGCGAGGTGGTGCGGTCCCCGGCTGAATCTGTCTTTAATCTCGCATGTAGTCGGAGAGTTGGTGCTATCACGTGATGACTCGCTCCATGCCACGATAGTCGTCTCAAATACCGTTTTGTTTTATCTCACTGTGTTATAGTTGAGTGTGTTGACGAGGACTAGTACTGCGAGACACAAGCAAGGCAGCCCTCAAGTTCCACACCTGCCACTGTCCCCTCTTGAAGTCATGATAACGCATGTCCATGTGACGGCATCGGTGGTTTTGGCTAATACATAGTGCATCATCATTTTCTTGGCAACTACCATAAAAGGCAGGTGCTGTAGTTGGACCAGACGACGGTGTCAGTCGGCTGTTGTCATTGTGTCGCTCGTTTCCCATCCTTCGTTCTTCTCCCTGTTCCTTTTTTTCCCTCCCTCTCCCTACCGCTGGCTAATCCGTCGCTCGTTTTCCGTCCAGTTGGACTGTCCCAATGAAGATGCACCTACCCTCACTCGTCGCTCTTTTAACTCTTGTAGGTGCTGCCAGCGCAAATGAACGCCATGTCCGTCTAGCGAGGAAATACAACTACGCAAGGGATACCACCACATCTTCTATGGCAGCAAGTACCAGCACGTCCTCCCCCATGACCTCCTCCAGTTCTGCCGCTGTGCCCAGTGCCACCACGTCAGCTACAACCACTGCTGCACCCTCGACTGGACCTCAGACCAACACTTGGGGGACTACAATTCCGCCACTGACCCAGATTACCTCGGGTATGCCTTCCCAGCCGACTCTACCGCTCACAGCGACCTACCCTGCTGGTGCGACGCCGCCAATTTCAGGCGCACCTGTTCTGCCCACACCTTGTAAGCTGCCTGGTGACAGTTCACATGCTTCACATACTCACATGCTACAGTCGTCTTCCAGGCTGCTAGTTGGCCACCTCAAGATCAGATTGCACCCACTGGTTTGTGACTCTTTGTGTATTAATCGTGACACCGATACGTATCCTACGTCCATGAACAGGTTCAGCTGAAGTATCGGAATGGATGCAGGAACTTAACGGCTTTGATATCCCAGACATACCTCCTACTGCGGACGGTACTTGTGCCGGGGATCCTGCTGCAGCTGCGGACGCCGCCGAACGTGGCTGGTGGACTTGTGGTGGCTATACCCGTGATACTGATATTACGGCTTGTCCCGACAAATTGACCTGGGGTGTCAGGTGCGTGCAACTACGCCATTGCATTTTTGTTGATTTCTGATCGGGTCGCTGTAAAGTTTTGACGACGGCCCAGCGTTTTATAGTAAGTATATTTCTCCAGCCTGCAGTATATCACTGATGGATTTTCTCCGCAGCTCAGTACGCAAAATGTTCCTATGGTTCCACAGTTGATACCAACCTGACTCTGCAGGCAACTACTTGATTACCTCTCTTCGATTAATGTTACTTCTACTTTCTTCGTGGTCGGCTCGCGTGTTGTAGAGCGCCCTCAAGTGCTGATTGAAGAATACATGACTGGCCACGAAATTGCTGTGCATACTTGGTCCCACAGGGTTAACTCCTAACCTTTTTCGTCCATCTCTACTGCTCATGCATGCACTTTTTAGCCACTCACCATGCTTACCACCGAGCAAGTCGTCGCCGAGTTGGGTTGGACACGTAAAGCTATCAAAGATGTCATCGGCGTAACTCCAACCTTAATGCGCCCTCCATACGGCGACATTGATGATCGTGTCCGTGCCATTTCTCTTGCTATGGGCATGGTTCCCGTCATCTGGACCCGAACTCCATCCGGCGCGACGTTTGATACCAATGGTAAGACACCCCGGTTGTCATATCGCAAGTGCACATCCTTGAATTGTACTACAGATTGGAAGGTTGCCGGTGGCACTGTAAATGGCTCGCAATCCTTTGCGACCTTTCAGGCTATTCTAAATAACGCAACTCTCCTCGACACTGGGTAAGTCTTATCTACCCAGCCCGAGGCGCATTACACACTTCCCGTAGATTTATTGTCTTGGAGCATGACTTGTACCCGCAAACGGTTGACCTTGCTATCGGCTATACCCTTCCCGCAGCCTTGAACTTCACCCCTCACTTAACGGTCCGTTGAGGTCCTTTTTCGTTCCCGCCGTTGCTTATTGTTCCCTTCCAGATGGACTCCATCGGTCACTGCAACGACATCCCGGCCACGAACTTGTACCGTGAGAGCAACCAAAATACTAGTTTCCCCTACCCGAACAGCACAAGTGGCGACTCGTCGGTGCCAAGTGGCTCGGGTGGATCGACATCTACTAGTAAGAGTAAGACCGGCGGAGGCATCTCGATGTTGAACACAGATGCAATTCCAATGACGGTCATCGGTACTGCCGTAATGGCGGCTTTCGGTGCTCTGTTGTTGTAGGTGTGAAGCGTGTGGGTTGTCGTCCCATTATAACGGCTGCATTGCCTATACCATTTTTTTTTCTCGCATTGATGCTAGTAATCAATCCTTAGAAGGACGCTAGGTTATAGTGCTCGCCGCGCAATCGTGTGTAAATACAGCCTACAACCCAGCCACGAATTGGCCTTTAGTAATTCCTTGCATCCAGATGCAGATAAACTCTGATCTCATGATTAAATTGACGACTTTGTCCTGGACTCGAACAAGCTATGCCTCGTTGTAATGGAAGTTCTCTGTAGGGTAGAATGCGGTGGTGGTATCTGCTTAGCATCCAACTTATATATCTCATCGATCTGAGTGAGACTGACGCCAGTAATTCTGGCCATTGCTCACTTGGAGCGGGTTCGCTTAAGGCTTGTCACGAAGATCAGAAAAAGTGTAGTTCATAAAATCTTCCCACCATTTAGCAACCGCCAGCGGTTCAGATAGCTTTCTCCCGGATGTTGACTGGGGGCATCTGCGGGAGTGCTGTTGGAAGCCATAGCAACTATCCCTGGGACCGCGTTCCGCTGGTGATACTCTGCTGTGATCCAAGACTTGTTACGACTGAACTTCCGAACGGCCGTAGCGCATTTCTGATGATACGACAATAACTGAAGTTTACCAGCTTAATTCCTCGAACCACCGGGGAACCGGGAACCCCGGAAGGGTGCACTTTGAAAGCAGAATGCACTCACCCGTCATGCGATAGTGATGCCGCGCAAGAGCGAAGTCGCACAACGTGTTCCTCTCTAATATTGGTTTGGGCTGAATAGGGATTTGAACGTGTTCCGCTTCATCGTACCAAGGGTGCGTTTTTGTTGCCTTGATAATTTTGATAATGATCTCTCTGGAATCCTCAAGCAAAGGATTCGCTACTAGGGCAGGGTCCTCAAGCTACCTGTGCATGAAGTTGTCATTGGCCAACAGGTTTCGATTTAAAGCAGGCAAATCGAGAATTGTGTCTGCACACTTTGTCCTTATACAACTTCGACGAACACTTCAGCAGGCTTGTATTGATCATCCTTGTTGGGCAGGATAATGGTACTGCTTGTTCTCTAGGAAAGCAAACCGTCCGATCGCGGAAAACGGCATTAGCTCCAGCTGACCTAGAGTAGCAGCGGCACAAGTTGATTGGAATCGTGTTGTGCAACATCGGGCGTCTTAAGCCTGGCTTCCTCTAGATATGGATATCGTTGCGAGATAGGTATGCTTTGCGGTGAAACTAGATACTGCTGTCCGGTTTGGACGCGTGGGTGACGTTTCATCAGTGGAAAGGAACACGTCCGAATTCACAGCCAGAGCGGTGGATGGGTGCTGTTGTCCCAGGTTTCAGTAAAAATCAGCCTAATCTCATGTCTGGGGTACGGCCCCGACATCTCCGTCAGGACGCCTCATACCAGATCAATCATACTGAAAATTTTTTCCAAGGAGAAATCAACATTCGCAACACACTAGCGCATTATCTTCCGCCTCTATCAACTAAAGTCAGTGCTATGAGGTAATCCCGAAAGAAGAATGTCTCGTATTTGCATTTTTTTTCCTGACCAAGCGCGTGTACAAGAGAATTTGAGGGCATTTCAGACGTTAAAAGTTCAGGCCCAGCTTAACCTACCGTATGGTTAGCAATCTGAACAGCATCGTCAAGTATTGTAAGCGAAAGTTCACCTTCGAGATCACCTCCTCGAGTTCGTTCGAAAAGATAATGTTGACTTCTCGCAAGCGGCCTGGTGCCACTTCGCGACAGTGTGTACAGCTGTGCGGCGCTGCGACCCATTCAGCACTAGATAAGAGAGTCCGTATGGCACTTTCGACGTTTAGTTGGATCGTCTCTGCGCAGGGCCTATCCAGTAACTCTCGGAAAGTGGAGACTATGAAACCCTTCCACCATTCGGGAGTCGAACGATGTGTCATAGAATCCCTGCCCGGGCACCGACAAGAGCCGCCATACCACGATTTAAGTCCATCTGGGATCCAAGAAAGGTCGCCCTCAAGCATCTGGACGACCTTGCTGCACTTTTGATGGTAGGTCAACAACGAAAGGAGTTCCGCGGAAGTGATCAGCTCGACCTCCTCGAACCACTCTGGAACTAGTGGCTCGCGGAGAGTGTATTTCGCAGCAAGGACGCACTCATCCCGCATGCGGGCACGGCACGCGATTGCAAAGCAGCGCAGCGAGTTCACCTCTAATATTTTTGGAGTGAATAGAGACTTGGATACCGCTTGCTGGATCGCATCAAGAGAGTACTTTTGCGCTGCGTCGAAAATGCTAATGATCTCTCTGAAATCCTCGATCACGGGATCCTCCGCTAAAGTGCAGGGGTAGCAAAAGCGGAGGAGTGAATCTAGTGTCTTGCCATTCTCTGAGACGGGGATGACAGGAAGTCCGTCTTTGATATCCATATCATCGTTAGCCTCTTCGGACGGTTGAGGAAGATCAAAGAGAGTCTCGAAGAACGGTGAAGCAAGGGAGAGGAAGAGCTTGAAGACACGGAAGTCTATGTCATCAGATGAACGTAGAATCACGTCCGCCTTCACATGATCGAAGGGTGGTGATGCGAAAATTGGTGAGTCTTGTGGGTCGGTCATGTTTTAGTTTCGCAGCTGGAGTGTTTCGTCATGTCAGACTCGCCTGTATAGCAGAGATCCACGCACGCACCTGAGACGCAGCGCGAAGCCTCAATGCCTTTCGCCACTCGCGTTACATGTTGCCTTTATAGGTGGGACGAGGGTGCGTGCGTCCTAATCTTGTGGAGTGACCAGTCAGAGGTAGATCACGGCAACATTCCTTTTTCTCTTCCCAGCTCCTACTTTTCTTTGCACCCACAACAATAAGGAAAGGACTAACACGATAGATATTTTCAGTACCAAGAGTAAGGTTTATCGATGCCTACGAATGGAATCTAAGGCACTTCAAGACCTCGTGTTAGCCATACTGTGCATCGAGGCAGGATCCCAGTACATGCCCCCGAATTATATCTAGTACAGATTCCATTGAGGTGAAATTGCCAACTCTGAAATGGGCATACCTAGGCCACAGAACAAAGGCTGCGACTTCCTTTTTGCCTGAAGTCTATCGGCTTCTTGTCATCATTTTCTCTTGGAGGCAGGCCCCACGAAGTTCATCGATGGTAGAAGATCTAATACTGCATCCAATTGAGTGGAGGCCTGAATATTCGACCAAATCGATAAACTTTGGACGCAAGGAGGTTGCCTGTGGGGCGAGAGAAACAAGGCATGGAACAGGAACCGTTTCTGATCCTGATGAGAGGAGGCTAAAAGGGCCCCGCTGGTCACGCACAGTAATGAAGGTCTAGAAGAGTCGCTGCGGTACGCAGACTAAGGATGAAACCCCATAATATGTAATATTTGCCGCAAGACGAGTTGAGGTGGAAGGAGCTGCTGCTGCCATGTAAATGTACCGGTGCAATCCAAGCGGGGGAATTTTGTCAATGCCTGTAAGGTAAATCGTATTACCAAAGAAGGCATGACCACTTCCCTTGTATCTTGAGCGTGCCCAGCATTCGGAGGACTAGTTGTAAATGGCTGTGAGCGATAATTGCAACTGTGAATCAATAAAGATCATTTTGTCTTATTGGTGTGCCTAGGCAGAACCGAAGTTCCGAACCGGGAGTGACAATCCGTCCTATTTCTGAGATTCTACTGCTTTGAGTTTTCGTCGCACCGCATCTTGTGACCCCCTTCGTGCCGACGGATGGGAAAATGATGTCGAGAGAGCTTGAAAAGCCCCAATGAGTACATAACTTAATCGTGGGCGATGTCATGCCTACCAGCCCTTGCATGAACTACCAAGTATTTACCACAGGTATACCTCTAGACAAGATGTGCATAATTCCTGAGGGATGGTCTAGAACACGATTGCCCAGGATAGAGTTGGGCAGCTGCCGGGTTTCTGCGGTGGCCCGAAGAACTTGATTGATCGTGTAACGTGAAACAACCAGTCTAATCTTTCGAACCACGCTTTGGGGTTGGGCCTCTATGCCTCTATCTGCCTCGGTCCTGACATTTCGTTTACGTGCAAAGTCAAACATACGGCTGTACGTTTTACTTGAAGGACGGATCAAGTGAACGAGTATCTTACGCGCCTGGCAACTAACATGTCCTAAGCACGAAAACGGAATTGCTCTTAGTTGCTTCCTACATGACTGTAGAGGAAGGAACTGGAATCAAAACTTCAGGTTTAGCTTAATCTACCATATAGTCAGGAGGCTGAGTAACGTCTTCGGGTATTGTAAGTGAAAAAGGTCACCTTCGAGGTCGCCTCTTCGAGTTTGTTTGTGAAGATAATGTCCAATTCTCGCAAGTGACATGGTGCCACTTCGCAACAATGTGTACAGCCTTGCTGTCGAACGGTCTTTTATCGTCTTTTCAATGTCGATCTTAATCGTCTCTACACAGGGAGTGTCCGATAAGTCCAGGAAAGTGGAGTCTGTGGAGCCGAGGCTCGAACTGGTCCATGAGGCCGAGCAGTTGCGGGAGTCGCCGGGGCGCGATAGAAGTTCTTTTGGGATCCAAGAAAGATCACCCTTCAAAGTCTGGACGATTTGCTGCATTCTTGACGGCATGTCAATAACGAAAGGAGTTCCGCGGAAGTAATCAGCTCGATCTCCTTGAACCACCCCGTAATCAGTGGCTCTCGGAGAGTGTATCTAGCGACAAGGATGCACTCATCCTGCATGCGGTCGCAACATGCGATTGTGAAGTAGCACAACGGGTTCACCTCCAGTATTTTTGGAGCGAACAGATTTGCGTACCGCTGACTGGATCGCACCAATAGAACACTTTTGCACGGCGTCGAGAACGTTAACAATTTCTGCGGAATCCTCGAGCATGGGATCCTCTGGAAGAGTGCAAGGGTAGCAGAAGCGGAGGAGTGAGTTCAGAGTCTTGCTGTCCTCTGAGACGAGAATGACATGGAGTCCATCTTTAATCTCCATCAGCATTAGCCTCTTCAGGTGGTTGAGGAAGATTGAAGAGTGTCTCAAAGAACGGCGAGGCAAGGGAGAGGAAGAACTTGAAGACGCGGAAGTCTACGTTCATTAGATGAGCGTAGGATCACGCCGCCTTCACGTGATCAAAGGGCGGTAATGCGCCAGCAGGTGATTTAGTCAAGTTAGAGTTCTGCAGCTGCAATGTCACGTCTTGTCGGACTCGTATGAATAGTGAGGAAATTCACACACATGCCTGGGATACAAACTCGGCTCGATGGCTGTCGCTGCTCCTATTACAGGCTGCCTTTATAGGAGTACGCATACCCTGATTTTGGGATATGACTAATGCGAGGAAGAACATGTCGACATTTTTTCTTCTTCTTCCGATTGCCGCTTTCGAAGTCGTGCACGGGAGAAAAAAAAAGGAACAGACTAACACGATAGGTATTTGTGGCACCAGGGATTCTGTTCATCAATCTTTGTGAATGAAATCCAGAGGTTTGTGTTAGACATGACGCACATCTAGGCCGGATCCCTGCATGCCCCCTGAAAATATATCTGGCAGTAGGCTACGCGGAGAAGACTCTAACTGCCTTTTTGCCTGAAGCCTATCGGTTTCTCGACCTCCTTTCTCCTGGAGGCAGGACCGCGAAATTGATCGATGGGCGAAGATCCACCACTGTAGTCGAATGAGCGAAAGTCAGAAAACTCGAGCAAGTGAATAAACTTGGGCGCACGGAGGTTGTACGTGTGCCAGTCGCCCGCAGGCACCTGTGACACCGAAATTCTACGGCGTGAATTCTGCCGTTGCAGGATAATGGGACACACGTGAGCGTGGCGAGAGGTGGAACAGGAGCCTCCTCTGATCCTGATGACAGAACGAGATTAGAATGGACTCACTAGTCACACGTAGCAAAGCAGGTCTATAGAGATCGGCGTGGAATGGCGGGGGTACGTACAAGGGCAAAAACCCCATAATCTGCAGGGGCCACTGGGAGACGAACGAAATGGTGTAGTAAAGGTTCGGAGCCACGGCGTGTAATCATCGTATGCTGTCGGTACTTCGTGCAACTGCACTTAACAACAGAAGAGGATAATCGCATTGCCATTATCAGGATTCGTTACGTGGTGCCTAGAAAAGGAAAGGATTGCTTACAGTTCGGTGTGATCACGACAGGGGTGCACCATGGTTCGACTATCTACCCTTCTGACACGGGCCAGCCTAGTATTGCGAAGGATCAGTAACATATAAAGGTGTCCGCTGTCGTGAAGCATTGGACAAGAAATTTCCTTGTCAGTTTTCCTAGGCAGAACCGAAAAGGGTTCAGAACACCGGAAGTCTCAGCGTTGTAGCAACACAAAAATCTACCCGAGAAACGATTGATGATTTTCCCCCCTCCCCCGCACCACATATATATGTCGGTCAATCTGGGGGGTATCGATAAACTGTTGGGCGCCAGTAATACTGATGAGCGCCGAGAAAACGGTAGACAACTCAGGGGAATCCTCACCCAGAGCCATACGGATCTCCATTTTTGGACATTCGGAGATGGTACCCCCAGCTGCGTATGAGACGAAGGCCATAGCTGACGGATTTCGACGCCAAGTTTAAGTGGCGGGTCCCGCTCGTTTGACATCGGGATGACCGCCACGAATCCATTCCGAAACAGCCCAGTGGTCATCAGATTTTCCACGGAGAACTAACCACCTGTGCCGACTAGGCTGATGCACATGGTTCAGTGTGGTTGCTTTTAGGCATATGGTTAGCCTCACAGGTCCAATCGGATGATCCGGATTTCTGGCGTTTCCTCCCTCGTGCAGCTGAGATGAAACGCTCGGACGGCAGTGGTGTGCGGGTATACTAGTGTGGGGACCATGTGTAGATGGCATGGTCTTTGTTCTGAGGGAACGTGGAGACTGCGGTTGGGACTACAGGTAGAATTATTGGTCTGAACATCGAGATGGCGTCAGTAGCTGTCAAAAGCGAGATTATCGTGGAGCTTTGTCTGTTAATTTAACACTTGCGTTGTCGCCGTCGTCGTCGTCATCGTCGACGGAGGCGAGTTGGCTGCCAAGGCAGAGTTCCAAAAGAGGTGAACAGCCGCGCGTCTCTACGCCGTCGCCATCGTCCGACTCGTCGACAGTGCCCACCCACTGACAGCACCCACTTCACTCGCCAATTCCAACTGCAAATGGACCGTCCAACTGGGCCACGACACCCGCCAGACAAAAGGCACGAAGCATACGAGTCCATCTTCGGGCGACCATCGACCTCGCACCACTTGCATCAGCCCCAAGGCCAGTACTACCATCCACCGTACCCGTCTGGCTACCATCAGCCAGTTCCTGTCCACCAGCCAGCGTATCACCCGGCAGACAAGCGCACGTCCCACCCAGCCTCGATTCGTTCACAGCAGAGCTACTACGGCCATCCTCAACACCAGCACATTCCATACCATCATCCGTACCCTCCTCACCCCACCCACGCCCTCGCTCCACCATCAGCACACGGCCGTGCACCGTCCGTCGTCAGTTCCCCCCACAATGCAGCTGGTATCATCCCTCCAAGGCCAGACGACCCACCCGACCCTGGCCTCGTCGCACTCACGAGGACAGGACTCACCCCTGCCCAGGCTTATCAGGCCCAGGTCAACCTAAACGGCAATTCTGCTGTTCCTCCCACCACGGACCCCCACAACGGTGCACCTCATGGTACCTCGGCAAGTGACGTGCCTCGCATAGGCGTCCACCTCGACCAGGAGATCAGCCGCTTGAGCTTTGAATTCGGTTCTCAAGATAACCATTACAACAGGCCCTCTAACGAACCCTACAGCGAACTCCCATGGGCACAACCCACCCCAGAACACTCACGTGCGTGTGCAACTTCCATCATATCCATATCCGGTGCTCTGGCGACGTGATGTACTCATTTGCTTCCTTGCCATCTACAGCAATGACGTCCATGCCTCAGACCAACGTGGCCGCTCAGCAACATCGTCAACCCAGCCCTCTCTCCCTCTCGTCTAGCCATCATACGCCACCTACAGGTCATTCTTCTCCTTACCACCTCCAGCTGGATACCACCACGACCGCAGTAAAGGCGGCCACACGTTCTTCCTCGCTTAGCGTCTCCCCTGTATCTAGCACCCTCGTCGACCACTCGATAGCAACGGGTTCACTTCTCAACACTTCCGGTCGGCGATCTTCCGAGTCTGCCCGCACCATGCCTGGCCCTGCTTCCCGCTGCGATCGTACCGGTCAAGATAGGACGTTGTCCATGTCTGCTGCATCCGCCTCACTACGTACCGTCGTTGACCCTCGCTCACGCGCTCCTATTCCCCATGGATTCCAGGCTGCTGGCAGCAGCTCACCTACCCGTCCATCGAATAGGATCCGTGGTCTTTCTGTGTACCCCGCCCTCCTCTCACGTGTCGCAGAGGCATTCAAAACTCGCATCACGCTCGCAGATAGAGTCAAAGATGGTTTGACGTACAAGGATGCCTTTGACGGACGCGAAGCAGTAGATAAGATCGCTGCTATCATCAAGACAACGGACAGGAACTTGGCGCTCCTCCTTGGCCGTGCTCTCGACGCCCAGAAGTTCTTCCATGATGTCACATACGATCACCGGCTACGCGATAGCGCCGCGGAATTGTATCAGTTCCGCACGACTCTAAGTCCGTTCGTCAGCGGAGAACTGGCTGCGGCGAATAATGACCACGATCACAACGGGGACGGAGATGAGGAGGCAAAGAGTCCCGAGCAGGAGTATAGACCAGACGTCACGCGTGGTGTGTCTCTCGGTCACGGGTCGTCTGATTCACATGAGAAAGATGTGTTGCCTACCACTGGGACCGTTGAGCCGTCAGGCCGGCAGGGCTCCGAATCAATGGATGAAGTTCCCCTCCCGACTGGGATATTCACGCTTCTAACGGATTGTTATTCGCCTACGTGTTCGAGGGATCAGCTTTGTTATAGCATTGCTTGCCCTCGAAGGTTGGAACAACAAGCAAGGCTGAATATGAAGCCTCAACCTGGTCTCAAGAAACAGATTTCGAAGGAGTCCTTGGGAGACTTCGTGGTGCGTGTCGTTCGTTGTACTGGGCGTGTTGGGTGGGTTTTTATTTGATCCGCTCTATTCCCCTTTCTCGTTCAGGAACCCGGGACACTTTGGATACATTCCGTGCCACAAGAAGTTGTAAATAGCGTATCGGATACAGAGAAGAAACGGCAAGAAGCTATCAACGAAGTGATCTACACGGAGCGGGACTTCGTGCGGGATATGGAGTACCTTCGAGATGTATGTCGTTATTGTTTTTGCTTCCTCGTTCTTTCTTTCACACTTGTCCTCTTGCTGATAGGTATGGATTGGGAACCTAAAAGACACCGAAATTATACCCGCCGATCGCCGTACAGACTTTATTCAACAAGTCTTTTGGAATATCCACGACATCATCGCGGTAAATACACGCCTCCGTGATGCACTAAATAAACGTCAAAAAGCATACGCAGTCGTCGAGCGCATTGGGGACATCTTTATAGATATCGTCCCCCATTTTGGGCCCTTCGTGTCATACGGAGCGCATCAACTCTATGGTAAATACGAATTCGAGAAGGAGAAGAGTTCGAATCCGGCGTTTGCAGCCTTTGTAGAGGTGCGTTGTGCTCTGTTCTGGTTTCACTGCGGATCCCCTCGTGTGGACGGAAGGGGGGATGGAGTTTTGTGTTCGCGGATGATTGACGCGTACGCAATTTCGTGCAGACTACAGAACGGCTTCCAGAATCCCGCAAGCTCGAGCTGAATGGATATCTCACGAAACCGACGACTCGTCTCGCGCGGTACCCACTTCTACTAGAAGCCGTGATCAAACATACTTCAGAGGATAATGCCGATAAGCAGACTCTCACGCAGGTGGTTTCAATGATCCGCGAGTTCCTTGCCAAGGTCAATGTGGAGACAGGAAAGACGGAGAATAGATTCAATTTGATGCAGTTGGATCAGCAGTTGGTGTTTAGACCCGGCGAGTACATGGTGAGTATTTGTGTGTACATCTATACGGCCTTGTGTTGTGTTGGTTTTGGTGCGGTGTCGGGAATGCGCGAGGATAGTGCGTCTGGGTTGATTAATGTTTTCTTTTTCTAGGACCTCCACTTGCAAGATCCTCAGAGGGAGCTGGTCTACAAAGGTTCGCTCAACAAGAGAGGAGGTGGTCAAGGCGATAGCGGTGATCTGCTAGTTTACCTGTTCGATCACGCACTCTTGATGGTCAAGCAGAAAAGCAAGCACGAACAGTACAAGGTTCACCGACGCGTGAGTTTTCTTTGCGTCGCGGTCTTGGTGGGAAGTGTTCCTAGGTTGTTGATTCTTTCATAGCCAATTCCGCTGGATCTTCTTTTCATCTCCGTACCGGACGAAAACGCCCAAGGGAACCGTCCTGCTAACCGACAACCGCGCACGCTGACGAAGAGAAACTCGTTCAACCGTGGTGCTCCCTACGCACCAGCGATCCCGGTCCGCATAGATGGTAAAGGCGGGCTCGCGATCACATTCATCCATCTCGGGCGCAAATACTATCAACTGACGCTCTGGGCGGGTACGATCGTGAGTCATCGGAAATGGGTGGAAAACATTACGAAACAGCAGGAGTTGTTGAAAGAGAAAAGCACGGTGTTCGAGACAGTGACGGTTTCAGAGGGGTTCTTTACGGGTGCGAATAAGGTGACGTGTGCGGCTCCCTTTGGTGCGTTTATTCTTCTCTCTGCTGGGCATGCAGGGATGCGTGCCTAACTACATGGTTTATTTGGTTTGGTGTTTGGCGTAGGTGGCGGCAGATATATCGTGTACGGGACGGATGATGGTGTTTACCTTACCGACTTGCGGGAGCGGAATAGGGATCCTGTCAAGGTGCTGGCATTGCTGGACGTGTCGCAAGTCGACGTTCTCGAAGATTATCAGCTGCTTATCGTGCTTTCGGGTGAGAAATATGGGCCAATTTATCCATTGCACAGTAAACTGACGCGCGCGACCTTCTTTGCTCACAGAACGGCAGGTGATCACCTTCCCACTGGACGCCCTGGACCCCAAGGATCCCACAGCCGGCCTGAGACGCGCGAAACGAATATCTTCACACACATCGTTTTTCAAGGCAGGTATATGTCTCGGCAAGGTGTTAGTGTGTGTTGTCAAGTCTAGTCCGCTCTCGAGTACGATAAAGACGCTCGAACCGATCGACCAAAGTATCCGCGGACGGAGTAAACCGACGTTCCGTAAATTCCTTCAAGGCGGGAATGATACCTTGAAGTTGTTTAGGGTACGCCTCTCCGTGGTTCTCAATCTCTTTACGTTTCACTTGTGTACCCTTCCTTTGTGACTTTGTCTGACTTCAACCATTATTAGGAGTTTTATATCCCTGTGGAGTCGAGCTCTATACATTTCCTCAAGACGAAGCTGTGCGTCGGGTGCTCGAAAGGCTTCGAAATCGTGGACCTCGAGAGTCTGGATACTCAGGGCCTTCTCGACCCTGCCGATGCTTCGCTCGAATTCGTAAGGAAGAAAGAAAACTTACGACCCATGGCCATCTATCGCATCGACAATGAGTTTTTACTGTGTTATGATGGTAAGTCTTAACTTCTTATATTTTACATCAAACACAGGTTGAAACTCCCACTAGATTTTGCCTTTTATGTCAATAAAAACGGATGGCGATCAAGACAAGAGTTCATGGTCCACTGGGAGGGATCACCGACTGGTTTCGGTGAGTGTTGAAACCACAAGGTTTTTTTTTCTTTCAATCCGCCGCTGACAAGTGGGGGGCAGCGCTACATTACCCCTATGTCCTCGCCTTCGAGCCAATGTTCGTCGAGGTCCGGCACGTAGAGACCGGTGTGATGTCGCAAGTTATCCAAGGGAACAACCTCCGGCTTTTATTCGCAGAAACACCACCATCGACGTCGCACACCACCAACCCACATCCAAATACTTACTATCCTACACAACAAGGATATCATCCATATCAATCACCGTCAGGGCCCATGTACGGTCGATCTCCGTCCGTGCCAGGATACGGACCCCATGCCGTCCTGCCGCCGCCCATGGCGTACCCAGCCCCTCAGTACCCGATGAGGACGATGATGCCTAGTTGCCGGGATGAGATTCTGATGGTGTCTGATGACCGGGTGCTGACGTTGCGATTAGCGAATGGCCAAGGGTTCCCTGTCACCTCGGATGCTGCATCTGCATGTTCGAGGTGAGACAAGTGAGGTGAAAGAGAAAGCGCTCGCTTTTTTTTTTTCTGTGCATGACGGTGACGGTGTGATATTTCCCCCCCGACGAGGATGTTTGTTTGCGTAATTGTTGTTACCGTATTAGTATCTCCTTCGACTTCCTCTTTTTTTTTTTACCTGGGTGTGTGACTGGTGTAGTTACAACAAGACATGCCTCACTTCGCTCCAATGATCATTTGGACAACAAAGTGGAGTAGTCGCATCCCTTTATTGTGATAGTTCATGAAGGGTTATGTTTGAACCAGTATTTTTGTGTGTCACTATCATGCAAGTTGGGCACCATGTGCAAAATGCACCACACATTGCAGTTTACTCTGGTGCTGTCAGTGTGTGAGTTGCTTCACACGGCACTTTTGCCAGTGACCACAAAAACCCTAGCAGTGACTCTACACTGAGTCCACCCAATATATTTAGGACTACAAAAGTACAAAAACAGTTGAAACCAGAGCACCAATGAACCCTGCAAAGACCATACTCACTAACACCTTTATCCAGAGTACACTACCAAACCAGAGAGCCCCAGCAAGTGCAATGCCAAGACATACTGATGCAACAAGCAGCAAAACAAATGGTGATAACAGTAATGCGAGAAAGACCGCGTATTTGTACGTCCTCTCCCGTGCCAACTTGGTAATTGGTCGTAGCCAAAGTGTATCGGTAGGAGTCAGTTAGAAGGTGGAAGGGCTGAGAACCACACTTACTTTGACATCTGTGGGACCAACCATACTCAAACCAACAATCCCAGCAAAACCACTAATAATGGCTAGCATGGCAGCCTCAAAACCAAGTATCATGCAACAGTATGGGAATTCAACGTCCCACCGAGTAATGTGCGGTACCGGGGGAGGGGTGGTCAGAAATACAGCAGAAGACCTGGATTGGAACAGGATAAGCACTGAGTACATCAAAGTAACTCGATTTGTGACATACGTAACCACAAGGCCAGCAACAACATTGGTGCTGTTCATGCGATCTGTCAAAACCTTCCTGAGTTCAGACCATGACTTTTCCTTACTCCCCTTCTTTTCCGTCTCTTCCTCCTGTCCCATTTCTTCTTCGATTATGATTTGCTGAAGTCTCGCAGCTGAAGGTGCACCAAGCAAGAACAAGAGAACAGCTGCATGCATGGGATAGCAAGATATGGATGGGCTGTTTAACATGTCATGAAACTACCACTCACATCTTTGGAGTCGTTCCCCAGTGCCATTAGCCGCTCTCCGGTCATCACGTGCAGTGGACTCATCCTCTGTCTGCTCGGGCTTAGCAGGGACATCGGACACAGTCAATCTATTTTGTTCTGCAATCATGTAGGGATGAAGATGTAGGAATTAGGCTACAACAGGGGAAAGGAGAGGGTGAGAACTGAAGAAGAATCTCACCTCCTGCTTATATGTTGCCTATAACTGACAACAAGGCATGCAGCTCAAGCGCTAAAGTAAAGCATATATGACCTGATATAGCCCAGGTGGGGCCAACATCGTCAGCATGGCGCTTGAGCAGTAACCTTGAGTTTAAGCAAGTGAACCATATCCTCACCACAATGCAACATGGACAAGTGGAACCTAGGCACCTACTTACAGCGAAACGTGAAATTTGTCTTGGAGAAGGTTAGACTGCTCTGAATACTAATCGTTCTGTTCAGCCATAGCAAAAACTCAGTCACGATACACATTGCAGAGTGCATTTGTTTTTTCTTCCGTTTTTTGTTTCGGAAGGAACAGAACTTCGGCACCTCTAGTTGATCTGAATGAGGAATAGTATGGGAGATGCTTCATCAGGGACTTCCATATATGCCAGAATATCATTAGTGGGTAGCAATGATACCTGACCAGTGCAAATGCACATACATATTAATGTCCCAACATGTGTGCTCGTGCGAACTTAGTACTTTCAGCAGATAGTTGGTTGCTTGCAGGCACTCTCACGGGTGCACCGTCGGGTATTTTGCTATATCTGCCAGTATTAGCATTCAAGTTGCAGACACCATGTGCTGTGGGGAGGAGGTAAGGGCGGGAGTCAAGTGGAACTCTTGCATCTACAACCATTCAACCTGCAGTTAGCAATGAGACAAATACCTTAAATTCGGGGTGGCGCTAGGTGCTACCGGCACCTGAGCAAGGTCCAAATGACTTGATAACACAGTCCAGGTCATATCAGGGAATGTGACAACATGGCAGGTATGGGCATATTAGAAGAAGTCACTGGACCTGCCGAACAGTGGCGCATCACAGTGATCATGTAATTGTCAGCGGGACGTCCAGCCAACGAGAGAGGTGATTTGACACGCAGCGTCTGTAGACTGCATCTATCCTTCAAGTTTATCCCCAAACCCCACTATTGACTTCCTCTCCATTTCCATATATTCCATCGTAATTCATCTGTTGCGTTTAAATAAGTTAGTCATGTCGTCATCGGCGATCCTGTCTCGCGCACAACTGACTGGACATTTGTGAAGCAAAACCTTTTGGTAAATGTCAGGGCAGGCATGAATTTGGCCTCCCCTTGTCCACGAAGGGGAGCTCCAGCAAGAGCATACCAACGAAGCGGTCTGACTCGGAATGTGGGATATCTGCATGGTGTTTTTCACCATGAGGAATACCGAACGCAACCTGATGGTGCGGTAAGTATGGGTAACCCGTATACATCAACATCTCGGTCCTCCATCCTGCTAATGCAGACAATCACGTATGGCCACTCAGGGCCCATTGAGTACTGGGTTAAGGTGGAATTTAAAAGTAGTCGGTAGGCTCCAGGTCAACCACCTCGTCGTGTCTGATGGCACTACCTTTTCGCCGCGGGCGTACCTCTACAATAAAATGTCGCAGTGACACTCACCAGCACTTCGACATCTAAGTCGATTTGCCGAGTTTCCACTCGTAACGTTCATCCCATGACAATCGAATATCGGCGATGCATGATCTAGTGATAATATGACCGCTCGCCGGGATGTTCATAAGATATGACTTGGCCAGTGAACGTAGTAAAGTGGCAGCGCAGAAGCATTCGTTGCCCTATAGTGGGAGGAAAATAAGTATTCATGTCGGACAAGCGCCTGGTCTCTCAAGGACCAACATCTGAAAGTCCCTCCCTTTGGGGTTTGTGGGAAGAAGGTTTTGATTCTTGCGCGGCATGCTACTGATTTAATGCGAGAAACGAACCGATGTGTACTTTGCTGTAAAGTCGCATTTGGCTCAAACAATGGTCTGGACTGTCCAATCCCCAAGCAAGTGACGGCTCAAAAATTTAGCAATGTCCAAGGCTTACACCAGATTATTATTCCCTGATGAGTCTCTAAGGTATCCGATTATGTTGAACCGCAAAAAATATTTCCACTCAATCGATAACGAATTGAGAAGAGACTGCTCAAGAGAAGGTAAATCTAGGGCCGATAGAGTTGTATGAGTGGTGAATTTGTGCAGTGAGTCCGATGGATATATTATACTACGCGTTGGTTATATGTAGGCGCACCGGACGCAGTGGATGCAACAATCTATGACAAGTGGATGGGTCGTAAGTCTCGAACGAAGAACGCGACAAGGTGGAGACGGGTAGGCTAAAGATATGCCCGTGCGGATCTACGTGCCATCTGTTTGATAGAAGGAAACAAAGATCGGATGAGGTGAGCATGGAAAGAAAACAGAGAGGCAAACTCGGCACCCACCTCGACGACCTTCCACCCCCCTGTCAATTCGTCTGAGACCTCCTCCGCAACACGGGTCAGCACAGCAGCGTATACGCATTGCTCGACACGATTTTCGGCGCCGATGATGATTTCACGCGACACGGGGTTCCGGAAGAGTAGCATTTCTTGTGTTGAAAACGTCACCACAAACACAGGTACTTCATTCTCCAGAATTTTGGCGTCGGAGACCTGCGATAAACAATAATGAATCTATGGAGCAACTGTAGGTGACGAAGGGACGTACGTCAACCTGACGGATATCCAAGACCTTGCTATCACTGATAAGCCCCTGACGAAGATATTGTTCCATCGTTGCCCATAGCACGTTATACGTCTGTTCACCCAGTGAACGCTGTACCGATATGTCGAACAACTTGACTTACCGCCTCAGAACACCATTTCGTCAACGCCTCTTTGTCTGCGCTGAGGTACGCATCTACAACTTCGGGAACAATATACTCTCTCAGCTCCCTCTCGAACGCCTCTCTCGAGAAGTGTGGGTCGAGTGCCCTCATCATCCGCGTGACTTGTGCTACCTCGGTCTCTTCGAACCATGAGCCAATCGTAGAAGTGACCGATCGTATTGGGGTAACCAAAGGCGATTCCGACTCCTGGTATGCCGCGTGGAGAGACGACAGCCGTTGCATGAGCGGATTCGTGGATTTGAATTGTTCCCAAGCTTCTTGTCGTGGTGAGGGTTTTACTGAGACGAGTGCTTGGCCGGCTCTAATAAAAACCGTGTGCACGAGTAGTAAACCAAGGATTCCCAACTAACACGGAAGGGGGGAAGACATACTCCGTATTTTCTGCGACGACGCGCCTTCCAGCAAGTCCAGCCTTCTCAAGGCGTCTCTGTCGACGTTTTCGCCTGGCCTCTTTGCTTTCGAATCCAGCATGTTTGGCAGAACCTGAGTCGTCGAGCGCATCGACGAGGGTCTCTGCGAGGGTTTTGTAGGCGGCAGTGTTTCGAATGGGTTCGGTAGTTTGAGCGATTGTGCTAGACAGCGAAGACGTCGCACGCGAAATCTATATCAATGTGTCCCAAGCAAATGTAAGAGTGAAAATTCGATAGTTTATGAAAATCGCAGTATAGGAGGGAAGTACGGACCGCTCGCATGATCTCACTCTCTTCCATCGTTTTGAGTGCCTCTGAGACTGCATCGCCGACTTTAATACCGGCTTTCTTGAGTTCGTCCGCAGCCGCTCTTAGACGAGGGTTCTCTTTGATGCTCGACGTTAACTACGGAACACCAGCACAACAATCACTTAATTTATGGCTGCGCGGCGAGAAAATGAGGGGTAAAAGGCACACCCTGGCACGCTCGTACATATCCCTTGCACGCTTCATTGCCTCCGAGTCCTGCAGCTTGTCCACGTCTCCCTGGAGCTGCTTCACATTCTCCTGCAATTCGCGATTCTTGCGCAGTTCCTCCCGCAGGACCTCCACGAATGTCTGGAAAGGAGACTTGGGAACTTCGTTCTGACGTCGGCGTGAAGCGTGAAACGAGCGCGAGTGCTGCGATGGCGTGGCTATCCGGAACGGCGGTGGGAATGCTTTCGACGACAGCCGGGCTGGCAGGCGTGCATGTTGGGCGACGACGAAGCTACGCAAGTGACGAGGGAGCATCCTGGCTGTAATGAGTCTGAGGAAAAAACACATCCGAGAAGATCATCGTCAGGGGTCACGTGACAACCCGGCCCACTCAAAAATTATTCCGAGCCTCCGTTCCAACACACGAGAGAGAGCAAATGGGACAGTCGCAATCTGCACCGTCACCACCAACGACAACGACAACGACAACGACACCGCCAGCATCATGTCCAATGCACCAGACGGCCCCCTTAAACTCGAGCTCAGGCTGTCCGACGCATCGGTCTAGTCCTGCCTCAAGTCCGTCGACCTCCGGGTGTCCGGTGCAACACACTTCCGCACCAAAAGGATGTCCAGTCGAACACGCCTCAACGACAGGGATCAACCCTCTCAACCAGATGCCTTCGCTGCCACAGACTCCACTCGATCCTCATTCTCAATCCGTCCCACTTCCGACCGATCGGACTCTCTCATCGATACCCCGAGGCATAGAGGGCGGGAAGACGCAAACTTGGGAATACCCGTCTCCTCAGCAGTTCTACAACGCCCTCGTGAGGAAAGGATGGGAGACGCCTACGGAACATGTCGAAACGATGGTAGATATACATAACTTCTTAAACGAGCGTGCTTGGAACGAGGTGTTGAGGTGGGAGATGCGTGTTGCTCAGTTCGTGGTTCATTCTATTTCGTACGCGTAAAAAACGGGTGATCGACTAACCCCCTGGGCAGGCCTGGCGACGAACAACCACACTTGGCACGGTTCAAGGGACGGCCGGGAGAAATGTCGCCGAAGGCACGATTCTGGATGTTCATGGGGTGGTTGCTACCCACGAGATTCAAGTATGCGCATTTCATCCCGGTATTTCTCTCGCTGAATATTTGCTCCAGCTCCGAGCCACCGTTTGATCGGCACGACTGGATCGTTCGTCGACCTCGGACAGGCGAAGAGGTCCGGTACGTCATCGACTACTATTCCGCTCCACCCACTCCAGACGGCGATCCTGTTTTTGCTCTCGACGTGCGTCCTGCGCTGGACAACCTCGGGAGTGTCCGCCAGCGCGTGTCTGTTGGGATGAGCGACATCTGGGAAACCATGCGCGAGCGTGGTTGGGGAAACAATCGAAGTTAGGCTTACTACTACTAATGATGTGTTCCGAACGGCTGCATCTCTTCTCACCTCCATCCTTGAACACTCTGATTTAGGGGCAGTACCGTGTGCCTTGGCTCAGGTGACGTGGATTTCCTACACATTCGACAGTTCCAGCTTCCATCATCTCCTAGACAAGACACTGCTCATAAGCATTTATTCACTGAGCACACTGCAGCCCGCTGTAGACTGGTTCCAGATTTACTCCTTCCTGGATCCTACTACATTCTGACCAACATCATTTACTAAACGTGAGAAGGGACAATCGTCAAGCAGCACATTGAAGCAAGAATATTTCATGCAAGAATACCTGGTTAACCCCACCAGAAACCCCTCGGAATTGCATATACTACCCCCATACAATCTTGAATGTAGGCAATATGCAGTGAATGTGCTCGAGTGCGACAAGGAAAGTACAAAACTATCGGCGACGCCACATGAAAAGATGCATCCTACGTGCGAAAGCAAAGAACAGAGTCGACCCTACCAATCTGTAAACCCTGTTAGTTTCCCGTCCCAACTCCACCAGATCAGTTCATCTTGTTCGTCGATGTCCTCATCCACGTCTTCCCCGTCAGTCCCCGATTCAAGTCCCGTTTCGATCCCCTTCACTCCATCCGGCTTGGTCGACTGGTGTCCGCTACCCGGTCTGCATGCTCGAGCCCAGATACCCTCGACCCGAAAATTTCCCTGCCGGTGCGTTTGTCTTCCGGAGGTTGTGGTAGGAGTCTTCGACCTCCTACTGTCCGCGGACATATCCAAAAATGCATTCAGGAAAACCTCCAAAGCCGGCGAGAACGATTGACGAGGTATCCATGCTGGATGAGTGAATCGACGAGGTGCGCGGATGAGGACATGGACGTTAGTAGGTGCTACGCGTACATGGAATGCATCAGTTTCGTCGGTGCGGAATCGGTAACTAGGGGGAAGAAGTCACGAAGGAAGCGAGATTATGAAAAAACATACGTAGTTCTGCGGCAATGCCTTGACCATGAATGTCCTCTGCACATGCCCTTGCGAGTGTGAATGACAGGAGACGTTCCGCCGCACGGAGAACGGTGTCATCAGACTCTTCGAGGCGTGGAGGCAGGGCCACATGTTCCGGCGCTGGTGCTAGTGGCTGAGGTGGCGGAGACGAAGTGGGAGATGGAGATGGGCTTCGTGAAGGTGGCGGTGGCTCGTCGTCTGAGCTGTCCTCTTCCCCATCTTCCGAAGAGCTTTGGTTCGCTGTACTCTCCTCGTCAGTCTCACGTAGAGATTCGATCGAGTCGTCGGTTCCTACGTCTTCCTTCGAGTCATGGCTGCCGGACTCCTCTGACAGGTCGTCGTTGTCAACATGTGAGCACTCGGCTGTCTTTGTTGACATAGAGGGACGGGTGGCGTCGTCTCTCAATCCCCAGACCTTGATATCGAAACCATCGATCCCCATAATAACCCGAGATTTTGCAGTGCCAATCGTGGGACCTAATACGATGGCTAGAAACACACTGCCGACGTCTCTTCTCCCTGATATCTCATCTGTGCCTACGCGTGTGTGTCGGAGGGCGAGAGAGGTCGACAAAGTGACAAAAGTGGTGTACAGATGAGAGGCGAGAGTGTCGAATGATCCCAGGAGTTGCTGTCGTTTCTTGGTAGCACGAGAACGCGTCTGCGCACGCGTGATTCGTGTTGCTTAGTCCTAGATAAAGATGAAACCAAACGAGGGGAACTCACCTCTGTGTCTGGCATGCGTGCTAGCTGAGCGATAGGGCTGTGAGCAGGTGTAAGTCGGTGTAGGTCATTGAGTCCGAGTGGACTGACAAGGGTATCTGATTTTTGAGGAAGAGGACGTGGGCGAGAAAACTCGTGGCGAGTCTTGCAGCGAGTTCGTGCGTGACCCTCTCCGTATCCAACCTCACCGTCGGGACATCGGACGGGTTTGTCTTCGTCGTGTCAGCCGCGGCCGACATTGATCTCGTATTCGTTGCTGTCGCTGTCTTCGCCGGTGTCGGCGGGGCCGCCTCTGCCAACGCTATGACTCTCATTGCAGGACGCGCGTCGTGACAAAGTGACATACACGGCGTGACGTTTCGTGACATTCGCGCGAACGAATACGACGGATTTTGTATTTTGACCGTGATGATCTGACTCAATAATCCCCTCATTGCACAGTGGACTTATGATGCTACGTATCGACATTTGGTGGGCTATTTCCATTGGCGCATGTATCAAAAGACCTGGGTTCTAATTAGTTCAAAGGGTACGTGCTGATACACACCCCACCGAAGAGAAATTTCGACTGTTTGCGCTGAGATGCTCGCCTAGCTATCTATTAACGACCTGGAGGGAGAACACCTATCTTCTACACCTAATGCTTTGGGCAAAGTCTCTTCGCATGGACCTATGAACTTGAAATTCGCGTTCTTATCAGCCGACGTTGCCTCGATATTGAACACGGCGACTATTCCACCTTTGTCCTCGACGATGTCCGCAAAAGTAGCAGCGGGATAAACCTGACACAACCACGATAAGCCTCCGACATGCAGCGGGGGTATAGGCTCGGACTTACAGTCGAAGACGTTCCGACCACTAAGATGAGATCACACTGCTCCTCCATTATTTCGGCAATCTCTTCGAGGAGCTCGATTTGCTCGCCAAACCAGACAACACCAGGTCTCAGGAGTGCGTCACACTTGGGGCACTTCGGAAGGTCTTTCAGTTCGATCTTCGGCTCTGGTGCGTCGTTCTTCAATGATGCTTCCGTTCCCGCGAGCCCAGGACAGATGGGGCTGTCGAGGTTCAGCTCGACGAAACCACACTCCGTGCACTTCACCCGAAAGACGTTTCCGTGCATCTCTATTGGGTAGGCGGAGACTGGTGCAGAGGGGGGCAAGGCACGCGTCGAAAGATTATCGACATTCTGTGTAACGAGGCGCAATGTCTGAGCGGAGGGCGCGACTTTCGCTAGTTCGTCTGGGGAAGCGCAAAGCAGCGCAATAGCTTTGTGGGCCGCGTTAGGCATTGCAGCACGGGCGCTACGCGAGAATATTACTGGGACGTATGTGTTACGGATGAGCACACTGACATCTCGCGCCTGTAATGGTAAAATTGCCACACCCTGGATGGGTTGTTTTCAAAGGCTTCAGGAGTGGCCAGCTTCATCGCATCCTGTCCCCATAACGGTCAAGAAGTAGGTAAAGAAAGACTGTCTGGCACCCACAAAAGTGCGCCACAGACCGCCACCGCCGCGGAACGTGGGGATACCTTATGACACCTCTGAGCCACATGAACGACGCATACACAACTATTAGAGCACACCCGATGCTGCGCTGAGGCCAGCTCCGGCGAGGACGACAATGTGCTTGGCTTCTCGGAGTGCAGAGCGAAATGCGTCGTAGTCGCCGACCATGGCTTCAGCAGAACGAGCGCTCGAAGAGGGAACGGATAAGTTTGAGCTCGAGTTCATATGAGCGCGTCGTTTGTGTTAGATAGTACTAGGTTGAGTCGACAACCCATGATAAGACCGCGTGAAGCCCCTCATACCAAACACACCTAACGAGGGAGAAAATCGTCCCCAACAGATCAAATGTGAAATGACTGGTACTACTAGCGAGCAGCTGCCACGGACAAACCAGACCACGACTGCTCGTCGCCGTGCAACGTGCAACGTTATCATTCTCGAGGCCATCTCTCTACCCGAGACACGGTGTGACAGCGTGACCCAACATGACATTACGTCACTATCCTCAACGCTCTCGCGTCTGCCAACTGCTTGGGCCACAGCGATGCCATCCAAACCAGGTGCAACCAAGCAGACTGGTACAGATTTACGCTCTTTTTTTGCTAGCGGGACACCTGGGGCTAGTGAGAAACAACAAAAAGTATGTCTTATCTCGTGTATAGCGTGGGGGGTTAACCTAAATCTATTCCTCCCTCAAGTCAACGAAAGCTGGGCATGGTTCTGCCAAGGAGGATGCTATCGAAATAGGTGAGCACCGCGTTTTGTTGGTCTGGGACCATTCCGATGCAGTTTACTTCAATTTTTTACAGTCGACAATGGGTCCAATACTTCGAAAGTCAGAGCCACTCCCAAGGCGGCCCGAGTACGTCCCTTTCCCTCGCCCGGCTTCTTACTTGCACGCTGACCTCCCAATGACTCTCAGCGGACGAGTACGTCAATGAGCAGGTCCGAGCAGGCTATGCTTGTTGATAGCGATGACGAGGAGGAATATGGTCCCCGAGCGATCGGAACACGCGCTTCTGCGTCCGCATCTGGATCCACCTCTAAAGCAACTCGAAAAGAAACGTTGTCGAAACGCAAGCGTGTGATTTTGTCTGACGAAGACGACAACACAACGGAGAAGGAAGTGTCCCCACCCAGAACGAAGAAAAAAACTGCGGTCGTACCTGTCAAGGCCGCGCCTTCTTCGAGAAAGGCTACTGGTGCTAGTGACAGGGTATTCGCCGGTAGGCGTCGACCACCCGAACGGCGACGTTCCAAAGCCGCAGACGATGATTTTGTTGTAAGCGATGAAGAGGATGAGGACGATGCTTCTGATGATGCCGAGGAGGAGGAGGACGAAGAAGAAGAGGAGGAGGAGGAAGAAGTCCCAAAGAAACAGAGAGTTAGCAGGGCGAAGGCACCCTTAGCGAGCACGAAGCCTGCTCCTCCCCCAGTCCAGGCAGAGGGACGGAAGGCGACTGTGCAGACAGCCACAGTTAGAACGGCAGAACCCGAACCTGCTCCAGCACCAGGTCCTGCTGCAGCGGCATCCAAATTCAAGTGTGTTTCCCCTTCCTTCCCAAGCCAAACTGATAATGTGTCATGTCGTCTAACCACACCACCTCATTTAGTTGGGCAGCTGCTAGAGCCACCAAATTAGCAGGTCCGAAGGCTCCTGGATCAAAGCCTGTCCCTGAACCGAAAACCCAAGATTGTCTTCTCGGTCTATCTTTCGTATTTACTGGTGAATTGACTAGTTTTTCGAGACAGGAAGCCGTGGACCTCGCTAAACGTTTTGGAGGGTGCGTCGTGTTTTTTCTCTTTGTTGATGTGTTGTTTTTTTACAATATATCTGCGACGGATACACACGATTATTGTTGTACACAGCCGCGTCACACTCCAACCATCTTCCAAGACCTCATATGTCGTGTTGGGCGAGGACGCAGGTCCCTCGAAGTTAGCAGCGATTAAGAAGCATGGGTTACCGACACTTTCCGAGGATGGTTTCCTCGAGCTTATTGGGACACGTGTGGGGCCAAGTGGTCTGAAGAGCGGTGCGGATGCGAAAGCTGCCGGGCTGGATGAAAAGTTCAGGAAAAAGATGGAGCGGGAGGAGGAGGCAATTCGCAGTGCGGCGAGGGAGATGGAGAAACGGGAAATCAAAGAGATGAAAGAGGCTAAAAATTCAGAGGGGCAGCCTGGGGGGTGAGTTTTCTTCGCTTGAAAGGATACAGTTCTCGTCATATGCAGGGTGAAGGGTGCTAATGATGTTTTGCGCGTTTCAGGTCGAAAATTTTGGATATGTCGGCTCATCTGTGGACTACTAGGTATGCGCCGAAGACTTTGAAAGAGATATGCGGGAACAAAGGGCAGGTGGAGAAACTGAGGCTGTGGTTACAGGACTGGTATGTGCTCCCCTTCTTTTATTCCTAGGCTATCTTCTCATACTACGTCGTTGCAGGCCATCAAGCCTGAAATCTAACTTCAAGAAACCCGGAAAGAACGCCATGAATGTTTACCGCGCCGTCTTAATAACCGGCCCCCCAGGAATAGGCAAAACTACTTCTGCGCATTTGTGTGCCAAGGCCGAGGGGTATACGCCCATCGAGATGAACGCGAGCGATACGAGGAGTAAGAAGCTGATCGAAGTACAGCTCGTCATGCACTTTATATTTACGAGGGGACTGAACGGTTTGGGCACAGGATGCAATGAACATCAATAACCTCTCTTTGGATGGATGGATGGCAGGGCAAGAGGTACGTTGGTGCACTTTCTGTTACAGCTTCTGTACTGATGGGTCATTTATGAAGAGGACTAATGCGCTTGGTGTGACCATCACGAATCGGACGTGCCTCATCATGGACGAGGTGGATGGGATGTCAGCGGGCGATAGAGGCGGCGTGGGTGCATTAAATGCATTGATCAAGAAGACCAGGGTACGTGTCTTCGTTCATTCGTTCGTCTTCCCTGTATTCTCTTCTTTTGGATGATGCGCTGACGCGAAAGCGCGCAGATCCCCATCATATGCATTGCCAACGACGGAGGTGCGCAAAAACTCAAACCGCTGATATCCACGGCGTGCAAGTTGCCGTTTAGGAAGTGAGCCGTTCATTATCACTGGACGACATGTTGATGCAGCATGGATGGATAATACGGGTATCTAATATATTCGATAGACCGGATGCTGCCGCCGTACGGTCGAGGATGCTTTCGATTGCGTACAAGTGAGTTCACGCGCTTGTTTCTCTCATTTCAGTTCGAAGAGGAGGTGAGGGTGGGAGGAACGTGGTTGTAATACTAACATGCGCCTGATGCATGTGCTAACCTGTCCTTAACGCATATGACAGGGAAAAGATGAAGATTCCGGCCAACGTTGTCGATCAGCTCATCGAGGGTGCCCAGTCGGATATAAGACAGGTTTTGAATATGTTGTCGACCTGGCGGCTGTCGAGCGATACCATGACCTTTGATGAGGGCAAGGACCTGTGCGTACTTTCTCTCCGACCTTGCACTGCTATGCGTTGTGCTGCAGGCGATACTAACGGATGAGTCTGGGTGCAGTGCCAAAATGAATGAGAAATACACGATTCTGACGCCGTTCGACGTGACGAGTAAGATGCTTGGTCCTTATTTATTTTCGAGGACCTCGAGGGAGACGTTGAACGACAAGATGGAGTTGTATTTTCATGATCACGCATTTGTGCCGTTGTTCATTCAGGTACGTGTTTCGTTCGCTGGCGCGTTTCGTGTATCATCGTTTGCTGACAAGAGGTCCAGGAAAACTATCTCAAAACCCAGCCCGCGGGAATTCGAGATTTGGAAGGCCGTCCGAAGATACTGAAGCACCTACGGTTGATGGATAAGGCTGCTTCGTCGATTTCGGACTCGGATCTTGTAGATGTGCTCATCCACGGGTGCGTTGCGGTTCTTTCAGCATAGTCTTACGCGGCGTTGCACTGACACTGGTGGCTCAAGACCGGAACAACACTGGTCACTAATGCCACTGCATGCTGTTTGTTCGACCGTTCGACCTGCATCGTTCGTGTATGGAGGTGGTATGGGGTATGGCGGTCCTAGCGGAATGTCATTTCCTCAGTACGTCTTTCTTCCTCATCTGCCTCGTTCGTTCTTCTCTCGCGCACGCCGACTACGTGGGTGCTGCAGCGAATGTCCGGCTTATACACTATCATTATTGGCAGCTGGTTAGGTCAGAACTCAAAACAAAACAAGCTTGGTCGTCAGTTGAGTGATATTCAGGCCCGGATGAGGCTCAGGGTTTCGGGGGATAAAGTTGAAATTCGACAGTCGTATGTACCTGCGCTTTTCCCTCATCTCGTCAAACCACTTGTTACGGATGGATCGGTGAGTCCTGTATTATGTTGATTGTGTATACTTAACGAGGGATCGTGTAGGATGCTGTGGACAACGTGATTGAGCGGATGGATGAATATTATTTGACCAGGGAGGATTGGGACACCATCGTTGAGCTTGGAGTAGATGAGAACAAGGATGATGTGCTAAAGAAAATACCTACTACCACTAAGACGGCATTCACGAAACGGTGGGTCGTACCACCCTTGTTTGGCACATGGGCACGCTTTACTGATGGGTGACATTGTGGAAGGTACAACGCGGGAGAGCATCCCATTGCGTTCCATAAAGCAGTGGATCTGGGCAAAGTTCCGAAAAAGATTACTGGTGGAACCGTGCCTGATCTCGAGGAGGCATTTGAGGTACGTGTCGGATACTGCTTTTCAAAATTTCCTGTAGATGTGATACTGATGTACGCATGTCCTGCAGTTGGACGACGAGCTGGCAGATGTGTCGGATGAAGAGACAAAGAAGTCAAGTGAGGATCAGGACATTGGAAGCGATAAGCTCATTGTGAGTAAGTCGAAGAAGGCTGCTCGGGGGAAGGGCAAAGGGAAACGATAAAGGCGATGTGTCTCCGCGCCCGTTCGTTGTTTTGCAGGAGGCGCTCGAATTATAACACCTACAGTCTCATGGAAACAAAAAATGACACAACATCTGAAAAGGCTTTTCTGAAGTTGTTGCTGCGTCCTACATTTTTGTTGACTCGTGATTCAAAGGGGAACGGCGTGTTGAATTTTTGGTGTTGGGAAATTTACTTTCCTGGCAAGTGGTTAGCTTGACTCAGGTTACTCCATCTGTTGAGATAATGCTCTCGACAATCCACGTTCACGCAGAAATACTACAAGTACGGTATGGCCACCATGTCTGCGTTGCGGCCACACGAGGCCGGAGCATAAACAAGGTATGCCCCCAGCGAGAGGAAATGACGTGTATTGCGCACGAGAGACACTTGTCCGCCCCAGCTGAAATGATATGAAATACCAGGAACATACAAAAGGGTAGCAGTACCAGCCCTACACTTCCACTGGACACCTGAGCCCACCATCCGAAGCGTTGGCTGCCCTGCAGCCAGTCTGTGCGATTAGCGCCACCTCTCCCACCCACTGCCGTTCGAACTAACCACTCGGCAACTCAGCAGCATGTCTGATATCTCATCCCTCAAATGCTTGGTTGAAGGCGATGGGCTGAATCGTATACTCACAGTGAAACTTGCCAGCTCAGAGACTGTTGGCGCTCTTAGAAAAGCGATCAAGGACTGGCCTTCCGCTGTACAGGTGCTGACCAATCGGAGCTCTATCGCACCTCCGAGCGAGCGGCGGGCTAACGCAGGCTCTGGCCGGAAGAGGGCATGGTAAACTCTCTCCCCTGTGTGCATAGACAACCGCCTTTAATCAGCCTTTGGCCGTCAGTGCAGTCCACGTCCTCGTCAAGCCCCTATCAACCTGTGAGTTGTTCGTGATTTTACCTTTTCTCTACTGACCGCGATCCGACTGGCAGTGGCAGGTGAGTCAGCGGTTCGCCTCTAGGTACAGGTTAAGATCCTACAGTCTCCTTCAGCGTCCCCTGTGCCACACGTCACTGTTTCCCTCAACTGCTTGGTCCTGGGCGATACGCCGGGTCGCATTTTCACATGGGAAATTGTTAGCTCCAAGACCGTCCGTCGGCGCTTTCAGAAAAGCGATCCAGAACAAGAAGCAATACGCCTTCCACAGCGTATGTGCTGACCAGCTGTTTCTCTATCACACATCTCTCCCCAGCGACGGACAGGCTTCGAAACCTCAATTTCGGCGAGCCATTATAACCTACGTCGATATTGGCCACCGATATTTTTGTCACTCTTCCTGTGGGAAGGTATCTGCACATTGTCGTCCGACTGCCACCTGAAGGTAGGGCTGTCCGCTTCCGCCATTAACTCGACATTGATCCGACTGCGACTTAATTCTAAAAAAGGCCAGTGTCGACGGAGAAAAAATGGGATATGTGGGTGGAGTTAAACGGCTGTGAGGATTAGTGTTCCACCTATTTCATTTGATGATTGATTCAGACGGCTTTCAAACGTACCACTTTGCTAATGCAAAAAGCTCCCCTCTGAAGCGGCGAAATCGAACCACTACATGAACATCCAAGGGGCGTTAGCAGGGTTCTGGATTGTCGATGTGTTGGCACAGGTCCTGCCACAGTAGGATCCCCAATCCAACTTTTTAATCCGGCATTCGCATACTTCACATCGGAGGCCTTCGATCCCAAACATGATGTACCTCCCGCCTTCGTGTGAAAGGCCACCTTTCTCTACGACAGGCTCCTCTCGGGGAAAACCCCAAAGGCGACGTCGAGCTGAGTCGTATGAGCGAGGTGGACACCGAACATGTCCACTTGTCCACCTCGGGTCGAACAAACAGCCGTCACCCACCTACGTGGGATCGACCTGAGAGAGGGAGTGACCCCTGTATACCTCGACAAGGGATGGCTCTATATTCACGCGCAGACTGTTACGTTGCAAGTAGACCTCGCTGCAAACCCCGATGCCGTTTTGTTTACTGATGGCCCATCTACAACAATCCTTCACTGTAAGCTCCTTAGTTACCGGGGACACTTACAACTACTGCTGCGGTGCAGTGCACTCCACGTCAATCCTCGCGACTATTGTTTTCCATGTGAGTCTATTGCAAGGCTGGAATTCGTCTAAATCTTCCCGCCTTCTGACAAGTCCTCTGCGCCGGGTCTTACTTAATCGAACGCATTGGCGGTGCTTGCGCGCTATGGGGTCGGAGAGTCAGAGGTTATCTCATTTCTCGTATCCTTCTAACGTTCCGCACCATCCTCACCTCGAACTTATTCATATCTTTTACTATCAACATTAACTCCACACTCAGTCTACCTTCATTCCAGTCCTACGTACTCACCCAAAAGAGAAGAGCAATACAAGTAAGTCCAGTAAGCCACCTATGACAGCACTGACTCATCCACATTCAACATCAAGGCAGTATAGTACTGAATTATCTCCACAAAATTGTCAATCAACATTGCTGTTGGACCATCGCTGTCAGCTTCAATTTCTCCCAAAAGAAGAAGAGGAAAAGATAAGATGTACAAAGAGACCCAATACTAGAACAGAGATAAAAGACACACCTTCATTTGTAGTATGTATCGTACAGAACGAAGACCCCTTCATAACATGACCATACCGGATGATATGAGGCGTGAGCCTCCAATAATACGTCGTGTCTGAGCAACGATTACCCGTTAATCCAAAACGCATGGGTTCAAACATGAATCATGCTTCAAGGTACATCACGTACCCGTGTTCCCAGACATGAGCCCTGGACTCACAATAACAGTACTATCCCCCTCAATTCCCCTATTCTTGTTGAACGCCGCCTTGATCGACCCTGAAAGAATTTTGTAGGGTATTGCATCATCACCTTCGGTCGGGGTCACCGGCGCTGGTTCCAACCCAACCTTCCCAAATGCCTCTGACAGTGTCAGATTGCCATAGGCAGGGGTAGTCGTGAAGTGGGTGTCGTAACTAATAGTCTCCCCAAAGGCTGTATAGGCAAGGTTAAATTCGGACGCCAGAGCCTTGAGAAGCTCGATATCGGAGGCTTTGGATCGAGAAATCGAACTGCGGTGTATCCCGTGGTGGTCCAATCGCGGCACAAAAGGGTGAAAGTGAAAAAATGAACAGACAATTAATCGCTCACTCAAGTACATACAAACAATCTCACCCACCTTTCCGTCGAAATCCGGTGATTGACCACTGCCCAAGCCTGTTCAGGCAATGCATTGACCTTGACACCTCCACCCACGATGTCAATTGCTCGTGTGGTTCCAACGAGATTCTTGAATGCCAAGTCTGAGAATAATGTGTCCTCAGCCGCCCGGAGCGCTACATCAGAATGGGCCGATTCAAGAATATCTCGCCTGAGATGCTCAGGGACGTCCGGGGCGTGTGCTGCCAGGCATTGGGCACTTTTGTAGGTTGGCGAATCGCGCACCTAGCCATATGAAAATTTATGATCAAGAAAAAGGTGCGGAAGTCGGGTATCGGCATACTAGTTGTGCTTTAAAGGGATTTGCTTCAAGTTTGACGAGCATTTGAGCTAGAATACCAATGCTCTGTTTACCAGAAACCGAGTTTCTATTCCAGTGATACTTGTACATCGTCAAGGTAGACAGACATACCGTGTGAGGGGGAGGCAAGCTCGAGTGTCCTCCAGGCGTGGTGACCTCTATTTGAATATCGAGGTATCCCTTTTCCGCGATGCTGGGCGTCGCGATGACACGACCATATTGCTCATTGTATCCAGCTGGGAAGCGACATCATGACAAACGGATGTCGTGGAACAAAAAAGGGAAAAGAACATACAGCCCTCGTCGACTAACATCGCATACCCGTTGGCACCAAACATCTCTTCAAGTTTGACCGCTAGCGTCTTTGCACCCTACAATAAGACGGAGGAATGGAGAGATCGAGTCTACGCTTCGTGGGTATAGAAACAGACACGTACATGAGTTCCCCTCGACTCTTCATCAAATCCAAATGCGAGCACCACAGTACGAGTCGGCTCATAACCACTTGTTAACATGGTCTCAATCGCTGCCCTGTCGCACATGAGACACTGTAAGGTGATCGCAGAATAGAAATCGAAAAGAATAGACAGGAAAGTACATGATCCCAATGACACCACTCTTGTCGTCGCAGCTTCCTCGGCCCCAAACACGGCTCCCTGAAGGATGGGGTGTGACATTCAGTGCCCATGAGATTTTCGCATATTAGATGCTAGCTCACCATCGAAATGACCTGAGAAGGGAGGGTGGACCCAATCGTCGATGGTCGCAGGTTCCACGGGCACGACATCTACCAACAGAAAGGATGGGACCGAGTCAGAGAGTCTCTCATTCAACTTCCTGGGCGGAAAAACAAAAGGCAAGAACCTTGGTGTCCGGCTAATAGCAAGGGCTTCAACCCTTGGTCTAGTCCCTTCCATACGAAAATGAGGCCGTAGGTGTTCACTTTGGTCAAATCGAGCGTTGCATGTCTTTACGTTTTGCCGGTGGGTGCGTCGACCACGTACATCAGTACAGAGTGAACCAAACAGAAAGATGACATGAGCCAAATTCATGCGCAAGGGATATAAACGTACATCAAAGGGAAGGCTTGTTCAAGGTACGCATGGAACGCATGGAACTTCTCCCAGCGTGGATCCATTCCCACCGGCCCATAGTAATCATAGGACTCCGTTCTGCGATAACGAAAGACATGAGATAGGCATCAATCACTTTTTCAGGAATTCCGAGGAAGACAGAGAAGGGGACCCACGGGATTTGAACGGCTTTCGAAAGCCAATCTACTGCTTTTGACCTGAAGGAGTCGGTTTGGTAGGTGGCACTAAGGCGCTCCCAGATGTCGAAGTTTCGCTTAGGAATGAGCTCTGGGACTTGGGGGCAAACATTTTCGAATGTACCAGGATTATTAGCGTGAATGGAATTGTGGAGGTTTGCATATCGCTCCCAGTAGCGTTGCCGAAAGCAGTTCAGGAGCAGGCCTACGACTATTGCCAATGCCAGGGTCACCTTGGTAGAACGCCTAGACACCGAAGGGGGTGTCGACACAGGACCCGGGAGTGACCCAGCTGCGGTGGGGATCTGCAAGACCTCCTTTGCAGTCATGGACGCCGATAACGGTTCGTGGCCCTCAGAACTTCCCGTCCTATAGTATAGATACGTACATAAATCGTTGGGATAGACGCTGTTCGGCTCTCCTTACTAACTAGCACTTACGGGATGCAACTTGCAGCGTAAGCCTGTTTGCGCTTATGGCAACGAAGCTTATCGTAGACACAAGTAACTGGTTGTAGTAGGCCCGGCCGGACCCATCGTCCTGTCAACATCCCACTGCCCGTTAGTACGTACCAATACACACAGATATAGGTATGTATACAGATTTGAGATAAATTAAAACTAAGGCAGCGCCGACTCATCCACATTCATGATCAAAGTTGTGAAGAAGCGGATTATCTCCAGGAAATTGTCGATCGACATAGCTTTTTGAAAAATCGCATCAGTTATGGATTGCGCCATACATGCGTAGCGCATAATATCCCGAGAAGTACACACCTTCATCTACAGTATGTATATTGGGTGGCAAAGACCCCATGGTCCTGATATGCCCATACCGGAAAATATGAGGCGTAAGATTCCAATAAAACTTCGTGTCTGCTCAAAGATACACTTGTCAGTCCATCCACGCAGGGCGACGGCATCACGGAAAGCAATCAAAGATGTACCACGACCAATGGCGCATTACATACCTGTATTCCCAGGCATGATCCCTGGGCTCACGACGATCACATCATTATCTCCCCCGATGTTCCGGTGCCTATTAAATGCCGTCTTAATGGACCCGGAAAGAATCCGATATGGCGTTGCATCGTCTCCCTCGAACGGAGTAGTCGGGGCGGGCTCCAACCCACTTTCAAAAGCCTCTGATAGGGTCAGGTTTCCATATGCGAAGATCGGATCGCCGCGGTTACCACAATCGACGTCCTTCCCGAACGCGGTATAAGTGAGGTTGAGCCTGGAGGCCAAAGATTTGAGGACGTCCGTATCGTGTGCTTCGGTTTCAGCGACGGAGCTTTTGGACGAGTGATCCTTGGGTCAAGTACAAAGTACATGTACGCAACACTCACCTCTCTGTTGAGATCCGATGATTGACGACCGCCCAGGCCTGCTCGGGCAATGCATTGACCTTGACGCCTCCTTGTATGATATCAATGGCTTGCGTGGTTCCGACAAGGTTTTTGAACGCAGAGTTCGTGAACAACACATCCTCGGCCGCACGAAGCGCCTTGTCTGAGTGCGCTGATGCCATGATATCTCTCCGGAGATTATCGGGAATGTTTGGAGCATGTGCGGCGAGGCATTGGACGGTCCTGAAAGGTGGCGAGTCCCGCGTCTCGTGACGGAAATCAGGATCGTGAACAAAGGTTTCGAATAAGTGGGGATTGCATACCAAATGTACTTTGAAGGGATTTGCTTCGATTTTAACTAGCAGTTCGGCAAGTATGCCAATGCTCTGAGACGTACACCGAAACCAACACGCGCCATCATAGCAATACTAGTGCAAGTTCAAAGTAGACTTAACGCACCGTATGAGGTGGAGGTAGACTCGAGTGTCCGCCTGGGGTGCTGACCTCTATACGAACGTTAACGGACCCCTTTTCAGCGACACCAGGCGTGGCGAGAATGCGGCCATATTGTTCGCCATACCCCCCTTGGATATGTCATTAGGGGCAAAACGAGGTCATGGTAGAAACGTACCCCCTTCGTCTACTATCATCGCATACCCGTTTTGACCGAACATCGCTTCGAGTTCAATAGCTAGCGTTTGTGCACCCTGAGAAACAAGGGGGCCTTCACACACTGACACCTTGCACGAGAGCAGGGAAGACGCACATATTCCCCGCCTGACTCCTCGTCGAATCCAAACGCAAGTACCACTGTCCTAGTTGGCTCATAACCAGTTGCCAACAGGGTCTCAATTGCTGACCTAAAAGAGCATAAGGCCCGGAACTAACTCGGTAGAAGAGGAGCCAGAGAGAACAGAAAAGACGTACATGATGCCGATGAGACCACTCTTATCGTCGCAGCTTCCACGTCCCCAAACAAACGTCCCTACGAAGTTATCGGTTTCATTCATGGTTAGTAAGATTGCTCAGTGATGAGCGACATCGGCTTACCGTCAAAATGGCCAGAGAAGGGTGGATGTGTCCATTTATCGACAGTCGTAGGTTCCACAGGCACGACGTCTGCCAACCAAACGACGAAGAGGTAAGTAAGAACGATGCTCCATTCAACTCCGCGAACACCAAAACATGAATGGAAGGAAAGGGAAAGGACCTTGATGCGCTGCTAATAGCAGAGGCTTCAGCCCCTCGTTCGACCCGTTCCATACGAAAATGAGACCATGAGTGTTGACTTTGGTCAGTTCGAGCTCGGCGTGACTGTTTTGGGTTGAAGGTGGGCAGGCAATCACGTAAGTAGGAGCGGAGATAAGACTCGTTCACCGATCAAATTACACGTAGGGAAAAACGTACACCAGTGGAAAGGCTTTCTGGAGATATGCATGAAATGCATAAAATTTATCCCAGCGGGGATCCGTTCCCACAGGGCCAAGAGAATCATACGACTCCGTTCTGTGATGGCAGGGAGCGTGAGACCATTAGCACCAGTACTGATGGGGTGACGACGAGGAGGACATAGAGAAAAATGAATAGGCTAGAACGACATAATGCTACTCACGGAACTTGGACAGCTCCTGCGAGCCAACGTACCGCTTTTGCTTTGAAGATGTCAGTGTCATACGTGGCCCCGAGGCTCTCCCAGATGTCAAAATCTCTCTGGGGAATCAATTCGGGGACTTGAGGACAGATGTTCGTGGGTGCCTCGGTGCCGCCGTGATCGAACGTGGGGAGAAGAGTGACAGGAACATCATGCCAACAGACACGGTTCACGAGTAGACCTAGCGCCCCTATAACTGCGAAGAGGCCAATCGCTCTCGTGGAAGAACACCTGCTTTGGGACTGCGTTGAGACGGGTGCAGGGAGTAACTTGGTCGGAATGCTGAGAATTCTCGTAGTCTCGTTTGCAACCATGGCCTCGCTGGGAGACGTGCGCAGAGCCGAGTGTGATCGGTTGTCAATGAAAACGATCGAACCAACGGCAGAAGACATTTCGTAAGTACATAATTGGTTGTACAAGCCCAGTCACTGGGCTCCTCATAGCTGTCAACAAACTGCCCCCCTTTAGTGCGTACCTACACACACACAGACCATACAACACTGAAACAAATAAAGCACTAAGGTAGCGCCGACTCATCCACATTCATGATCAAAGTTGTGAAGAAGCGAATTATCTCTAGGAAGTTGTCAATCGACATTCCTTTTGAGAAATCACCATCAGCTATGGATTCCCTCATACACGAGCGCGGAGTGACCCGAGAAGTACACACCTTCATTGACAGTATGTATATTATATGGCAAAGACCCCACGGTCAGGTTGACATGCCCATACCGGAAAATATGAGGCGTAAGATTCCAATAATACATCGTGTCTGTCAAAAATACACTTGTCAGTCCACCCACCAAGGATGCCAGCATCACGGCAAGAATCCAAAGATATATCACGTCTGATGACGCACTACGTACCCGTATTCCCAGGCATGATCCCTGGGCTCACGACAATCACATCATCCCCCTCGATACCCCTGTGTCGATTGAATGTCGTCTTAATGGAACCGGAAAGAATCCGGTATGGCGTTGCATCGTCTCCCTCAAACGGAGTGGTCGGGGCGGGCTCCAACCCACCCTTTTCAAAAATCTCTGATAGGGTCAGGTTTCCGCATGTGAGGATGACCTCGCCGCGGTCACCATGATCGACGTTTTTCCCGAACGCGGTATAAGTGAGGTTGAACCTGGAAGCCAAAAATTTGAGGACGTCCGTATCGTGTGCTTCGGTTTCAGCGACGGAGCTTTTGGACGATTGATCCTTGGGTCAATACAAAGTACATGCACGCAACACTCACCTCTCTGTCGAGATCCGATGATTGACGACCGCCCAGGCCTGCTCGGGCAACGCATTGACCTTGACGCCCCCTTGTATGATATCAATGGCTTGCGTGGTTCCCACGAAGTTTTTGAACACGGAGTTTGTGAATAGTACATCCTCGGCCGCACGAAGCGCCTTGTCTGAGTACGCTGATGCCAGGATATTTCTCCGGAGATGGTCAGGCATGTTTGGAGCATGTGCGGCGAGGCATTGGATGGTGCTGTAAGGTGCCGAGTCCCGTGCCTCGTGACGTCGAACTCAGGACCAGAAACCAAGGGTCAAATGAGCGGGTATTACATACCAAATGTACTTTGAAGGGATTTGCTTCGATTTTGACTAGCAGTTCGGCAAGTACGCCAATGCTCTGAGACGTACATCCGAACCAGCACGTCCCGTCATAGCAATGCCAGCGCAGGTTCAAAGTGGATTTGACGCACCGTGTGAGGGGGAGGTAAACTCGAGTGTCCGCCTGGGGTGCTGACCTCTATACGAACGTTAATAAACCCCTTTTCAGCGACACCAGGCGTGGCGACAATGCGACCATATTGTTCGTCATAACCCACTTGGGAATGTCATTACGAGCAAACCGAAATCATGGCAGAAACGCACGCCCTTCGTCTACTATCATAGCATACCCATTCTGACCGAACATCCCTTCGAGTTTGGTGGCTAACGTTTGTGCACCCTGAGAAACAAGGGGACATTCACACACCGGCACCTTGCACGAGAGCGGGGAAGACGCACATATATCCCGCCCGATTC
Source organism: Pisolithus thermaeus (assembly GCA_024663475.1). Lineage (NCBI taxonomy): Eukaryota > Fungi > Basidiomycota > Agaricomycetes > Boletales > Pisolithaceae > Pisolithus > Pisolithus thermaeus. The sequence goes on from JANFAF010000088.1 coordinate 245,398, forward strand.
CTCGTCGAACCCAAATGCGAGCACCACTGTCCTAGTTGGTTCGTAACCAGTTTCCAGCAGGCTCTCGATTGCTGACCTAAAAGAGCATGAAGCACTGACTCTATAGAAGATGAGCTAAGAGGTACAGAGAAGACGTACATAATGCCAATGAGACCACTCTTATCATCGCAGCTTCCTCGACCCCAAACATACGTCCCTACGAAGTTATCGGTTTCATTCATGGTTGGTAAGACTGCTCGGTGATGAGCGATACCCGCTCACCGTCGAAGTGGCCAGAGAAGGGTGGGTGTATCCACCTATCGACAGTCGTAGGTTCCACAGGAACGACATCTGCCAATAAAACGACGGAGAGGTAAGTCAGAACAATGCTCCATTCAACTCCGCGAACACCAAAGCATGAATGGAAGGAAAGGGTAAGGACCTTGATGCGCTGCTAGTAGCAGAGGCTTCAGCCCTTCGTTCGATCCGTTCCATACGAAAATGAGACCATGAGTGTTGACTTTGGTCAGTTCGAGTTCCGCATGACTGTTTTAGTGGCAGACAATCACGTAAGTAGGAGTCGAGGCAAAACTCCTGCATTAATCCAAGTGTACACGGAAGGGGGAGACGTACACCAATGGAAAGGCTTTCTGGAGATATGCATGAAATGCATAAAACTTATCCCAGCGGGGATCCGTTCCCACAGGGCCAAGAGAATCATACGACTCCGTTCTGTGATGGCGGGGAATGTGGGACAATTAGCACCAGTACTGATGGGATGACGACGACGACAGCGACGACGAAGGGAACAGGGAGAAGAATAAATGGACGAGAACGACACAATAATGCCACTCACGGGACTTGTACAGCTCCTGCGAGCCAATTTACCGCTTTTGCCTTGAAGGTGTCGGTATCGTACATGGCCCCGAGGCTCTCCCAGATGTCAAAGTTGTTCTGTGGAAACAATTCGGAGACTTGAGGACAGATGTTCGTGAGTGCCTCGGTGCCGCCTTGATCGAACGTGGGGAGAAGAGTGACAGGAGCATCATGCCAGCAGACGCGGTTCACTAGTAGACCCAGCGCCCCTACAGCTGCAAAGAGGCCAATTGCCTTCGTAGCACACTTGCTATTGGACCGCGCTGAGACGGGTGCAGGGAGTAACTCGGTCGGTGCACTGAGAATTCCCGCAGTCTCCTTTGTAGCCATGGTCTCGCTGGGAGACGTGTGCGACTAAGTCGAGCGTACGCGTAATCGGTCTTCAATGAAAGCCATGCGATCGAGAATGACGACAGAGGACATTTCATGCTGGTATGGTATGTAACTCCACTCATAATGCAGGCCCCTGTACACCACCCCAGTGTGAGGGCGTCACATGACTTTCGGTGTATTCCGGGGCAATGGCCGAGTGTCAAAGCCAAGACGACCGAGAAATAATTTACAGGTGACCTGTGCCCAGACGGGAAGGCCGGCCGCGCCCACGGTAGGGGGAACGTGTTGCCTCCCTTTTCTCAGAGGGCCTTTCCGTTATCTAGTGTCACATCTACGCCTGGTTCCGTGTCTCGTCAAAGAAGGTAACCGTTGGCATTGTCTCTTACGAACCCTCTACAACTACTACGACACGTAGCCAGCCGATTGCACACTCCAGTTCATACAGCATCTAACCCAGGATCCACCGTACATCTAGTACCTCAAACTCCCGAACATTTGCAGGCTTTACAGGTGGCGTGTGACATTGAGCGCACATTGAATCATATCGTTTACATTCCACCAGCTGTTGTGTCAGTCTCACTTCGGGATGCAAGTGATTGTGGTCCTTCTATTTCATTCCTCTTCGGGCTTCGGGCTTCCTCATGGAGTCTAATTTATTCACATTTGAATGTTATACGATGAAACCTAAGCTGCGCACACTGTTAACCATTGTAAGCAAGGTACGACAAAGAGCGGGAATTATTTGTCCATGCAGGCCACCCTAATCAGGCCCCAAGGGGCCCCTTTACACCCTCTTCGCCACTTTCATTCCGCGTGTCTAAATCCTGGTTATCACCATCACGTCTCCTAATATTCGGCACAGGTCCAGTGAACCAGTGTACCCCACCATACACAGGAAGATAATACCATACAAGGGATAGCCCGAGGACACCACCGAGAACGACAATGGTGTAGTTCATTGTAGTGGCACTCGTGCTAGGCGTGGTTGGGAGGAGGAAGATGATGTCCATGAATGGCATGAATAACACTGCGATTATCGATATTGGCAAGCTCTGTTAAGTTCACCAGAGAGATGTGAGTCAGTTAGTAGCTCCATCGAAACAAAGAAGAGGACGTACAAAATTTCCCAGGTGGAATGGTCCACGCTTGAAATTATTGTCGCCTAACCAACGTGCAGCGATCGCAATGGTGTACGCGACATAGGCAGCACTAATTCCCAGTGTAAAGACAGCGCCAATGGCCTGTGTGCCCGCAAATGCGAGGAGGCCAAGTAATGCTGCACAGAAGATGACGAACCAGACCGCATTTATGGGTACGCTTGTGGACTTGTTCACGCGGGAGAGAATGCTAGATAGGGGGAGTGCACGGTCACGGGAATATGCGAATATTTGCCGGGATGATACAAGAACCTACTCCAACATCAGCACCATCAGAAAAACAAATGTGGCACTCCTACACAGCTCGATCCCGTCATGTATCTAGTGGCATGGGAAGCTCAGAATTCCATTAGTGGATTAAGAAAACGACATACTGTGCACTCACCACGAGCACCCATAATACAAGGGTGCCCTTCTGTCCAAAGCTGTTGAAAAAGATTTGCGCCATTGGCTGACCAATCGGGCTGCTAAGAAGGTATCCGATATCTGTACCCATACAGAAAGCAAGGGTTACGTTGATGGCTGGAATATATATTTGGAGACATGCATCCAAATATTAGGGGGACACGCACCCCATCCCAACAAAATACCGGTGATGCCAGAGCAAACCTATAAAATATTAAACGGTCACCTTTTTATTGCAGAGTGACGTACGATGGCCCAGGGAACAGTTACGGCAGCATTCGAAGCTTCCTCGCTGATATGTACAGTGGCGTCAAACCCGGCTTTAACATGTTCAGTTTGCGTCAACAAGTAATGGCAACAGAAAAACCTACAAACTGTCCATAACGGTGCCATGAATGAAAGGATGAAAGTGAATCCTTCCGGCCACCCATACACTGTACCACAAGAGGACTCGTTAAAGTTACAAACAAGTAATAAAAAGCAGTTAAATTTACGATTATTGAAAGATCCAAGAGCGAAACTAGTCGTGTTCATGTATTGCTTTGGAGTTGCTATCGGAAGCCCGATAATAACCACAAAACAAAGGCTGGAGAATGTTAGCGTCCCGACCTACACCTAACTTACGACAAATACGAACCAAATGTTGACGGCGATGTAGATCCTTTGTGCCCTTGCTAGGATGGAAGTTGCTAGTGAACATATTAGGGCATGGGAAAGAAGTATGGCAACATATATGCCACTGATAAAGTGCGACTCAGTGAGTCAGTCGCACCAGGACAGAAGGATGACAAACTAGATTTGTGCATTGGTAGCGATGTAAGCCTGCCCCGAGCCAATGCTCATAGCTGCAGTGATTTGGATAGCACAACTCCAATCAACGGCGGCTGTTATATGTCCACGGACCAAAATTCAGTCATGACATCGACGCGGACATAATATCGGGTTAAACACGCGTAAACCCAGAGAAATGGCGGGGAAACTCACCAACTCCAGCAATATAGCCAGTCGCGTTCGCATCTGCAGTTCGAAATCGCACGCTGTTATGCATGTAATCACTCAATGAAAAAGGGTGACGCACACCCAACTAGCCAGCAGAGAAGGTTGCGCCAGCGAGGGGATGCCAAAGAATGAGTCCAAAAGTAAACCTAAAGGGATTGACGTGATCTGAATCCAAATGATAAACTGCGTAGAGTTCACTCACACCTCCTGCTGTAGGCGCAGCAGAAGCTAACTCTGCAATAGACAAACCGGTTGAGAGGATAACAGTGGACGCCACGAGCCACTAACATATGGAGAAATTAGTACCTGAAACCATACATGTGTTAACATAGAAAGAGTACGTACCCCCCATACCATGGCAGCGGGCCACCATTGGGTATGGCGTAAACAAGCACTGATCTGCACATCATGCGATTAACTAGTGACCTACGAAAGGACCAAGAAGGCCCACGTACGCCAACGACGGGAACAGACCCATACAGCTAAAAGCTACTCCAAAGACCTGTGCTCTTACCACTCAGACACTCGACATTCACGCTGAAGAAGATAACGCACCTCCAGCGGAGTGAATTCGCGCTTGAATTCTTGCTTGTAACCAAGCTGAGCAAGAGTTTCCTCGTCTCTTTTCGCTATCTCTTCTTCTCCGGACATGTTGAGGATAGCTTCAAAGTCTTGGAGGAAAATGAGAACGTCTCACTGGCGCTGCGTCTACTAACTGGTGCCGTGTCTTCTAAACGAGCCATCTATAAAGATAACATTCCTCGTTCTGGTTTCGTACTGTGGGCACCATCAGTGAAATGGCAAGTTTGTGCCTGACAGTTCTCGACAATCCAGACGAGTCCTGATGAAAGTCCGGTCCCCTGATGACGGCAAGGCGCAGAAGTTGCCAGCATCTGTGTGAACTACTTGCAATGCAAGCTCAGTGTGTCAGACTAGTTTGAACGATGGCTAGTACGGTGGGTGGACGTGTAGTTGCACGACCCATGAAGACTCTTGTCAATCCCAGTTTCGATGAGCACAGCGAACCGCTCCCTCCATGTTACATGCAGTCCGCACACCGCGGAGCACGGAGTAGAGAGTACCTCCGAGAATAGTCCGATACTAGAAGCCAGGCCCAAGGTGGAGCGAGAAGCCAACTCCCAGTGACCTTCCTTGCAAACAAGGTGATAGTACACTGGCACCACTTGTTTGATGGAAGGTATCCATACGAGTTAAATTGCTGTGATCCTCGGGATTGGGTGCCTTTAGTGGCGCACTTGAAGCATGAAGGACTTCGAGGGAGCAGTAACGTAGAATCTAATGCAGGAACTGGAGACTGAAACGATGGCGTACTCTATATGTATCTGCCTGGAGCTTGAGGATTGAAGTTTGGCTGACAGGCTGCAGTAATGAAGGGTGTGGGGACGTTCAGTTGTACAATGGTCTTTCGGGATTGCAATCTTGTTACGCGACGCTGTTGACATCGAAATCCGAACACTGGATTTCCATCACGTAGCATACTTGCGTCAGGTGGTCGTGCTAGGCTAGATCCGATATGTTCGAATAGCTGCCATTTTAGTACGTCATTTACTTCCTAAGCAGACAACTATGCCTTCTCGAAGTGCATAGGGATGCTTTGTATCATACAATCTGTGGATAGCTGTTACAGATGCTGTTACGGCTCTGCCACTGGCGAGTCACATTGCTACCGAAGGGTTTGACGAGAATGTTCCTAGTAGCTTACAGTCATGCTACTTGGGGCATAATATGTAGTTATAGTCAGGAGAACTCGTCTTACTTCCACTATGGGGTGAGTCCAGGACAGGCCAGCCAAATCAACGCACCATTCCCCCTGATCCCGAATCCCAGACGTTTAACTGGTGGGTACGACGCAGAAAACTCAGATCGCATGCATTCCCACCATTCGTACTCCCCTCTCCCTTACTACAACGTTGCCATCAATGCTCCACATAAGGTTGGGCCGCACTCTACTCACCAAGCTCCTCAAGTCTGTTCGATGGAGGGGGCAAGTGACTGGCCGAAGACTTCACCGATGCCGCATATACGAGGCCAGGTGGGACCAGGTTACCACGTGTGCTGAGAGACCTCAACCTTCTACTTCCCTAACTCACGTAGTAGCTACACTGTAAGAGACATAGCGGATAGTGAGCCATTTCAGACGAGCAAGTGTTCGGGATATAATTTATGAGCATACCTACTTTACTGGAAGTCTGGAACTGCTTGGATGTCGGTTGGCTTTCTTCCTTGGATCATAAAACCATATCCACTTGACCAGTTCAATATGAGTGTTATAAATACTTGCGATAACCATCACCATGTCGAGTTACATCTGATCCCATTGAATAAACGAGGCACAGGATACCTTTCGAGTAATGATAAGCTAACAATCTCCTTAAATGGACGTAAGTACAACGAAGACTAAGAATTGTTTATGCATGCGTCCTACTGTAATCAGGCCCCAAGTAGCCCCTTTACACCCTCTTCGCCACTTCTACTGCGCGCATCCAAATCTGAACTAACCCCGTCGCTTCTTCCAATGTTCGGAACAGGTCCGGTTCAGCCAGTGCGTGCCTCCATACACGGGGAGATAATACCACACAAGAGATAGTACCATGACGCTGCCAAGAACAACAGCGTAGTTCATCGTAGTGGCACTCACACTGTAGAGATCGTGGGAAAGAGAAAGATAACGCCCATGAATGGCATAAATAATGCTATAACCATTGATATTGGCAAGCTCTGTTAAGTCCACCAGACGGACGAGAGTCAGTTGGTATCTTCATCAAGACAAAGAAGAAGACACACAAAAAGTCCCCGGTGAAATGGTCCATGCTTGAAGTCGTTGTCGCCCAACCAATGGCAACGATCGTGATGGTGTAGGCGACGTATGTAGCACTGATCACCAGTGGAAAGACAGCACTAATGACCCCTGTGCCGACGAATGCGAGAAATCTGAGTATTGTTGGACAGATGACGGCGAACCGGACCGCATTTACAGGCGCACTTGCAGATTTGTTCACACAGGACAAAATGTTAGAGAGGGGGAGTGCACGATCGCTGGAATATGTGAATATTTCCAAGGATGATACAAGAACCTGCTCCAACATCAGCACCAGCAGAAACAAATGCGGCACTCTTACACAGTTGGATCCCATCACGTATCTAGCGTGGAAAGCTTAAAAATCCGTAAAACGAATACGAAAATGACGCACTGTGCGATTGCCACAGGAGCCCGCAGCACAAGAGTGCCCTCTGGCCAAAGCTGCTGAAAAAAATCTGCGCCATTGGCTGACCAATCGGGTTGCTAAGGAGGTACCCTCTGTAACTACACAGAAGGCAAGAGCCTGTTACGTTGATGGCTGGAATATATATTCAGAGGCGTGCACCAGGTTATTTGAGGATGCACGCACCCCATCCCAGTAAAATACCAAAGATGCCAGAGCAAACCTGTGACATATCAAGCAAGTACTTCGTATTGCGGAACGATGTACGATGGCCCATGGAACAGCCATGGCAGGATTCGAACCTTCCTAGCTGATGTGTACACTAGCGTCGAACGCCGCTTTGAAATGATCAGCCTGCGGGAAGAAATAGGCGAAAGAAATATGGACAGTGTCCACAAAGGCACAGGAAATGAAAGGATAAATGCGATTCCATCTGACCATCCAGACACTACCATGTAGCGACTCATTGCGTTGTGGAAGAGTAAGCAAAAACAGATAAACTCACGATGATTGAAACCTCGGAGAGCGAAACTAGGTGTTCATGACCTGCCTTGGAGTAGCTTTCGGAAGCCCGATGATAACCACAAAACACAGGCTCAGGGAATGTTAGTGACCTGAGAATACATACCAAATGTTGATGGTAATGTAGATTCTCTGCACCCTTGCTAAGATGGATGTTGGTAGGGAACATACTAAAACATGGCAAAGAAGTATGGCAACGTATATGCCACTGGTCACATATGTTGCGGTGACAAACCGCAACAAAATAAAGGGATGACATACTAGATTTGTGCGTTGGTAACAAAGTAGGTCTGTCCAGAGCCAATGCTCAAAGCGGCGGCGATTTGAACAGTGCAACTCCAATCAACAGAAGCCGTCGACAAACCAAAGTCCGGGAGTAATACCGATGGGACCCAGCGCCGCGAGTCAAACAAGTAGATTTAAGAACCAATGGGGACACTTACCAACACCAGCAATTCGACCGGTCGCATTCGCGTCCGCAATTCGGAATCATGTATCATTTTGCATTTACCCAACGAAAAAGATAACGCACACCCAACTAACAAGCAGAGAAGGTTTCGCCAACGAGGCGATGCGAAGGAGCGAGCCCAAGAGTAAACCTGAAAGGGCTATCGAGATCCGAGTCCTGAGGATACATTGTGTCCACTCACGCCTCCTGCCGTAGGTACAGCAGAAGCTAGTTCTGCGATAGACAAACCAGTGAAGAAGATGAGAGTAGACGCCACAAATCACCATAGCATGAAGAGGTTATAGCCTTGCAACTGCGCGTGCGTCGACAAACAAGAGGGTACGTATGGCAGCGGGACCACCATTCGGTATAGCATAAACAAACGCCGATCTGTGCAACATGCAGTCAGCCAACGACTACGAAAGGACAAAGATACGTTACGAACGCTAACGACGGGAAGGGACCCATAAAGCTAATAGCCACTCCAAAAACCTATATTCTTGCCAACCGGACACTCATGGATAATGCAACGTCTACACCGAAGAAAAGTACACACCTCCAATGGCGTGAACTCACGCTTGAATTCTTGCTTGTAGCCGAGCTGAGCAAGAAGCTCCTCATCTCTTTTCTCTACCTCTTTTCTTCTGGACATGTCGGGGACGATTTCAGAAAGTTGAACGTTTCAATAGCACGCGGCCATAAAAGCGGTGTCTTCTAAATGAGCCGTTCAGGAAGGTGATATCCCTCGTTGTGGTGACCAACCCCCGGCCGCAAGGCAAATAAATTGCCGCTAGCATTGTGGGCCATGTGTAACACAACTTGAAGCTCAGAATGGCTCGGAATGTCGCAAACTTCGAGTCATACGTACGGTATACTTAGTTACCTCGATGCCTTCATCACGGCCTGTGTAACGGGTGGGCACACGACCGCATGCATCCGATGGAATCATAACCCACGAGCACGCGAGAGGCTTTTTACATTGCAGATTTGACGAGGATAGAGAACCGCTGACCCTAGGTTAAAGCCCGCACACTGCGGAGCGCGGCGTAGAAAATTGCGGAAGAATCGCCCTAGAAATCAGATAGGAAGCGCGACGGTACGCATCGTTTACATAATCATACTGAGCAGATAATTCCCTGGCTCAAACCATGTCGCTTCTCGTACTCTCTGCCCAGGATGTGAACTCAATCACTGCTACCCTCCCGTGTGCTGAACTTGAGGCTCTCATGGCTTCTGTATTCCGTCGCCTCTCATCAGGATCAGACTACGCGTCACCGCATAGGACAACCATCGCCATGTCTCATCACACGACCCTGTTTATGCCCTCGCGGGTGAAGGACATCGGAACCGCGATCAAGGTCGTTTCTGTGCCTACATCTACCGATGATAAGCGTGGTTTGCCCGCTTCGACCGTTCTCATGGACGAAGAAACTGGCTGTGTGAAGGCGATTGTGAACGCCAGTGCACTTACAGCATTGAGGACTGCTGCTGGTATGAACTCATACCATGTCTGCTTCGTACCGAGCGTTATCAAGACTCATGCACCCGATAGGCTCTGTCCTCGCGACTCGTTCACTCCTCTCCAAACCACCTACATCATTGGTTGCCTTCGGTGCGGGTAAACAGATCGAGGCTCACGTGGATCTTCATATCCGTGCATTTCCTTCCATCAAGCGATTTGTGATCATCAATCGTTCAAGGAATATGCGGTTGGAAAACCTGTTGTCGGAACTGCGTCGATCGCACCCTCATGTCACAATCGAGGGACTTGCTTCAGATGATACGACCAACGTCCGAAGCGCTGTGAGCCATGCGAGTATAATTTGCACAGCAACATCGTCCACTCACCCGCTCTTCCCCTCCGAATGGGTGGCTCCTGGAACACATCTAAACCTTGTGGGGAGCTTCAAGCCAGGCATGGTAGAGGTAGACTGTGATCTCATAAAGCGAGCAGGGACAATCGTCGTCGATTCAGCTGAAGCATGTGCGGTTGAGGCCGGAGAACTCATTGCTTCGGGTCTAAGAGCCGAGGATATGATCGAAATTGGGAGACTGGTAGGAGATCGTCAAGGCGAGTTGGGAGAAATCCAAATGACGAAGGGAGACGTGACCGTGTTCAAGTCGGTAGGTATTGGGTTACAAGATGTAGCCATTGCAAGATATGTGGTGTCCAAGGCAGAGAGCTTGGCAGTCGGGACGGTTGTAGAGAATTTCCATGTGTGAAGGTAACGGACTCACTTTGGGTAATTTCCGGAGAAAAGATTGTTCAAAGGTGTTGACCTGGTATTACCAGAATGTTGTCCGACGGTGGTATCGGGCGGTATGTCGGTAGCGTGCCTCTTGCATCACATTTATACGAAGGTGAGCACTAGGTTTCCATCCGGTAGATACAGCCGAAAGATCTCAGATCGCTGAAGCAGTAGGAGAAGCAAGATCTCTCGGGAAGGGGTCGCCAGTGGACGAAATTGGGAGGCCCAGTGTCGCCAGTGATACTGGGTGCACTGATCCACAACGGTACAGGTGGCGTGTTGGATACAAAAATGCAGGATTAGGATCAGTGAGCGGGGCGAGTGGCTGTCCGGAGACGTTTGCCATGCGGAACGAAATCAACCATCGGCCCCGTGTTCTTCCTCGCGTCTTCTTGATGTCGACCGCTCTGACAAGTGATGGCCTGCGACGAGGTGCAATAGTTTGGCTTGTATATTCGGGGTCCATCCGGAGGCTGCGTGCAGGGGTACGGGAAGAGAGAATAGTACTTACTAACGTTCGGTCGCATCCTTATCAACTGTAATATCATAAAAAAGTCACGCCACTCGACGCACCAAACTACTCGTTGTTGCTCACACATCGGTGCAAAAGACATCTGTCGGGTGATGAAGTCGTTCAGCCAGCGAGAATACAATAGCCGTGAGCTTACTGAATCCGACACTGGTCCGTGCGCTAGCTGCAGCATGTCGATGGCATCTAATTTTGAACATCGTCAACACTTCAAGTTTCTCTTTTACACCCTGACCAACATTAATTATGTAAACTTTAAGAATATCTTTCTCGCCGCAATGGGGAGGGTGATGTGACGGAACACGCCTAGTGTTACATGTTTATTCCTATGTCGTTTTCCGTCTGTTATATTCTCATAGTCGTCGACTTCCTCCCCAGTTTCGGCCTTCTATCTTCTATCGAAACGCTACGCTACCATGCTTTTATCCTACTTTTGGTGGGCAATCGAGGAGCTGTACCATGGAAACACGAATTTGCAGGTCACAAACGTAAGATGGAAGACAAAGGGGCCAGTCGCAAGCGATGGGATACGAAAACCTGTCGGTCGAGCCGAAACAACCACCATCAGAAAAGCAACAACAAGAACGACATTACCACGCCCAACACTGCCACACTAACCAATGGGTGTGCGACAAATGATGAGGGAAAAGCCTCGTCAACAAGCGGAACAGCCAGTGCGATCGTCTGATTCAAACAAACCGACAGATTCGTGTCCATGTTCGACGGAAGGGGCGAGTCAGTCACGTTGGTGTTGCTACTGAATGTTGCGGAGTTGTTGTACCCGTCAACGTGAGCACGACGCTACTTGCGCGGTAGTATTGAATAGCCTGCTGCGGTTATGGGGCATTCGCAGAGCTCACATTAAACGGTATAGGCGAGGAAGAACTCGACGAAGAGAGGTAGTGCGAGCAGTTCGCATCAACGGATTGGATGAGGGACGTAACAGTACTGTTGTCGGATAAGACATGAAATGTAGTGCTTGAGCTGGAGCTATTGGAGATAAATGTGGCTTCCATGAGCGGACCGCCGAAACGACTCGTATTATACGCGTCGCCGTACTGCACTGAAATATTACCGTCAACGAAAAGGCATATATACTTAAAAGAAATACCTCTGAGCCATTGAGACAGGGTTGAATCTCTGCCGCAGCATCACTCCAAACGACCGGCCAGAACCAGAATGGGAAGCCACGGCCTGAAACGCCGCATCCTGTGATCCCCGGATACCCACTTCCATACGTTCTGTCGGCCCACAATTCAGATCTGATAGCACCAGTGCTTAGAATAGGGGCTCACTTGCTGCCGAATATCTGGTCCCTTGTCCCGCCACCAGCACTCCGCCCTACAAACGGCTCACCATCCGGGATCACAATGGAATCTCCACCCCCATCCCCATAGGCAGTCGCACTGCTCTTCCCGAGACTTATGGACGAGCTCGACGAAAGGGGAACTTCGCTTGGTTCTCCATCAGTCGAAGTACCTTAGAAACGCCGTTGGATGAGTTTGTTCCGACAGAATTTCCACTTGGCAACCTACCATCGCCGCTAGTGCTCTCGCCAGGGCTTTCAGCACCGCCGCCACCGTGGCCTGCACTGACCACGACAACATCAACATCTGCCATGGTCCCTCCGTCCGCAGGCCATAAGATGAAGGAAAGGTGCATTGAAATAAAGAAAATAAAAGAGCGAGTTCGGAGGAGGTCAGGACGGACTCTTTGAAGAGGTATGTAATTTTAGATGACGCGCTGTATGGAGGTGTGACGAAGACAATGGAGTCGAGGTAAATGACCAAGCAGTATGAGCGCGGAGTGTAGCTGGCCTTTAGGCCTAGGATTAGGCAGTCGAGCAAGTCTGTTGGGGTGATGAGGACTCTCGTCTTACGACTTACCCTTTTACCCGTTTCTAGTTATTTCATATCCCATCCGTTGAAGTGGTGGATTCCCCCTTTCGTTATATCGTTGTTCCTTCGTTAGGGATATGATATGATGTCAGTTTCTGTGCTGCACCTAAAAGACTTGTTTGCGATTAGGGTTGTTCAGACCTGATTTCGACGGCGGATTTCCCGTCGATTTGGATGTGGATTTGGACGTGGATTTCCACTCGGTCATCCAAATCCATTCAACGGATTTGACTTGTGGATTTCGCCAGTGGATTTGGAAATTCAGTCGGAGCTTAAAAATTTTACTAGCATCGTAGCTACCTCAATTCCCTTGTATTACGGGTGATTCTAGTGCTTTTGCTATGGCGAAATCTCTGGCAAGTAACCCTGGCAAGTCTTCTAAGCCTTCCTCTCAACTTTTGAGTGTGAAAAAGTCCAAGAAGAGTGCGGCTGTGGACTCTGTGGACTCAGAGAAAGAGAATAACCTGGGGCCCAGTAAGAAGAGGATCTTGATCCGGTGAGCTGCTGCCATTCGGACTGAGTGGGCGTAGTTGGATGGTACGTAGATACAGCGTGCTATCTTCTCGGTGACTACTACACTGCACGCGCAGTTTTCAAACTCCGCTGGTGGTACAGTAGCGAAATCCATGCGAAATCGGGGGATGTCAGAGCTCAAAGCGGATTTCGCATGGATTTCGCAGTCCAAATCGACGGCCAAATCCAAGTCCAAATCGACGGGAAATCCACCATCGAAATCAGGTCTGAACAACCCTATTGTTAGCCACTACTACTACTGACATGACCGCCGACTTGCCCGTTATTGAGTCATTGCTCTGTCGCTCAACCAGTATATGCCATGAAATGATCATGCGTATCCTATCATGGAACGTCGTGAGCTTTCCATGACACCATATCTAATCCTCCAGCCCCTCATGATCGCGGTTTTCTGTGTGCTCGAACGGTGTCAGGACTCTTCGGCAATATCATCCGTGAGCTTCTTCACTCGAGTCCTCGCCCGCTCCCAGAAGTTTAGTAGACGCGCCTGTAAGATGGAATACGTTCAAGACCTTTTGGGAGATATTGACCCATCTCCAGGCCGACATCGTCTGCCTTAAATGCGAGTCAGAGTTCTTTCATCTCTTCAATGTTCCTTTCGTACCGTCTCCACGCTGAAATGAAGACCGCGCGCAGCGGGCTTGACTGGAACATTGCTGTTCCAATTCTCTTCGATGGGTACTTCTGCCGCCTTGCCCACAAGGGTGCCTATTGCGGGGTTAGTCGCCATTTACACAGACTCTCAGATTGTTGTTCCACTCAAAGCGGAGGGGGGCCTTTCAGGGACAATTCAACCTAAACCTCCGTTGAATCGGGATGCACGGATGTCACATCACTATCCCTGTGCTGACGAAATGAACCTAATGCCAGGTAAGCACAGCAACAAACCGTCCGAGTTGGTTTCTCGACGGCGATGGCCGGGCCCTCGCGCTAGACTTCGGCCTCCCCGTTCTTATCAACGTTTACTGCCCTAAAGAAACGTCTGATTCCCGACTCCCATTCAGAATGAATTACCACGTTATGCTGCAGGCGCGCTTAACAAATTGATCAACGAGGACAGAGGCATTATCGTCGTTGGTGACACAAGTGTACGCGCTACTCCACTCGACCATTGTGACAGCCACCTCAACAGTAACTCTGCGACCTTCTATGATCATCCAGCACGCCCGTGGTTTCGTGACTGGTTATTCGGAACGGTTGTATGATCGATGTGATACGAACATCTTGGCCCCGCGGGAAAGGGATGTACACATGTGAAATGCATGTTTCCTTCCCTCTCGCAAAGCGGGTGCTTTTTCCATCGCTCGATTCTCTGTAGGCTGGAATGTGAAGATGTGCTGCGTCGATTACAACGCGGCTACCAGAGGCATCCCTCCTTCGATCGAGCACGGCAATATTCAACCATCCATCAAAGACTCTGATGACTGTCTCATTTATGTTGATCTCCGTGACGAGATTACCAGTGATGATGGTAGGAAGCTCCGCCGGCAACGTGACCTTCGTGAATGCTAGGTTGGGATGAGGGCGCTAATAGCGGTAGCAGGCTACGCAGCGGTCAACGCTTCGGATGGGAAACTCAAGTCTCAAGCGGATGTGCGGGGGTGACGAGTAGGCTTCTGATCTTAAGTGGACTTCATATTCTGGTAGTTACCTTCTTATATCTCTCTAGTATTTGATACTCTTTCTTTTTGGGACAGATAAGTGTCTACGTCTATCCTCATACCCGCAATACACGTCATTTTCCCCTTCGTTGGGTGGAGTACCTTATACACTGCAGCTGTACTTGCTTGACGCATGTTGTAGCTGTGGCGCTTTGTATGAACTAGGCTTGTGGAGACCGCTGTTTCATCAATGGTAAGCCCTTCTCGAGTTCGTCGTCAATAGGTCCCTGATGACTCTTTTCATTAACATAACTTGACTACTAGCCTACTTTCCAAGCACCAGGGTTAATCTCTGCCTCTCCCCAAGGACCGCTGCTGAGCTGTGTGAGCGTACGCTCACCAGACGACTCACCTCAGCCGTAGTAGACTGCCTATCTCGGATGTTTGCATCTGTGTTGGACTGCTCATATAAATAGTACGAGGTCATTCTCCTTTTCCCCCCTTTTCTCTTACGATACCTCTCCCCTTCATCTGTTTCTGCCCTTATTATATTGCCGTGTACAGGCGTAATCTTACACACCCATCCGCGTTCTCTCGTGTGCCGTTGTGAGTGTTCTCACCATCGGTGGTGGTGAGCTTTCACACTGATCATGAGCACACAACCGACAGCATATACGTAACCTACAAAAGCATTTAGGGTTTCTCACCCGCCCTCACCCTTCACCGAGCCAGCCTCCAACCTCCAACGCGATGGCCCCCGAGACCGCTTCACTTAACGCATAGTACACCCCAGAAACGACTTGGAGAAATTCCTCATGTCTTTGGATGGGCCTGTCGCAGGTTTTTTTCCGGAGACCGACGAAGACCTTGCAAAGAGGTTCCGTAGTCAGGGTTATTCTGAACAGGATTTTCAACGAGCCATGCAAGATCATAACTCACGTTGCAACGAGATGGTGCAAAGAGGGATTATGGTTGTGGGGGTAAGGCCCTTTGTTTTATTTCAGTTTCCAACCTTACACGCAACGTTATGCAGCAGAAACCCAAGCAGGGCGACACAAACTTCTCAGTCATTCCAATACCTGGAACGCGGCTCGCCATCCGCATCTGGGATGGCGGCGCGGATGCCTTCCGCCTGTACATGATGGATTTTTTCGATCTCGACGAACGGACCGCGATTAACTGTCCCCCCGGTTATTCAATTTATATGGTACCCACTCCTGGGACAACCGACGTGTCCACGAATTACCCCCTCTATTCCTGGGAAACGGAGTTTGGGAACCGACCGGAGGATATCCTACCTGGAGAGGAAAAGTTCTGTGTTCCTGAAGGTTCCCGCTGGCGTCTTGTCCGTGGAAAAGTTCCCCAGTCGTCCGACTTCTTTTTTTGTATTCCATTACGATCAGTAAGCAAGTTTGCAAGCCCAGTTCCATTCCATCCGGGTTCGGTCTAGATTAACAGTACATTCTTGTTCGGCGTCTGGTCTTTGATAGCGGGCATTGGTGTTGTTCCGAATGTATGTTTCTATGTGGGCTCGTTGTGCACGTACTTCCGTCATGTCAATCCAGTAGCCCCTCTTTTCTTTGTCTGAATAATGCCTTACAAGTGGTCATGGACAGTGCGCATGAACCAACAACTTCGCCTCCAAGTCCCCCTTTCCATCCACAGGATGCTGCATCCCTCATCCCTACCCCTCGCCAAGTCGGTGGCGAGAAATGTCCCTACCCAGATTTCATGCACGTGCAGGTGGAGAACGGGCACTGGGCCGCTTGCATTCAATTGTGAGCGACTCAGGCAGTGCAAAACCGACTAGAGGCTCACTAAAAAGGGACCCATAAAACTAAGAACCCGTTCAGATGCCGCCCGGTGGCGTTGACACCTGCAAAGACGCTTGCACCCATCCGTCCCGCGACTCCCTCCCGTACCACCTCTCGTTTCTAAACGAACCACGCGGACATAGCACAACTGACCAATCTTCCATAGATAGTAAGACACGTTCTTTTCATCAGATGAGGATGACTCTTCGGAGAACCTGACGTGGGTGATGGGTTTGACGGAGGTCGCCACATGCGGGGCAGTAGCAGCCAGCCTCAGACGTTACTAACCAGGACAGTTTTCGAGAGCATTCAGCTTGAAGTTGGCAGCTGCAGCATTGCCTGACATCGTAGATACTATGTTGCAGTCTGCTTCTGGCAATATCCCCTGTCTCGGTTTACCTTCCACTGCGAGTCACCATTCATCTCCTCGTCCCGACTTAGAAATAGAAGGCCGTGTTCCCTACAATCGATCTCATCACGCTTGGCGTGTCCTCAGTTTCCCTTCCTTCTCCAGGTTTTTCTTTCCGAAGTTCACTCTGCATTCCATCCCGTTCCACCGACAGCTCCGCCGTCTTGTCCGAGCAAGGGATGCCAGACGTTTATTGCAAACTAAGCATACTCTGGATGTGCAGCTAGAACAGGATGTCAACACGACACCGCCCTCATCCAGCCCAATCAAGAGCAAAACAAAGACGGAACACCTTCACAAAGATTCTCTCATACCACTGTTGAACTTGGGCTTCCCAAGGACGGGAGGTGTCCATGCATGGCTGGTGAGCGGCTTCCTTACATTCCATAACCCACTTTGAAGGGATACTAGTGGGGAGGAAATACATGCGCTGCTTATGCGGGAACGCAGAACAGAAAGTTGTTCAGCTACTATTGACCCATCCGATGCCATCCGTTCTAGTGCTTCGACTCCACCTGTGCCTCATCGTGCATGAGGATGGTTACAGCCAGGGCCACCAATCACCAAATACTCGTTGCAACCCCGGCACGACCACACTCCGTCGCCGTGCTCGAAACCAGCTTTATGTAATGTTGGTGCGCCTGTGAATCCCATATATATGCTAATGAGCTTTGGTAATAATCCGTG
Source organism: Pisolithus thermaeus (assembly GCA_024663475.1). Classification (NCBI taxonomy): domain Eukaryota; kingdom Fungi; phylum Basidiomycota; class Agaricomycetes; order Boletales; family Pisolithaceae; genus Pisolithus; species Pisolithus thermaeus. The sequence continues at coordinate 263,062 of JANFAF010000088.1, forward strand.
ATGACATCAATACCGAGAAATGCTACCTTAGGTGTACTCGTGACATGATCCCCTGTATATATCCTGTAACTTAGTACGTTAGCGATTGCGAAGCCCGATAGCTGTCTATCACCACCGTTCTCGTGATTCAAAGCGCTGCTTTTGGTACGGTACTTGTAGTAGGGCCTCAGATCTGTTTATGTAGTTCGTGGTCAGGTCGTCGACCGCGCTCTTTACGTTGACATCCGTCCATTTCAATATCGTGTGTCAGTAAATCCGCGGCCTCCTAGCAATTGGTCGTTACGCCATAGCCCGCAGACATGCGTGGAATGTGCTTGACCGAGATAGATTTTAATTCACTCTTGGTGAGTGACTGACTGGTTGCCAATTTTACCATGAAGCTAGGAGTACGCGCTGGCTCGATTCGCCGAGTCTCCAGCAAAATCTCGGAACGTAAAGTGTGCACCGGGGCGAAAGGGCGCAGGAATGAATCTCACGTCGTCTACGAAACGATGCCTGTGTGAAGGGCATGGCCAGAACAATCCAAGTTTCACTAGTATTTCGAAGTCGGAACAGCACCTAAGTCATACGGGTGTCATACTTTCCCAGACTATTCGTTTGACTCTAACTCGGGTTGTCGAGACCGCTGTCTCAACACGAACGTGTCATATGTACTGCCAGTGGCCAGCCACCAAAAGCTAGCCGACTTGGTCCACTGCATTCATCGGGGACTTGGAACGTTAGCACTCCAAATGATTTTACCTCAGTACGCCGCTACTTCGATCGAGCGGTAGTGCCAGAGTCCAGCGTGTGAGCCTGGCAGCCCTCCAATGCCTCCACAGCCGCTGGTTGCATCGCCCTCACATCGCACCGCTATGGCACAGCACAGTGGAGTCCTGTAAAGCCTGCCAAACAACAAATAAGCAGTGAACAAGTTGTGCTCACCAGTTTTGCTTCCATAAGTGGTCAGCGGATGATTCGGTCGGTCAATTTCAAACTGCGGATATGGGTTTCGCCTCGAGGACCTGTATAGGCATTACGAGGCTACACAAAAGAGAGATATTATACTTTTGGTGTGCGACCAATTAATTGGGAGCCGTACCGTATGTGAAAACACGAAATCGCAACAAGAGGACGACAGATACCCCGGAAACACAAAGTCAAAAATGTAAGGTGACGAACAAGGAGGTCAGTTGCAAGCGATGCAATACATGCAACAGGAAAACCTGTCGATCGAGCACAGATAACCACCATCAGAAAGGCAGCAACAAGAACAATGCTAGCATGCCCAGTACCGCCGCACTAGCCACAGGGGGAGCGACAGATGATGAGGGAAAGGCCCCGTTAACAAGCGGAACAGCCAGTGCGATCGTCTGATTCAAACAAACCGACAAATTCGTGTCCATGTTTGACGGAAGGGGTGAGTCAGTCACGTTGGTGTTGCTACTGAATGCTGCAGAGTTGTTGTACCCGTCCAGCGTGAGCACGACGCTGCTTGCGCGGTAGTATTGAATAGCTTGCTGCGGTTGCGGGGCATTCGAGGAGCTCACATTAAACGGTATAGGCGAGGAAGAACTCGACGAAGAGAGGTAGTGCGAGCAGTTCGCATCAATGGATTGGATGAGGGACGTAACAGTGCTGTTGTCGGATAAGACATGAAATGTAGTGTTTGAGCTGGAGCTATTGGAGATAAATGTGGCTTCCATGAGCGGACCGCCGAAACGACTCGTATTATAGGCGTCGCCGTACTGCACTGAAATATTACCATCAACGAAAAGGCATACATATTTAAAAGAAATACCTCTGAGCCATTGAGACAGGGTTGAATCTCTGCTGCAGCATCACTCCAAACGACTGGCCAGAACCAGAATGGGAAGCCACGGCCTGAAACGCCGCATCCCGTGATCCCCGGATACCCACTTCCATACGTTCTGTAGGCCCACAGTTCAGATCTGACAATACCAGTACTTAGAATAGGGGTTTACCTGCTGCCACATATCTGGTCCCTTGTCCCGCCACCAGCACTCCGCCCCGCAAACAGCTGACCTTCGGGGATCACGATAAAATCTCCACCACCATACCCATAAGCAATCGCACTGCTCTTTCCAAGACTTATGGACGAGCTCGACGAAAGGGGAACTTCGCTTGGTTCTCCATCAGTCGAAGTACCTTAAAAACGCCATTGGATGAGTTTTCTCCAACAGGAATCCACTCGCAAACCCACCCTTGCTGCCAGTGCTCTCGCCAGAGCTTTTAGTTGTACCCTTTGCACTGCTGCTGCCACTGGCACCTGTACTGTCTCCCATACTGTCATCCTTTGTGCTACTTGCAGGTCGCCGCTGGTTCCCCATAGACTGTGGGATGACAGGAAGGTGCATTGATATAGTAACTAAAGTATTTGGGCGAGTTCGCAGAAGGAGGCTCAGGACGTACTCCTCGAAGAGACGCGTTATCTTAAATGTCAACGCGATCGTGTGCTGTATGGAGGTGTCATACTGCCAGTGGCTGGCCTTGGAACGCTAGCACTCCAAATGAGCTTACCTCAGTACCAGCCTACTTCCGCAGCGATAGTGCCCTCCAGCGTATGAGTGCTCCATAGCCGCTAGTTGCATCGCCTTCACATCACGTCGTACAGCTATGGCACAGTGCACAAGGCTGGAGTCCTGTAAAGCCCTGCCACCTCAGTCCATTTTCGCAATAGGAAACAAGCGGTGAACAAAGTTGTGCTTACCAACCTTACGTAAATTAAAGTCGATAAGCACAATTTTGCGTCTGGTCATTGGTCTTCAGTGCTTCGTAGTCGATTGTATGGTGAATGGATTCAATCGATTGGGTTCCGCCTCCGACGCGACATCCCGGCACCTCGTCCATCCTCCAACCATGATGCATGATGACCGGTCGTGTCCCTACCCTATTACTATGAATTCTTTGTGCCCTCCGCCATCCGTCCTCCACCTCCGCCCTCCAAAACATTCGAAGGTCTCATTCTGACAGGTGGTTGTGCGTGGTTCCTGGCTCACTAATTTGACAAGGCAGATAGGCATGCAGGACGTATGAAGGCGTTTCGGCGCCCCTCGCTCGATTCTTCGTTGATACGACTTCGGCGATCCCCGTGGTGAATTTCTCCAGCCCACGAGTCAACCGTGAAGGGGTCGCTCCTACAAGATGCTATTGCACCGGGCTATCCCCAACCGTCATTGCAGCATGCACACCCTCTCATCTTCATTGTCACCGCTCATACTGTCCGAAGCCTTAATGAAGGCCGCGGAAGAAGGCTTCGAGAGCAGTGATGGCGAGAAGGAAGGGTGGCGCCGGGGCTGGCGGGGTAGATTTGTGGGAGAACTATCCGCAGGTTCCGTGATCATTCCACGCCACCGCAGAAAAGCGGGCATCTGACCCCCTAACACCGGGAGCAACGGCGTGTTTGTTGAGAATGGTAGGCTGGCTGTAGTGCGGACTCGGACGCGCACATATACCCCTCGACAGGCCACCAGACTCGCATTACCACAATTCACTCGTCCATTCTGGCTCAATCCCTCGGCTGGTAGTAATAAAGGAAACACAGAACAATTGTCATTTCATATCAGCACACCTTCACAAATACAATCGAGGCACTAGTACAAGTTGTCAAGATGTTCATCTCAAATATCCACGCCGTCGATGTAATCACCAGCCGCCTTGTCCAGTTTGTCTTCGATTTTCTGTCTGATTGAGTCAATGGTCCTCTGGTTTGCAGCAGCATCCACGTTGTCTGCGAAATAAAGAATAAGTTGGGGAATATGGCAAGCACGCCTACATACTTTTTCCGACGTCAGCTTTGATGTGTTTGATACTGAAGATCAGATAGTCATCCACAGTAGCATTACAGTTGAAAGTGAATGCAGAAAAACGCATAGCCAGTGCTCCGCTCGTAACCCTTCAAACGAATTTCATGAATATTCGCCTCGAAAAATCAAATGGGATATACATACGTCGCCGAGTTAACACCGAAGGACCCCTTGGTACCACCAGCGGTGAACCTCCTGAAAAAGGCACGCTTTTCCGCCTGGCTTCGAAGCGACTCTAATGCTCGAATAATGACATCCTTCTCAGAGCTGGAATAGAGTGGGTCGCCCCTGACATTGTCAATCACGTAGTCGCTGAAGTTTTCAGCACCAGTTGTTTGACCATCGACGAAATCCGTGGACCACCTGAAATGACATTAGACCATCAACCCCAGAGAGTAAATGAAAGCACATACTGGTCCTCCTGCTTAAACCATCCGATTTGAAACATGGACGTCTTGAATGCATTCCAGTATGCCGCGGTGTGGTCATCAGCCCCCACTTCCTTAGCGGCAACACGAGAGGCGAACTCGAGAGAGTTAGCAACGTCCGTCTAAACCATAGTAATAAGCCGTCTGTACTCGGAACCATTTTGTACAAGGTGCACTGACGCGGTTTTGCCCGGTGAGGTTGGCAAGGACGGAGACCAAGGTGCCACCGACAGTAGCTGCACCGTCCTTACCGGGCTCACCCAAATACTTTCCACGGTCTACACCGCAAACTCGTCACTGATTTCGTACGGCGATACATGATGCCGCCAACGCACCTTTCTCCTCCGAAAGGACTGCAGCCCTTGAGTAAAGACCGACCTCGACGGGATTCAAAGTCGCCGATTCGATGTACGCCAAGGCCTGAGCAACTTCGTCGGACATGCTGATTTGATAGAACTTGAGAGGAGTTTACACTGGGTGTGCGGGTTACAGTGGGTCTTGGGTTGAGAACGCGTCAACAAACCCATTTTATACTCCCGGGCTCTACGACCTCGATCTATATCTCCTAAGATCGGGGTGCTCACCGTGGATTATCACCAAGATGAGATTACTTCCCGTGCACGACTGACCCCTTGATCATGGACATTGCCGTATACTTTCGGGGTCGGAGAAGTCGCGATAGCCGGAAAGTGACCACCGGCGGGGTTACTCATTTACATCTTTCTCACGAAGTGATTGACGTGTTCCATGGAAGTCAGAAGGATGTTTTGAAGACACATCCACCACACCACACCACAGCCTTTCGGAGATAATGCCAACCGGATTTCCTTAACGTCGATAGGCGGAGATGTGAGATCATTACAAAACTGATGTAATTCTCACCATCCAACGGCTGATACCAAGAAACCTACAAGATGTTAGGGGCAAGACGTCCGCCAGGTCACGTTGCCGTACACCGTACATGAGGGACCGCCCCCATAATGGCATTATCACCACCCAACTGTGGGGGGTCGTCATCTAAGTACCAGGAAAAGTCGTGATCTTACGTATGTATATAATTAGAAGCCACCCTAACGGTCGACATGTTGAATGGACGCACTTTCTCCCTCGTCATACCGGTATTACAACGAAAACCTGAATTGGTCAGAACTGCGACCCAGCGCTGTAAGGGCATCCTCACCTACAACGTCAGTATTCAGGAAGATTACGTCTTTCAGAATTCAGTAGGTTTAGACATGATCAGATCCTGCGCGGGCCACACCGTCTTCGAACATCAGTATACGGCCCAGGCTGAATCTGGAACCGCATCTCCTAACATCGTATAACTCACGTCTTCTCGAAGCAGGCTGCAAGGTCACCAAGAATAGCATCATTCCTGCTGTCTCGTTCGAATCTCGGGCGCCGCTTGCTCTTGCGTTCCTAACGTCTGGGTATCTCCGGCAAACCTGAATTGAAATCGATGCACGTCAGAACCCGTAGAGTACAAAAAATCAGCTGATTACGGCGGTTTTTCGTGTCAGAGGTGGGTTTTCTCGCCTTCGACTTCGCCAATGTCGACCATTATTCGGGGTGCGCTTCTGCAAAAAAAGTAGAATGACGTTCACATTTGTATTGCACTTAATAACGAATGGTGCTCTCTGATTGGTGGTCATGCACTCAAGAGGTTAACCGAGTACTTGCCAGATAGGTCGCCTGCCAGGTTCATAATGGCTGCTTAGTGCGAGAAATTTGCTGGTGGCCTGCCCACTACTTAGCATTGCTGATGACGGTGGTACAAAGCTGTCACCTGCCGTTCGGGCGTGAAGAAAAAAAATCACGCCAACTACGCGGAAACTTCGATGATATTGGAACTGACACGCCGCTACTGTTGCCCCACGGGGGAAACGTTGATCCTGTTCACTGGTGCAATCGAGTCTGGCTCATCACACGTACTGTGTTTGATGGTACTATATCGAAGCAAGATGTAAAGGTGTTCTTGTTCCCATTCAGGGGACGCGACCAACCCGAGAGATGCTCAGGATTCATTCTATTCGGGTGGCCGCTTCAGATTTGAACCTTGAATGAATACACCGCTTACCCCGGAAGACTGAACATACTCAACCGGCCCTAGTCCTTCAAGATGTGAATTCTCAATGCTACACCGTGCCTGCTGGAAATTAGCACAGCTACTCGAGAATTCATTACACAGGCGAGCCGCGTGGAACCACCGGACCATTCTGGAGGGCATGAAAAAAAAAATCTAGAATCAGAGTCCACCCCTAGATCTTGATGTTCATGTGGACATGACGTCTTCCCGCTGCACCATGTTACCGGCCACATTAAACACTGAACAAGACGTTTCCCAGAATGTGCCATCTAGAACTAGCTGTGATCAGCTCAATGCAACATCTTCCACGTCAGGACCTTTCATCTTGCCTTCCCAGCTAAGTTGCCAAAGCGCATGCGATAGCAGCCTCTGTGGTCGGCCGAAGCCGAGTTCTGAGTTTCATCTGATAATATCTAACCTGGTGAAAATTAAAATCGAGTCAGACGTAACTCCACTGAATCTTGTGGGGTCATCAATGTGGAAGTTCAGGATTTCCACAAACGTTCAACCCTATTCAGTACAGGTGAGCTGGATGCGATTGCCTTCCATGCAGGGGACATGTCATCCCACCTTCTTTCATTGATGTTTGGGGGTACCGGCAATCTCGCTATCCGAAATCCGTGCACCTAGAATACGGTACTCCCACCGTCTGGGCTCAAACATTCATGACGAGCCGAAAGGTTTGTCACGTGACCACTGTCTTCCATTCAAGATGCCCAGTTGCTGTCATGATCATCTTGGACGGGATATGATTCAGTCCATCAAGGTGCACACGCGTGTTCTCGCACTTGATTGAAACGTCATTCATGAGCTCAAATGGGGCATACTCGTCTCTAGTAATCGGCGTCTGCCGCGGATGCGTGTGTTATAATGCTTCACATGCGCACTAGAGTCACTATACGTTGAACCCCTACTTCTAGTGTAAACGAGCATGTCCTGTTCTGTGACCGGGTCTGCCAGTGCCGCTGTCTGCGTCTCCATACTCCTAGTTTTTTTGCCCGGCGTCAGCCCGCAACATCAGGTATGGCTCAACTTGCCATCAAACGCTCCCACTCAATCTTTGTTCAGGAAGACGTACGAAACAGTTTTGAGCTCTCTGCCAGGGCAGCAGACAAACAGGTCGGAGGTAGTGACGACTATGTCAAATGGTTTACCATTTTCAAGACTACGCTTTTAAATATACACTGGTTTAGTCAACAGGACGGGTTCGTTCACCCCGCATGACACTTGCCACAGTCAACTTACACGCCTTCCATACGTTGACAGGATTGAAGAAGAAGTCAAAGGACTGGTCTTTGACTCTTTGGACGTGTCTAGCTCGGAGCGCGAACTGTTCGTCCGCGCTTTGAACTCCTTGCAACAGCTCGAAGAAAACGAAAAGGCACTAAAACTCTTCAACAAGTCAGTTCTTGACCAAGTCGATCAAGATGTCATTGGTAGTTTGCTCTTCATCGGAGGGGGCAGTTATCATGGCAAGTTCCAGCTTGCCGTCTGCTCGTGAGTTTACCATATGTGACCTCATCATCCCATACCGACTCAAACGGATAATTTCCAGGGAGAAAAATGGTGCCGTTGCGGTTTCTACCTCCTACATCCATTTTCAGGTCCATGGCGCGCAATACCGCGGCGTTCTCTATTCGGATGGCAAGGTGGACACGAAGACTACACTCTGTAAGCAGAATACTTTAACATGCTGACGAGACGCTCACTCCGTGAGTTCAGCGACCCACGTGCTCGGTTTGCATGATGGTCTATACAGCAAAGTTCGCGATTCAATTAAGAAAAAGCTTGAGGACAGTGGAGTATCTGAGCAAACGCCAGTCTCCGGGTTGTAATATGTGTGAATGCGATACTGGGCTGGCGGCCATGTGGTGAAGCAAATAGGAATCATTCCGGGCCAGTGCAGTGAACTGTGCTTCCGATCCTTCGTTCCTGTCGTGTCACCTCGCCGTTCGTGAAGACTGCAAAGGAATTCAAATCGTATTCATGTATATTATGGACGCCCGTTTCATGTACAGATCTTGCAATGTACACTATAACATCGCGTTTCAAGTCCTCGACATTTGCCCTGTCAGTCAATGGCGTACTGATAAGGTTTTCATTTGCCGAACCGACGACGTTCAAGTTACGGGCCAGATACCGTTACAGAAGTACATAGTACAGCTTGTGTACAGAACAACTTAAAGTTGAAGGGAAAATGAGCAGAAAACGCCCAGCGCAGGCTGGGCAGATAGTAGCGACGTTGGTAGTCGCCGTGGCCGCTGTACGGTGTGCTTATGAGTGGTATATCCTGCCGCGCCAAGTCACTATGGAGACTGCCGACTATCCCATCTAAGTCCTGCTCAAATCCGTGCCCAAAAGTTCATAGCAAAGGAGCACTTGGTCACTTGATAGCTTCGGAGTCGATACACCCTTCATGAAGATGTCATTTAGCATCCCCACCGCAGAGCTATCCTTTCGCCTTGCAAGTAATCCTCCCCCTCTGACGTATCTTTCCCCCCTCCCAACAACTCTGACACCATCTCCAACTCCCGCACTACCGGCCCTATCTCCAGCAGTATTCTGATAACCCCAATCACACGCGCATATACGGGCGTTGTCTGAAACCTTACAGCAGACAACGTAAATCGTTTTCTCCTGTGCGTCTTCTTCCGTCGGACTTGTCTTAGGTATATGCCTTGGTCTCGGCATCCCACTGATAATCGTGCTCGCGCTGGCGTTCATTGGGCAGCTGCCCGCGTTGGAACCACTGTCACTTTTCTCTCCGTTGGGAGAACCCAGACTAGAACCCGTCCAAATCCCAGGCCTCATACCCACCCCTCACTCGTGCATGGCAAAGTCGTCCAACATATCCTGGTAACTCCGTGGACGCATAGATAAGCGGATGCGTATCGGGCGTAGGTAAAGGCGGGAAGGTGATCCCGTACATGTTCGAATCGTTGCGGGTCCATACCTGCGTAAGCGTGGACTCGTGAACGAATATTTTCGTATTCGTGCGTAGGTACGCACTTGTGTGCGTGTACAGGTAGATGTGCTCGAACTCGGATCCACGTTCCGCCTGGTACATGGGATCGAGTCTGATCTCCCGGTCGACCATCGAACCTTAGGCTCCCCCCCCGCTATGATTATCCTTTCTTTGATGTACGTCCGCACCTACATCGGTGTCGTCGTTTTCTTTAGCCTCGGTCTTATGCCCGTTCACACTTTCGTCGTTAGCACGAAACCCTCACCCTGCTCTGGGCAGCGCCCGCCGTCCAGAGCCTCAAAGCTTCACTTACATCCAACCTGCGTCGTACAGGAATAGATAGCAGAGGGGTAGCGCGCGGCGACGAATATATTTGGATCGTCCCCGCCGCCCATATCGCGTTCGTTCTCGATAGCACCTGGGGCACCGACCGCAACGGCGGCCGTTGACAGTCGCGCACGAGAACCACTAATCTTGTTCTTTGCTTTGTGCTTCATGGACCGGGCTCAGGAAAAGACAGGCCAGGAAGAAGAGAAAATGTCGCATCATAGCAATCGGTACACGCACGCCCAGGTTTTGGTTTCTCCCTCATGCCAAGGAATCCGCATCAGCACGAGGTATATAGAAGGTCCATTTTGCAAATAGGAAAGCTAAAAAAATAGCGAGTCAATAAAATTTCGACATCATGAATGATCCACCAAATCCACGAGTGGTAGCGAATTTTGGAATTGAACCAAATCTAGCAGCTCATGAGACTGCTGTGCACTCCACTACACTATATCGCTTATAAACCACTACCTTACCTTACCAGAGCACGCCGCACAATCTACTCTCCCACACGTCCGACAAACTGGCCTTTGTGGAATCCCATCCGAACGAGCAGAGTCACTGAGAGGTTGGGGAACTGATCAGACTGGACATCCCATCGACGAGGGGTCAGGGTTGAGGACATGGTAGAAGAAGTCCAGCGGATCCGGATCAACGTGCAAGCACCAGGTCTGGGCGGTATCTATCAGACAGGCAGATCGATTGGAGAGTACAGTTAGAATAATCATCGTGGTGCGCATCAGCACTCAGCGAGGTGCCCGATCCTAATACCATATAATCACCGACTTTGGACGGCTCATGCGAGTCACTCGTCAACGAAACGACTGTAAACAAGATTAACGAGAAGAAATAATCACGAACTGGATAGCTTGAGTACTACCTTCACGAATTGATCCCAGATACGTAACTAGGTCTTTCTGCTCCCTGCGGTGCTGTTTTATGGACGATTTACAATTTCAGTCAGTTTCAAGGGCTTCCCACAGGATTCGCATGTTACGGTTGATTTGTGCGGAGGCACAGTGAAAGACAAGCGACAAGCCCGTGACACAAACTGTGAGTACTACCTGCATTAATGATGATCACGTGTATACCAGCCATGTCCACCGCTCACAGACCAACATGGGACCCAGCCCGGACCAAAGATGTCAAGGGCGGCTCTCGGCAACACTCAGTTCGTGATGTGGCTGCCCACATCGTTCTCAAGTTTCGGTAAGTTTTTATGACCAACTCTCACATATGCACCGCCATGTCATATGCATCAAAAGCAGTCGGCTAGGGCAAAACTCGGCAGGAGAAGTGTCGCGGAGCCATTTAAGAGTGGAATTACTCGTTGCAGAAGAGGAAGTGCGTAGTAGAAAGCGGCAAGCGGAAGGAAAGGCACCTTTGCCTGTTGTTACGGATGGAGAAGGCGAGGACGAATAAACGAATCAGAGGCAGGGACGAACTCCGCGAACTCGAAAAGACAAGTGGGAACGTGCAGAAGCAAAATTCCGGCAAGAAGGGGAGGAATCCGCCGCGAAAGCAGCAGTCCGTGAAGTGGAAACAGGCACCTCAAACCACCATCAAACCTCGCTGCAGCACCGAGGCAGTCCCCAGGCATCAATACTATCGTTCCAGGAACTTTCTCTGTGAAATTTTACGACAGTGAGATGGTGGTAAGCACCAAAAATCTGCTCCGCATCTCCCCTCCGCACTCTCACTTTGACTTGCCATCGCTGTAGACTTCATTTTCAAGAACGAGGCAATGAATGCAGAAAAAGGATGTGTCTGGTCAATTCGTCAATGACCTGCTCCGTGCCGGATTCCACAAATGTACCTTGTGTCCGTGTTCGTGGTGGCATATGTTTACTAGCGCGGTGTTTCAGAAAGTTCATGTCAGAATTTATCAAGGTATGTTCTTCGAAAGACCTATGAGGTCTGCATGGGATCTTGATGTTTTTTTTTTTTTTTTTTTTTTCGTACTGATGGTAGCCCGATGCAGTGGCACGATATAGTTAAATACCTGGTAGCATACGCTAGCTCTCGAACTACTTGGACTTCTATTATCGCGTCCGTTCCCAGCCTTCTGATGCCCACTCAGTCATTTCCATCTCGAAGATTCCAAAGCTCGTAGTATACAGGAGCACATGTAAAAAGATGTATGGGTTTTTGGGTCAGGGGTGTGGATGGAGCAGTAAAATAACATTCCGGCCCGAACTCGGCTGCGTGTGACTGGTCGGACTGGAGTACTTGAGTCTTTTCGCCCATGGCAGCAGAGACGGTGGTCACGAAACGGCTGCACGTCTCCGGACTCACACCGTCCATCACCTCCACTGATATCCTCCACAGGCTCTCCGCTTTTGGGTCAGTTAAATCCTTGGACGGGTTCGGCAAATTAGATGCACTGGGCGACCCGAGACCATTTGCATATGTCACGCTGGAGGGCAAGGATAAGGATCTCGCTAAATGTACTGGCGTGTCTCGTTTGGAGGTCGTACTCGTCCTGACTCGCTCGTGTGTCCAGGTATGAACATGCTTAGCGGGTCCACATGGAAGGGAACAAAACTGCGTATTGGAGAAGCAAAACCAGATTATCGCCAACGGTATGTCCTACCCCTCTATCTATCTATTCTTCCTCATCTTGTACTCCAAGCATCGCCTACCTCAACTCCCTCTCACCTCCTCCACCTCGTACCTCCCGCTCGAAAAGACGCCAGCTCGCCTTCGCGTCCCCCACCCTCGATACGCCCCTCTCCCGTGATGACGCGGCAAAGACAGCAGGTTGGGTTGTGATGCCTTCCGGAAGGGTCGTTAGGCCCATGAGAATGAGACCTGAGCGTCCTTTGGAGCCAATGCACGCTGTCGGGGGTAGACAGAGGACGCGGGGAAAGACAAGTGAAAAAGTGGGCAAGAAGGGGAAGAAGAGGAAGGTCCCACCGTCACGAGCACGTAGCCGCACGATTGATCCAACAAAATGGGACTCGACTTACTTGACGGGGGCATTGTTGGAAACGATCGTCGCCCCCTCTTCTTCTCTTATTTGTCCTCCCTCCGGGTCTGTGGCCCACCCCACCTCTGAGCCACGTCCGATCGAACCAGAGTCTGACGAGGAGGAAAGCAATGATGTACACGCCCCATCTCAGAATCTCTCCAATGTCACTATTGAAGGTCAATCACCTTCACAAACTGCCCCCACTGCCGACTTCTCCGGCTCCAGCCTTCGCGCGGACGTCGTCATCGACGTCCGCCAAGAAACATCTTCTGCACTTGCGCTTCTCAATAGCATGTTCGGAGAGGCGGATGAGTGGGGCGGACCTGAAAGCGCTGACGAACTTGATGGTATAGATGGTGATCGAACCGCAATGGCCGTCGACACGGACGCGGGTACGGTGAGTGGAGGCAAAATTGAAGAGGTGCCTCGGCACGTATTCACTAGGGTGGGGGAAGCGCGAATGCATAGGGGGCCTAGCGGTGAGGAAGAGTGGAATTCTGGAGAAGACATCGAAATGGGAGACACGCATCCCACCACTGTTCATCCATCCGCGGCTGCTACTTCTACCAATACCAGAACAGTAACTTCGGAAATGGACACCACCACCGCAGCTGTGCCGACGAAAACAGAACTGAAAGATCTGTTTGCACCAAGAGAGGAAGAGCGTGAGTATTCCCAACCTCGTTGTTTGGCGGACCATGTGTTTGTTTTTCGTGTTGCCTTTTTCCGAACGACTGCTATTCTACAAAATTCTTCCTCTCTCGTGTTTTCAGATTATCGACCTATGTTTTATTTTCTGTCCTGTTCATTCTATAAGTCTGCTCTTCCTGTTGCATACAGTGCGGAATTTTGACGAAATTCACAGCGTCTTTCTCCCTTCTCGGTCATCTCGATCTCGATTTGGAGCTCGAGGACGATGTGCTTGGTGGCTCATCCATCTCCACTACTGCAATGCCCTCGACATACGTAACCACAGCGAGTTCAGGACCTCCTTCTGGTGTAAGCTCGAACCATCAGGTGGGGTGTTTACACCCGCCGGTGAAAAAGTCTGGACGTGAAGGGGACGGAGGTATCACTCTGGATTCTACCCGACCACTTCTCTTCCCTCTCGTTGAATCATTGCCGTACTCCTATTCTGGTACACCAAACTCGAACTCGACGTCAGGACGAGCACACACGCGCGGGAGAGGTGAACATCGGTCTGTTGTCTTTCCACGGTTGCACGTCAATATTGGTGGCACTCCACGCAATCTACTTTCACTGCCTGACACAGTGCGGAGATTCGAGAGATCCCCTGACGCTACGGAGCAGTCTATACGCGAGGCATGGGAGAGGGATAAGGGCGAGGTGACGAGCGCATGGAAGAAGGCATGGAAGGAAGCGAGGGGGAAAAGAAGAGGAGGTACTGCTGCTGATGGAGCGGACGTGTAGGTAGGGTAATCTGCCATTCCCTTGAAAACCGTAGCACATGACCCTCATTACGCAGGTAAGCCGATGGGTTTTTTCTTAGGAAAGGACGGTAGGTCGTGCCCTATCGATACGCAGTCCGACTCGCATAGTCACTGTTCACACACTCATTCGTATTGCAAGATTTCGGTCTGTGGCAATACTAGAAACGGGTGCAACGCGAGCGATATCATTTTTCACTACAAACGCAAAATACAGTAGAGGCGCGGGAACAAACCTCTGCCACGAGACCATTCATATACTGCGCTGTCGATATAACAAGTGGCACCTGGCTTGTCTAATATTCTCCCGTGTTCAACTTCATTGTTCACCGCCCCACCAGAACGCATGAATCCGGGTACCATGCAGCAGCTGCATACCTTCCTGGGCATTTGGCCGTACAATGTCGGGAATGATACAGTATTCCACGAACGTTGCAGTTGAACGTAAGTGCGGAAAAGCTCAGAGTCATCGCACCTCTAGATAACGACGTTTGTGAGCCTCGGAAAACAATGAAGTTAGGACATCATATACCTGTCGCTATGGATACTCCGCAGGATCATTTCCTCCCGGACACTTGGGATGTGCTGCAGCCAAGATCACCACTTATATGTTGCTATTCATAAGACTATTGTAACGCTTCCGGGTTGGGATCGTCCGGGTGCAAGGTCTGCCAACATCGCTGGCCCGTCGAGCAACCCCGCTGCAAACGTTCTCTGATTCAAATAATACATGGGACCGTACAGTATTATTCGACCTACATGCTAGCCAATCGGTGGCGTAGTCAATCAATATGATCCATCTTCACCTCCTAGATGGCCATCCTCCGAACGTAATCACCGGACGCCTTATCTAGTTGCTCTTTGAGCCGTGGTCTTGTACAGATCAAAATGAACGCCTGGTTTGCGCGAGCCGCGATGATTCCTGAGCAAAGCACTACTATAGATCGCATCTCCAATGCAACAGTATACAGGACGTACATACCTATCTTGGTATCAAACGTGATGTGTGCGATAGGCTACTAGTAAGATAACCTTGCACGTCGGCGTCGCAAGTCAACATGAACGCAGAGAGGCGCAGTTTCAAGATGTTATCTTCGAGCCTTTGAGAAAAAGATCAGGTTCAAACTTATCCATGTCTTTTTTATATAAAGGAAATACTGAACGCGGTGCTAACCCCCAATGCCCCAAGGTTCATACGGACCGAGAATCTACAGAAGAACTGTTTGTTTATTTGGCTTCGAATGACTTCAAGCTCCCGGATGATGAGACCCTTTTCATCTTGTGTGTAGAGTGGGTCGTTCCTAATATTGCGTTGTCGACCACGTAACCATAGAAGGTCTCTACGTTGGAGGTCAGGTTATATCTTCCAAGGAGAGATAGTTCGACCACTTGCAGGTAAGTAGATGAGTCAGTCAGTACCGCGGCCGTTTGACAAGTTATATCACTTGTTTCTGGTCTTCTTCCCATTGATGCTGAAGAGACGATCCATACATTCCTCCCAAAATCTGGCAAAACCTAACTTTCGCCTTCGCTTGTAAAAGTTAGATGTGTAATTACATACCATGTTCTGCTCGGTCAGTTTGCTCAGCACAGAAGAGACAGTACTTTCGATGATGGCAGCTTCTGGCCCACTTAACCTGCAGGAAGAATCTACACGAGCTAATGGAATGTCTCATGGTGATAAGTCAACGCCGACACTGATATAGATATACTGCTCCCAGTTAGTGGGCCCTCCGGAGTGGCGGGCAGCCGGGATTATTGAGTCCCGGCACTATGGAATTTCCACATAGTTTGAGCCCCCAAGGATCCCTCTAGATAGGTAGGGATTGTACTATCATCTCGCTATGGTGGGTCATGCCCCAAGGAACTGGTGAGCTGCTTAAACTGCTGCAGGAGGGAGAGAACCTCCCACCTACGTACCCTTAATTCCCCACAACTCCATCTCTGCGTGCAAGAACAAAGAGTGACCATGTCACTCACGGAATGGCACGGTGCAAGCACACTTCAAACAGCGGGGACAAAGCCAAAGCACGCGATTGCATGTAGAAGATTAAGTAGTGAACTGTATAATATACAATCTCAGTGATCGTTATGACTCTACCTCAAGTACCCGTCGCCTGGGAGCCAACACTCCACTCCGGCCCGAGCTTGCATACAAAGCCTCTGACTCTCCCAGTTCACCTGGAGAATAAGGAGCGGCGTCGGTGAGCTTATAAATGTCGGCGTTTTCACCGAATGTCGATGAGGGAAGCATAAGAACGTGGGAGGGTGTACGAGTGAGGTATAATCTATGCAGTGCATCCTCTGCGGCCTGGTAGTAACGCACAAACTAAGCAGCATAACTGAGAAGGAAAAGAAGATACGTACCCTGTATTCAGCCATTTTCAGTGAGCTACCAAAACCTTCTCCGAGTTTGTCTACGCCGGTATATATCCCAACGACAAATATCGGAGAATTGGAGAATCGACCCGTTTCCTTCAATAACCTGCAACATGGTCAACGCTGAACACTTGTAGCCAGGTGTCGATGGATCACGCTACCTGGATTTGGGAGGTTCTCGTTGGAATTTGGCTACGGTTTCCATGAGCGCACGTTTGGGATCGCGGAATTTTAGCATAGCTCGAATGTCCACGCGTCGATTGAGGAAGAAGGAGTGGACGAATTTTCGGGCAGAGGCAAGACATCGTTCTTGGTATACCAATGCAGCCAATGCGCGTGGTATCGAAGCAAGTGCGTCCGAGTGCAACAGCGCAGGCGAAGTAGGCGTTGCGGGCTATGGAAACGTTTTCATCCCACGATGACAACACATATTCTGCTAGAGGAACGAACCTGTCTGTGCCAACGAAGGAGCGGCACGGCACCCATTTCCTGTGCGACGCTTGCGCACGTGAGTGGACCGACGTGAGCACTGACAGCGGCTTTTAAAACGCGGGTAGGGAGGTGTGGATATGTAGCATGCAGGTATTCGGATGCAAATAGACCCATGAGCGCGTTTCCGAGGACAGCCAAGTTCGCGTTATTGGGAGGCGGTGGGCTCAACGGGTAATATCTTGCATGCAAATCCAAGAACGACTTGTGCGTGCAAGCGCGCTGAACGGCAGTTGGTTTTGTTAGCACAGCTCCGAGACCTATTCGATGAGAGAAGGCCATGAGTGCCGAAGGCGGAGGCGGCTGAAGGGCAGCCCATGTTTCGGGATCAAAAGTAGCTTTTTTTGTTCTGAGCGTCGCTTCTCTGGGTGGAAAGTGTTTCAGATGCGCTGTGGAGACAGCCAGCGACGAGGACAGCCGTCTCGAGACATGACCCATGGAGAAAACAGTCTGAGACTTGTTTTTCGCTGGCGTGCCGGAATTCCTGCAAAAATGTCACTCGGGAACAGCCGTCGGCGTCAATTCTACTACGGGTCCAAGTAACGGACAAGACTGCCCACACGACACAATCGTCGTTACTTGGCACTGGTCGCTACTGAGGACCGCGCAGCGTGTTCGGTGGTGTGCAGAAAGCCACAGATACTTGAAACGGAACTGACACAGCCCCGACAACCCACACCTCGTTGAGCACGGTGAACCCCCCAACACGCCAGAACACCTCGTGTACGCACAAAGACACGGACTTTCTTTCCAACCATGGCAGTCATCTCGCTGCCTTTAACTTTCACCAATTCGTTTTGGACCCAGGACTATCGCAAGGGTCTCGAAGTGCTCTATGGCAAGTTAGAACAGGTGCGCATACCCCGGTTCATGCTGTCCTCTCCTTCCTTGACCCCTTGGTTGCATGGCAGGGAGTCGCCGAGAACGACGAAATAGTCGCTTTCATTTTGGTATGACAGTCTCGTCACTCTACCGCTCTCTCTCATCGCTCGTACTGACTATGGCTATAACTCCACGCAGGCTCGTGCCCAGGCAGAGAACCAAATCGCAAGTGCTCTACTCAACCCACCGACCATCGGGTCACCAGGTACGTCCGCTACCTTCAATGCCTAACGTGGCCGCTGGCGAACCGTGCTCTAGGCGCTGGTTTCAACAGGGATGACGGCGCGTCGTTGCTTATGACGTTCCGTGGCCTGCAGGATGAATCGATCGCCCAAGGTAAAATTCACAGAGAAATCGCAAAGGACCTTCGAACCCTTGTCGCCGAACCATTCAATAAATGGGCTCAGATGTACAAGGTACGGTATCGTGTGGTGGTGATGTGTGCAGTGATGAATATGTACCGGCTCACATCGACGAATTTCAGGAGCAACTGTCATCTAGTAAAGGGAAAGTGTTGCACTCTTGGGTGCGCACTTATGAAGATGCACAGAAAGAGGTGTGAACAGTGGTGTTTACGGATAACTTCGATTTTCATCTTCCGTCGCTCATTTTGCAGGTCATCAAATTGAAAAACTCGTATTTGACGAAGACTCGCAAAGCGGACGAAGCAGAGGACGAGTGCGCTTTATTACTTGCTTATCGTTTCTATTTACTCAGAACGATGCCGTCAGAGCACGGTTTGCACCCGGAAGTGATGTCAGCGACCACTACACGACATCTCCACACCTTGCGCCTCGCGACGCAACACGCACGCCGCAACGCTCCGCAACCGTTTCCGAACGTATTTCACAGAGACTCAAAGAAATTCAACGCAAAGCCGCGGGATCCATCAGCTCTACTACGAACGAATCTGACGCTGGCACCGACGTCGCCGAAGGGGACAAAGAATTCCAGAAGGTAGACAAGGGTAAAGAAAAGGCCACGGACCTGCCCTCACCACCTCCATTGTCCCCTCCGCTGCCGCCTGCCAAACTAGATACGTCACCATCACCACAG
Organism: Pisolithus thermaeus; assembly: GCA_024663475.1. Taxonomy (NCBI): domain Eukaryota; kingdom Fungi; phylum Basidiomycota; class Agaricomycetes; order Boletales; family Pisolithaceae; genus Pisolithus; species Pisolithus thermaeus. Next base: position 281,899 of record JANFAF010000088.1, read on the forward strand.
CCCCCAGCCGGCCCGACTCCGATTTCAATGGCGGGGGTTTCCTTCCCGGCCTCGGCTTTATCGACTTTGCTTACTCGAGCTGCTGCTGAAATGCCCCTTCGGCCCGTACGATTCCCTCTTCTCGGCGAATACTCAGATTGCTTCTCCGGCGCCGAATTTGTAGAATGGCTTAACAAGAACGTTCCTGCGTTTGAAGGTAACCTCGACGTGGCGGAGGAGGCGGCGAGGGAGCTGACTGAGCGCGAGGGCATACTGCGTCGCGTTGGAGAGTTCGGAAATGAGTTCGAGCATGCAGACGATGCCTATTATCAATTTAGGCCCAAAGTAAGTTCCTGTCTCTCCTGCGGTCGGAATGAATGATTGGATTGCCTTCAAGGCGTTCGATCTCGAAGGCAAGACTCCAGAGTCAGTCAATCCACCGAAACGCAGCCAAATTGCAGATAATTTATTGAAACGATCGAATAATTTGGTAAACGTCGTAACCAAGGCTTTGAACGCGACTTCCCAAAACGAACCTCCATATGTGAGGTTACGTCAGGAAGCGGAGGAGGCAGATAAGATGTATCGCGTTGCGGTACGTAAGCTGGATAGGCAACGGCTTGGCTTGGAGGAGCGAATCGAGGAAGTGTTGAAGGTGCTCCAGAGAGGCGAGGCCGAACGTTTGAGGGCTGTGAAAACTGGTCAGTGTTCCTTCTGAACCTCATGTGCATGCGATGTTTGCTGATCCGTTCGATTGGGACATCATGTAGTTCTTCACCAATATCAAGGAACGCTGGCCAATCTGCCCAAAGCGTTCGAACCTACCCTGGAACGTTCTGCAACATTCATCACCACCTACCAGCCTGAATCGGACTTGACAGCGCTCATTGAACGATACCGTACGGGCCCGTTTCGGCCCGTTGCCAAACTTTACGAGTCCGTTGCACACGACGAATCAGATGTCGTGTTCGGTATTGATCTTCGCAAGTGGGCCGAAGGCGGGTGGTCTGCGCTCACCTCTGGCGAGGAGAAAAAAGATTACATTCCTCCTGTACTCACTGCACTTTTGAATGCGCTAAGATATGCTTATGTGAATCTTCCTGATGATAATGGTATGTCTGTTTTTCCTCTTTGCATGCACGGGCTAATATAATGCCATTTAGAGAGACGAAAATCATGGATATATGATGTCCCACTCCAAGCCGTTCACCATCTTCGCGAAAGCTTGAACGCCGTTCCGCCAGATCAACCTTTCTCACAAGAGATGCTTGCCAGGTTCGACGCGCCTACTCTCGCAGGATGTGTCAAGCTCTGGGCTCTTGAACTCGATCCGCCTTTGATGCTTTGGGAGGGCTGGGATGAAATTAGGAAGTTGTATCCGACCGGTATGTCTACCTCGTTATGTATGCGTAAGATGTTTGACGCATATTTGGATTGTGGTCGATAGTTGGGTCTTACAAAATCGAAGACGAGTCGTCAGAACAGCAACATGTACAGGACCTACAAACTGCTTTGTTACACGTTCCAAAAGTCAACCTCTTCGTCCTTGACGCCATAGTAGCGCATTTGCACAAGTGAGTGAATGTTGCGAGCATAAATGCATCGTCGCTACCTGCATGCTAACCAGAAACTGTTGTCTGTTGTTAACGTAGACTTATTGACGCGACGAGCAGTGAAGAGGACGACGATGTCTACATCACGAAGTTGGCGTTGTCGGTTGGCAGAAGTGAGTGTGTCAGTCATCCGTCATTTGAATGTACCTGCTGACCTCTATACGCAGCAATTATTCGACCTAAGGTCGAGACAGAACTCTCGATTCAGGATCGTCACCCGACATGTATGTCTTCAATACTAATGTTATTCGCGTCAATGACGTCTGGTCTCTATGATATAGTATTGCTCATTGACCTTCTCAAAAATTACGATGCTATTCTCCCTCCGACGATCGAACGCAAGAAACGCGAATCAGAGCGGCGTGTACCCGTTAGGAAACGCACTGCTCCTGTGGACATGAGAATAAGCAGAGGCAAACTTTCTGTAGGAAGTCCGTCGCGGGAAATTCTTGCTGCGCAAGAGCTTGCGGCGCAAAAGCCACCTGCTGCTACTGTTGCTGCTGCTGCTGCTGTTATTGCTCCAGCAGCGGCGAGTGTGGATGGATCAGGTAGCCCGCCGGCTCGTGCCGCCGCAGAACCCGAGCCCATTGAGCCAGCACCGGTCCCCGACGCGGATACGGATACAGAGACCAAGGCCGTTGCACCGGAACCGGAACCCGAACATGGAAATAGTTCTCCGTCGTCGGTCGTCGAAGACCAGAGCGAGCCACCTCGTCCAACGTTCAAAGAGCCTCCTCCAGAACTGGACGATGCACCACCTCGCCCATCATTTAAAGAACCTCCTCCAGAGCTCGACGACAGTCCCTATACCCAGCCATCGTTCGTATCCCCACCCTCGTCGCCACCGAGGACAACGCTCCCTATTACGGACGAAAAATCCGTTTCTCCCGCCGTTGCGGTGACGCCTGCGACACCCCAGAATCCTATCAAAGCTCTAAGGCGCCATTCAGCAGTCCGATCTGGGAGCACCTCCCCTGCACGTTCTTCCACTTCATCTACTGGGGGTGGTGCCGGTGCTGCAGCAGACGACCAGCCCCTTAATCCGGGTCGTTCGGGTTTGTCCAGACACACCTCCGGACAGAATGCTGTTCGCGGGCCTCGAATTACTCGCGGTCCCAGGACCCCAGGTGCTGGAGGAAGCGTGAGCAGTATGGTCGCGAATTTTAATAATCGTACTGGGGCGGTTTCACCACCCCCTCGGTCATCGTCACCGGGTCTTAAGAGGACGTCAGGAGTTGGTACTGGATCGAGACCGTCGTCGATGTTTGGTGGAAGCGGTGCACAGGGACGCGGTGTAGGTGGCCGTGGAGGCTTCTCAAGGAGAACGATGGCGAGCGATGCAGAGGACGACGTTGTGGATAAGTAAGCGCGTTGAACGCTGGAGGTTTGATATCCTCTTGGACAATTTCTACTTTACCTGAAGTTGATTATGATACCGATCCATGCGAACATTTACTCTACAAAGAGTCCGATTTCAGTATTCACTTTTGCATGAGATGAATGTAATTCATTTCCGACAACATAACAGGACCGTTACACGAAATATATCGTAGATTACCAGAATGCAGTACAATGAGAATACATAGCCATAACAAACAGGAAATCTAAACCTCTTGCGAGGCACCATCCTTTTTGCCCTTGTTCGACTTGGAAGGCAAGAGTTCGGGGTTGATGAAGGGAACGACACCACCCTGACTGATGATAACATCCCCAAGCAATTTGTTCAACCTGTGACGAAGTGAGTAGGTGAACCGGTGCCGAAATGTGAAGACATACTCTTCATCATTCCGAATGGCTAATTGAAGGTGACGAGGGACAATACGTTGTTTCTAGAACAAGTGTCAGAATGATTGGAAGCATGGTCTGCGAGCACGGGGAACGGACCTTGTTATCACGCGCAGCATTGCCTGCCAACTCGAGAATCTCAGCAGCAAGATACTCCAACACAGCGGCCAAGTACACTGATTCGATGCCAGTAAGCTGCGCCTGCCTAACCCATCCCCCTAAACCAACTTACCGGGTGCACCCGCACCGACACGTTGTGCGTAGTTGCCTTTCTTTAGGAGACGGTGAATACGACCGACTGGAAATTGGAGACCAGCTTTGGTGGATCTGGACTGCGCCTTGGCATCGCCACCGGTTTTGCCAGAAGAAGACTTGCCACTGGAGTAAGAGCGTCACAAGACCATTCCAATGCTGCGGGGGAATCCAACTGACGCTTTTCCCTTTCCGGACTGTTTTGAATCAGGTCAACAAGGAATACAGAGTGTAGAGACGACGTCCATACCATGTTTGAGAGTTGGGTGACGTGGTGGTGGTTGAAAGTGAAGGGATTGATGCCTCGACGCGCCCAGCGCGACTAGGTATTTATTGGTCCACCAGAGGTCGGAGTTCGAAAGGAAAAGCACTCAACGCGTTTCTCACGTGACTAGTGACGCGCTGCCTGAATAGGATGTGAATTCCCACGCGTGTGCAGAGGAACGCACTTTCCTTGGAATGGAACGTCGGATGCAGAGTTGAACGGAGGCCTTGAGGTGAGCACGAGGGCTTGCCAAAAGAAAGAAACAGAAAAAAAAAGGAAAAAAGAAAAGAAAATTAGTGAAAGTCACCGCCATTTCCCCGTCTTTCACGTTTCAACCCGCCGTCGTCGTTGGAAGTTGAAACACTCAGAGGTAGGCAAACTGCCAACCCATGTCATCATCAGGTCCACCAGCAGGTGTACTACCAACGCCAGCGGCCACGCCGCCGCTCGTTCCAACACACGATCAGGTCGGTGTTAGGTCATTTTCATACCTTACGATTGCGCGCTAAATTCAGGTGCATGTGGCCGGCTCACTCTAGGTGGTCGTTTTGTATGTCGTACGTTTGACTCAGTGAACGGTCAACGTTGGATTTTTGACGTGCAACTGTTGGAACCCAGACGGTGGTTTATGTCGTCGTTATTTTTGGGATATGGAATATCCCGGGCGCTCGAACACTCATCAATCCTCTCAAACTCTTCACCATTGGTTTGCATGAACTATGTCATATTATTGCTGTGGGTCACACTTGAACCTCTGGATGACGCAACGTTCATTCTTCGTGCACACCAGGCTATACTCACCGGCGGTACCATTGCCTCAGTGACAATAGACCCGTTTCTAGGAGGTGCAACCCTGGTAGAAGGTGGCAAGCCACCCATCATATTATCTGCTGGATACATTGGTTCGACTATTTTCGGTGGGGTTTTCATCCTTGGCGGATTCGATACACTTGTTGCCAAGATTCTCAGTTTCGTTCTTGGTATTGGTTTGGTTGCGCCCCTCGTTCTCGTTCGCGATAAATTGTGAGTCACTCGCATACTCTCCAGTAGCGTACCAATGTTCTTCATCTGCTTGTAGGACGATTCTACTGACGGTGCTCTATGAAGGACTTGTGGTCGGGTTCTGGTTCATCGGGCATGCGTAAGTCCTCATGTCTCCTCCTGAAACTGGGGCGTGGGACTTTATTCTCTGCGGTGTAGCCAGGCCTTGCGATGGTACTGTCTGTTTGTCGGTGTCATGAAGTCAGTCCGATCTCGTGCCTTCTACGCCACGGTCTAACCCAAACCTGTAGCGTATTCTTCGTGATCTGTGAGGCGATCAGACCCCTGCTGTTGTGCATAGGTTTTTGTGACATGCGCCGCAGGGGATATTGCCGATGATAAGTTCTTCCGCAAGGCCAACGATTCAGATTGCACCCAGTTTTATATCATGTTCCCGAGTTTTCCTGCTCACTGTAAGAAGGTTGTGTATGTGTTTGTGTTTCGCGCTGACATATGTAGTTTGGGCTTGCTTGTGGATCATCTTCGAGATTGGTATTTGTATTTCGTTTCTGCTTCTTGGTATCGTATCTTTCAAGGTAGGTTGAACACCATATCGAGTTGTCATGGAATGACTCCATACCTGTGACAGCTCTCCACATCTGATATGAACACACAAGCGGGTAAGAAAGCCTCTGGGATTATCGGTTTTCGCATTACACCTGACGATGTACAAAGCCGTTTTCCTGCCTACCTGATGCATGGTTCACGATGAGGAACGTTTCAAAGTCACGACATACCCGACTACCACGTTGCAATCATGGACATTTGTACTTTGGGAAACGGCGTTTTCTGTACCTTTTGCTACCATCATCCGCACGTATCTATCGCTGCATTGCATACTTGTTCGCATTCTTACCACACTTAGTGATACTGATGACTACTGCTTCGGCCACGTCCGTCCAAAAGACTGTTTGATAAATTAATGATACTATTCACGCTTACCTTCGCAAGGACAGAGTCATCGATCTAAAGAAGTCATGGAAAACTTCTACAAGGTATGACAGATTCACGAGTGCATTTACAGTAGCGGAAGTTTGGGACCATTATGAGATGAAGGATCTTACTACGAGCCCCGGAGAGGGAAGGACAGCGTATATATGAGGTTTAGATGCCGGCGTTGATGAAAGGTAGCACCATGCGTTGGACCACCCCCTGGTGTCCCTTCTCTTTCAATATCACTGGCACTTGAACATGGCTCGGTGACGATCAGCTTCGCTATGTCTTGGCTGTACCCCTCTCGAAGTTTCCACGTGAGTCACACAAACTGGAAATAACTCAAGAAGACGCTATGATATTTGTGATGCTACCACAAAGGACCATGACCCTCTAGTGACTAGGTTACAACTTTTCTAAGGTGGTCGTTATGTAATGTGGCGGTGCAGCAATCCCTACCCTCGATGGACGTACATACCACCACCTCAGGACTCACTTCGAATCGACTTCCTTTCCGTGTCATTACTCACATCGGAAGTACCATGACGCTCGGCCCTGCTACTGCGCTGAGATACAAGCTCGCGCCCTACGGTAAAGGAATGCTCGGAAAGGGTTCCTATGTGAGCGCAAAAGAACCGTCCGCCCCCGCGGCTCACATCACTCATCGATCTGTCTTGCGAACGATGATCAGAGCATCGTGTATAGGGCGACTGAAGAAGGATCCGGTAGAACCGTGGCCATCAAGAAATCGCGAGTCTCCAACCTGGTCAAACGACCCACCCTTCAACACGAGACCCGTTTACTGCAGTTACTGAAGGGCCAAGCTGCCATTCCTGCCGTGTATGGATACGGTCAATTGGAACATTTCGAGTACATGGCTATGGAGCTTTTGGGACCAAGCGTCGCACAGTTGCGGGAGGATGATGCCGGTGTGTCGGTGAAGACAGTCATTCGCGTCGTAGATCAAGTAGTATGTTTGACTTTGAATCCAGCTTGGTTCGTGCTGTATATGCTGACGGGCGAACTGTGCATAGCTCGCAGCATTGGGACACATCCATTCTCTTGGTATTGTGCACCGTGACATCAAACCCGATAACTTTCTTTGCGCACTTGATGATCCATCGACGATCAAACTCATTGACTTTGGTATTTCTAAACCGTTTTCCCGAGACAAGTCTTTTGCTTTGAGGAAGTATGATCCACTCAAGGAGCGTCGACATATCGTTGGAACACTTTACTGGGCAAGCTTGAATTCCCACAATGGGGAAGGTTGGTATAACATCACGTGCCTCGTGAAGGTGACAGTCCTCTCTAACTTCAACTTATCGCGTTATAGATCTTGCTCCACGAGATGACATCGAATCTTTGGCCTTCGTTGCCCTCTTCCTTCTTCGCGGAAACTTGCCCTGGAAACCTCGCCCACGCATGGAGTCTCAACTACGTTCACAGGAGATCGTCCGAGTCATGAAATCGGCTTGCTCGGGCCCAGATTTAGCTGCCGGTTTTCCGAGTGAATTCGGCGAGCTGCTTACGTACAGCCGCTCCCTAGACTACGACCAGTTTCCTGACCACGATGCACTTAGGAAGTCGTTTACGAGTTTGGCTGACAGGTTGGGCTTCTCTCTCGGCAATGGACCACTTGACTGGGCACCTTGCCACCCCCAAATTACCAGCCCGAATCCAGATGAACCCATTATCACCGTTCCTGACGAGGACGCGAAGAGTAATGGTGACGATCATCTCGGGGAGGACAGCTACTACGGGACCGACGTCGACATCTGGGACCGCCAAGGAGAGCGAGACAAGGACGTGACTTTACCCGCAGAACAGGAGGTCGAGCTCGATAGTGTCACCCCGCTGATCGAAGAAGTGCAAAGGGACTGAACCATTTTGGGTCATGCTGCAGATTTAAGCACCTCGTCTCTTATTAGCCGCCTCTCAATACGCATCAGGAATGACTGCCATGATTGGGTAGCGATAGATGGGTATTCCCGCTTCCACCACATGGCAGGGTCAAAGGAGGTTTACTTGGAGACTCTCCGTCCCGGTGATATTATCCTCGCAGAGATCTTCATCGACCCCAGAGACACTGCTGATCCAGGATCTACGACAGCGTGAAAGTAAGCAGAAGTAGTGACCGAGGGAAATCTGTATAACCCCGTTGTCGAACAGGATCGCTGAAGGGATACCAATCAGACTCCCCTGCGTCGTGTTGTCAACGGGCGCAGACGGCGCCAAGTCACCTACATAGCGACTTTCGAGGAACGGTCCTCTCTACCCAAGGCCGTGGACAAATCGATGTGGTATCCAATTTCTCCTGCGCCATACGAAGGATCCTTTCCCCCCTTGCTTCCACCGCGGTGGAATGGAAAGGCACAGTGGGTTTCGCTCCGACACAGGCATCTAATCACTAAGCGGAGGGTACGCTAGTCTGATATGACTTATTGCAAGCAAGTGCTCAACGTTCGAGGGACTGACGAGACTATTATGACAGGTCAGAAAGTTTGATGAGACATTCCCTGTCGCCTCACTCAGTGTCATCATTTTGCATATGCAAGCTTGATCAAAGGCCTAGGTGAGCATCAAACTCTGCAGATACTTGTCCCTGTAAACTAACTTCCTCGAGTTGGCAGCACGTCGGACTTGAAAAGAACTAAGTTGGCATATCGGGAGATTTGCAAAGATTGTTGAACATTGAACTATGGCCATGCGAACAACAAATAAGTGAAACGATGTTCTTACCTGTTGGAACCTGTGTGCACACTCCGAGCTCGTTTTCTTGCATGTACATAGAAGATTTTCGTTGCTGTTTGAGTCCCGAGTAGGCCGCAAGCTGGAAGCGACACGAAATTTAGCTTCGGAACACTCTTTGGGTGCTTCCTCACGAGGGGGGAAGACAGCTGTAAATTGCAGATGCGGTGTGAACAGCTGACTTACCGAGTCTGCCCGTTCGTTTGCTCGTGATCTACTACATCGCAATCCTTTCGGCTCCGGCTGGTCACAGACTTCAACGCACAGGAATGTTGCTAAACAATGCTTTCTATTCCGTGTACAGAAGGCGAAGCAAATTCGAAACCCAATATATCAAGGAGATCGCCTACTCATCGACACACGACAACAGAGTCCGTTCATCAACGCCATCATAGGGATACGATTCAAAATCATTACGGGATAAGTCAAGGGACGTAAAGAGGATACCATAGAACGACGGAAAAGAGCGTGTAAAGTCGTACACATTGCATGGGAGTAAAAAAATACGAGGAAAGCGTCAGTAAAAGTAACTTTGCATCATTTACGAGTGGCTCGCCGTATGATTCCCGCAAGGAGAAGCGTCCCGAGTGCCACAGCGCCTCCTGCAAGTGCCATGCCCACGTATCCCTCTTCGGAAGGTAGGTCAGTTTGCTAGTCGGGATCAGGCACAAGCGTTGTCGGCGACGACGTACCTTTAGTAACACCCTGTTCGATGAGAGCGGAGAGACTCTGCGCTTGGAGATTTCCAGGTTCTTTCTCCAACAGAAAATCTACAGACGAGGGTCGTCGACGTCAAACATCCGCAACGCACCAAGGAGCGAGATGAAGAAGCGCGCACCATTGAAACTCTTTGCATCCTCGTAATTTCCCATCTTGTAGTACCCAAGTGCAATATAGTACAGACATTCTCGGCGTCGTGTAGGTTCCGTCCTGTATATGTCTACATACATTGAGGTAAGCGACTCGCCTCTTTGTTCTCTCCTGGACGAAAGGAAAGGTACCTTGTAATAACCGCACGCCTTCTACTTGATGGTCGCGAACGGGGCTCTTGACGAGACCCCATGCATAGTTAAATTTGGTCTGTACGGTGACGTGGGACTGAGCGAGTTCCTTCTGGTATTGTGATCTTAACACCTGACAAGAAATAGATGAGAACGACGTCAGCGTTGAAAGAACCCGCACACAGCGTGATGACACAAACCTCTAGCTCATCATACGAGAGCGAGACTTGCGCGTCTGCCGCGTAGGGGAGATCTGAGGACATGTTTAGTGTTCAAGAGCAGAAGGACTGCGGGTGCTTGGAGAGGTCTAATGGTAAGGAGTGCCAGGGGTCTCCCGGGGAGCTTGTGTTTCCAACTCCGGACGAGCGTCTGAGTCGTTCTCAAGTAACTACCAACCCAACCGACAGCCACCACGACGATGATGGCAGACACAGGAGGTAAGCTGATCCGGTTTCTTTGGGTACAACGTGCTCGGGTTCACAGAGGCAGTCAAAGTTGGCTTGTACTCAAAAAGAGGCGACGGAGGTACTTGTGACCTTTTTTTTGGCCGTCATTTTATTTTACTTTTTGCTTTCTTTCGTCTTCCCCCCTTTTTTCTTTACTTTTCATTGTTCCCGTGGACCAGGCGGCACGCTCATGCTGGTGGCATCATCGCTTTTTGTCGGCACCGCTACGCTTTACCGTTTCTTTTCATCTAGCTAGCTAGCCTCGTGGGACGGGCCACCATGTCCCCATGACGCACACACCCCCCGCACAACCCGATTCCGCTGAATCCAATCCACTCAGCGCCCACTCATAACGCAGATTCGCTCACCAAAGATAACTTTTTTTTTTCTAGAACGCTCACACCGGGACGACAGAGACCGTCGGAGCAGGCATGGCGAGGACGGACATCGCGATAGAGAAAGGGAGTATGGCCATAGCCACAGGGACCGTGGTGACAGAGACAGAGACCGAGACCGAGACCGCGAGCACGGACATCGAGAGCGGGACAGGGACAGGGAGAGAGACAGATACCCGCCCAGGCGTGACGACAGGCGCCGAGACTATGGAGCCCGCGGTGAAAGGGAATTCGAAGACCACCGGCGGGACGACGATCGACGTCGCGAGTTTAGACGCGATGAAGATCGTGGTGGTGGCCATCGTCGGCCGCGCGAAGAAGCTTCACCCCTTCGTCGTGGACGAGGAAAGAAAGAAGCCGGTTCCCCTGAAAGGAGATCTCCCACCCCAGAAGGATGCGTTCCATTGTCTCAGCGCAGACGCAAGGCTTCAGGTTGGGATGTCCATGCTCCTGGATATGAGCAGTATTCTGCAATGCAAGCAAAACAAACAGGTCAGTCGTATTCTCCGGTTGATTTCCAGCCCTCTGAATCGGTCTTCCAGGTCTCTTCAATCTTCCCGGTGCTAACCGTACCCAGGTTCCACCTATCCTTGGTATCCCAGGTTTACCTCCCCCTATCCCAGTTCAAACGTTTGGAATGGGCATTGGCAGCAACCCTAACTTGTCTAGGCAATCCCGTCGTCTTTACATTGGCAGCATCACACCAGAAGTCAACGAACAGAATTTAGCTGAATTCTTCAACAGCAAGATGATTGAAATGAGTATTGGCACAGGGGGTCCTGGTAAACCCGTACTTGCAGTCCAGTGCAACTATGAGAAGAACTATGCATTCGTCGAGGTAGGTCTCTCTCATCTGCATCACGTACTGGTGTGTTCATGCCTTGGACGACCTAGTTCCGCAGTGCTGAAGACGCCACGGCAGCAATGGCGTTTGACGGCATCATCTTCATCAATGGGCCGCTTAAAATTCGCAGACCAAAAGATTACGGTGGTCCAGAGCAGAACTCGCCTGGTATACACGTCCCAGGCGTTGTTTCCACCAATGTTCCAGACTCGATTAACAAAGTATTTGTCGGTGGCTTACCAACTTACCTCAACGAAGAGCAGGTACAGGAGTTGCTTAGGAGTTTTGGCGAGCTCAAGGCTTTCAACCTCGTACGCGAAAATGGCAACGGTGTTTCGAAGGTGTGTATTTCACGTGCTTCTCTGTTTTTTACGACAATCAATGTTGACGATGTGGTAGGGTTTTGCATTCTTCGAATATGTGGATGCATCTGTTACTGACGTCGCCATTCAAAGCTTGAATGGCATGGAACTCGGCGACAGATACCTCGTCGTGCAGCGGGCCTCTGTCGGTGCTAAACCAGGAATGCCCAACCTACCATATGATCAGTTCCCAGAGATACCGCGCCCCATTATGCCAGCCGGCGAAAACAGCACGGCAGATGCACGCATTCTTCTGATGCTCAACATGGTGGTACCAGAGGATCTCGTGGATGATCAAGAGTACGGTGACATTTACGAGGATGTCAAAGACGAATGCTCCAAGTACGGTGTCGTCGAGGACCTTCGCATTCCTCGGCCCGTCAAGAAAGACAAGGCGAAACAGACACCTGGCGATCTGGGCTTTCAGTCTGCCCTGGACGCGCAGCGCGCGGATGAGGCTGCAGGTGTTGGACGCGTATACGTCAAGTTCACACGAGCCGATGAAGCGCAAGCGGGCCTCAAAGCACTTGCTGGACGGTCGTTCGCGGGTCGCTCTATTATTGCGACTGTTTTGAACGAGGACAGTCAGACGACGCCACCTCTTAACCTAATCTTTGCACCCCAGCCTGCGGCCCCACCTCCTCTGCCCTTGTCTTGATAGATGACCCTCGTCGGCTTACAGAAATTTAGCTCTTGCGCCTTGCATGCGCACACGCACAAAGAAGCAAGTGCTGGTGATGTCGACGCTAAAAGTAGCTATGTTTTGACTTCATCTACCTGTGTATGTCGTGGTACCTTTCTTCTTCCTTCCAATGCTCCCGTCTGCCCATTTTTCTTCTCGTTGCCTGCTTCTGCTGCCGCGCACAGTGCTGTGGCTGCTTCTTTACAGCCCAGGTCGAGATCGAGATTGTATAGTGTTCCCAGTCTCAAGTTCTATGGACTCTTTTGTGATGTGACGGTGCGTAGTCACTGTGAGTTGATGTCGGCAGCGACAGAGTAGCAGCTGCACAGAGTGTGTCCCGCCTTATTAGGCTTAACCTGAAGGTAGCTCAAGAATGGTGATAGCCATATCGTGAAGGGTTACCTCACTGCTGTTTGTTTCCCTTGCATAGTTCTACTCAAGGACAACAGTTGGAACGCGCAGGTAGCGGTTTGAAGGGAACGCGGGTATTAGGCGGCACGGGTTGCTCAAGCGTTCGAGAACGACATGCAGTCAGAACGGTAAGGCACTGGTATGGGTCGTTTCAACCGTGATGACCGAGACTTGATGTAGCTCGCTTCACCGTCCGGCCAGTTGCAAGTTTACCTGGCATGATCTTCAGTGATCAGTCTGGGATCTATGACGAGTGCGACAATGACCGTCGGGTTTGTTCGAGTCATAAGACACTGGTCAGCAGTTTAACTGACTCGCTGACTAAACTGATCGGTGGCTGTGGGCTAGGTGGAGCCTGATGTAAGCACACATGGCTAAAAATATACAGTTAATTTCAAATAGACTAAATTGCACTTCGCCTGGCCGAGCAAGTTGGTACTTGGGTGTGGTGGTAGCGTGATTTCCGTGCTAACGTCCAGATGCTTGTAGTGCACCATGTCCAAGGTGTACGAACGTGGACGCCTATCGAATGTATGAGCACCAGTAGTACCCATCTGCTCGCTCTAGAGTACTAGACAGGGGTTGCGCGTCCTGCCCTTCGATCGTTCCATCTCTCGTCTAGCTACGTTCCATGGCGATCAACATGACAGCACGACCTATCAATTATGAGAGAGAGCCAGACGTACCCATGCCCGCTTGCAGTCCCGATATGCCTGGAAAAAATCCTGGCACTTGTCTTTGTCGTACTGATTTCTGTCCATGCACTTCAGCGAAGCTTTGGCTGCATCCTCGCACGGGCTGTGGAGATGTCATTGAATGGATAGACGTGCGAGGTCAGCTGAACACCGTACTCGGTGTGTTTGCTGTAGGTCGTGCGAGCCTAGCAAAGTCGTCGTGCAACCGTAAGTCAGAGAAGTCGGTTCACGTCGTCACGAGAGACGAAGTCTATACCGTGAACTTCGAGTGGTAATCTTTCGGTTTGGCATTGACATCCGGTGGAGAGAGTCTGTCTGTGTCTGACTCGGTCATGGCTGCAATTTGCAAGGTTTGATCGACGATCGTGTCGGTGGCGCGGAGAGAAAAGAAAGAACACCATGTCGTATCCAAGACACGGTACAACCATGTTCCACGAGCGTTGACGTCGTTCGTGTCACAAGTAAACTCTTGGCCAACAACGGAATCTACTTTGCGCTACGAGCTGTCCCGTGGTACCAATTCGTTTATGCCATGAACTCCACACCCTCATACATCGTCACAATATAAAAGAACGGCGAGGGCTGAGAACCCTCGTTTGACCAAATGTTTCGATGTTCTTCTTTTTGTTCAGACTCCAGATGTTCCGCGGTGCGAAAGAAAATCATGGATCGCAATAAAACGGCGCAGTTTCCCGGCGATACCATCGCTGCATACTGGATCCGTGAGTCTGACTTCAGGACACTCGAGTGAGCCTCACTTGAAATTGACCATTCGCAGTGTATGTGGGAAGGATGTCCAACGCCGCAGCGCTTACGGTGCTGATATATGAGAAGTGTGAGTGGGCTGGTCCCGCTTTACATGTTGCTAACCCTGCAAGCAGTCCTCGTCCTCCAGGAAGAGGTATCGAACACGACGATTTCTTTCCCCGAGTTGCTAAATCGTTATGAGTCAGATCGACCTCGTCTGGTGCAAGCGAAAGAGCTGGATCACTGTCTTTTACTTCTTCGTGGGCACGCACTTTCTCGCTGTTAACCCTTCCAATTCACTCAGAGCATAGAACTCATGGATAGCCCCCGTTTGGATCGCATTCCAGTTAAGTCAGTGCTCTCTCCGTGTAAGAATTACTTCGCAGCTTATGCTTGTTAGCAATCGTGGCCCTGACGGGGAGCTCAGCAATGACGGTGAGATTGCCACCTTCCGTCTTCCCAATCAGGAACTCAACCACTGCTTCTTAGATGTATGAATGTGATGTTCTCTTCGTATCGTGTTTTAATGATGACTTCAGTTGTATTGTGACGATATTGGGTAAAAACGTAGTGTAAGTCCCATGTGACAACGAATGTCTGTGAAGGCTAAATCCTTCATTCCAGAACGCTCCTTATGACACTCTCGGTCCAAGGTGAGGCCTGAGGTCCCGTGTAGCACATCGATATCTCACTTGCTAATTGGCGAGTAGTGGCCATGCAACTCCGGGTGAGCTTAGCCAGCTCCGTCGTGACCTGGGCAAGCAACTGAAATCCTGCATCACTTTCGGAAATCTGTCCAGGTATGGGCGATATATGAGCGAAGTCGCAAGATTCTCTGGTTCCTTATGACACTCCTCTCTATCGAATGCTCAGCCATGGTCACCCTGTTGGCGATCATGATTGCCAGGCTGAAGAGTATGTCATGTATCGTCCACATTATTCTGTAGTAAACCTCATGCAGTTGGTCCTATCTAGCGCTGCCGATAATCTCGTCGCCGTACGGATGTGCTTTCGAAACACTTCCCCACTATTCCTCGTTCTTCTGGGTCCCGGCAATAATCATTGAGCCCATTCTATGTGTACTGGTTCTCAGGAAAGCGCTAGGTTTACTACGTGCGCGGACAGGGCTATCTGCCCTATTAGCACGAGACAGGTTAGGCAAGCATTTTGTCGATGGTTCTTGTGGTATTACTGATGCTCGTCGTTCCAAACTCGAAGCTTGGTGTATTTCTTTGCGTGAGTCGCACTATTCTTTCAAAGGGGTTTCGTACTTGAGACGGCCTTCTTTGCTCTGGAACAGGGTTTTTGCGGGTCTTTTATCTATCCTGGTAGCATGGCTTATCGACCCTTTAAACATCGTATATTTCTTCCCGTATGTGTTTCCAGTTTTCTCCCATGCCGATGAGTTCCACATTTCACTCTACCGAACAGCTGGGCCATCGCCTTCCCGTCGCTACTTGGCTGCCGTCTCCTTCTCAATATACGCCGCCATTTCGAGTCTGGATGGAGGTGTGGAGAGATCGAGATGTCGACGTATCTGGTTACGTGAGTCATGTCTGCCGTCCAGCGAGACGTTGTATCAACGGATTCTAACTGTTGCGTTTGTCGCTTCTCGTCACCTAGACCAATCCAAGCAGGAGACGCTGTACCGGATGGTTCGGATGCGCCCGCTGTGACCCGCTCTGGGAGCCGGGTTTGAACAACTGCGTTCGCTACGAGCCTTCAGGTATTCGCGCATAGTGGAAATAGAGTACAATGGGCTTTTAATGTCAGTAGTTTGCAGCCAAGAACCAGATCATTTCTGCATTGGATTTATATTTGTGGGTACGAACATAGGACGTTTGTGTAGAGCTGCTGTTAGCGACGGAAGTGCTGCTCTATACAATCGGAGGATTCTACGCTGGGAATCAGGGAACAACATTGTGATACCTTCAAGCCATCGGTATGCATGCATGTACATAGGTATAGTTTGTAATGTAGGCAAATGCAAGCTCGCTTGTCTGCGGACGTCATGGACTTTAGTGTTTTTCAGGCCCGGCTTTTGAGGGCTCGGGGCCTGGGGAAATGCCAGGTCGGGCCCCGAGCCCCCACAAGCCATCTATGAGGGCTTGGTCTGGCTCCAAGCCAGGGCCTGATGGCCTGAGCCCCAGCTTACCAGTCAGAGGAGGAAAAGTAACTACAGATTAACAAAAATATAGAATACACTGAATACTAATGCTACACAAGTACAAGAGCATTAAATGTTAGCAAATAACAGTAGAAATACATTACAGTTAGATTGCAGTGCTTTGATGAGGTCAGCCTTGGAGGGGACTTGAGCAGAACAGGGTGCTGGGAAACAACTGCTGGATGGAATATTATGAAATGTCAGAGGGTGGTAGACAGGAGGGTGGAGAGTATGAAGGATGAAGAACTAAGAGAAGAAATGCACCCAGTCCCAAGTTATCAGCAAAACATTCAGGCACTGACTCCAGCCACAAAATGTGTAGTACTGTAACACTGGAACCACTGATGCAGTAGTAACAAAGAGAGTACAAATAAGAAAGCCCCATCAAGTAGAGCATATCCCAAAACTTATGAGAGATTCTGCCCAATAGTTTGGGAGATGTCACACATATGAGTTCAAAGCAAGCAAGGAAGCAACATCTGCTGTGGGAATTATAATACCAAATTCAGTAATTTCTTGTACAGCCACTGAAGCCCTGCTTGAAGGCTTGGCCTGGCTTTTGAGGGCTTGGCTTGGGCTTTGCCAAACCCCAGGCTGGGCCCTGAGCCCCCTCAAGCCAACCTCAGGGCTTGGCCTGGGCCTGGCCTTAGAGGGCTCCATCAGCAAGATGGCAAATATTCTGATGGTCTGAAAAAATCTGATGGCAGTTCTGAAGATCTGACAGTCTGAAATTTTCTGAGAATTTCTGACATCAGAACTTTTCAGACTTTTCCACAACTTTTCAGGCTTTTTCAGAACTTTTCAGACCATCAGATCTTCCCAGACCATCAGAACTTTTGCCATCTTGCTGATGTTGGCTTGGCCTGGCCTGGGGCTCAAGACCAGGCCAAGCCAAACACTAGTCACAGTAATGTCTACACAGGTCAGTTGGCACTTTCAGATAGAGAGCCAGGGCAGATTCACTGAATGCATAGGTTGATGGAATAGCATAGGCAGCAAGAGCCATGGAAGCCACAGGTGACTGAGCTCCATCCACTGCACTGGGTATGGACCACTTCTAATGCCCTGGCCAACAAGTACAAAAAAGTATGGAATGGACACTGATGCTATTCAGGCTCTGCTGTCAGCAGGTCATGCCCCACCTCTCACACATGTCATGTCACATGCACCCCTCCCCTTCTCTGCATCCTCTCCCATCAGAGGCATGCCTCACTATGTACAACAGTGGCATGAAAGAAGCTGTGAAAGAACCTTCTCAGAGAAGATCCCAAGTCTCAAATTAGTCCTTTGTGGTGTACTCATGTCAGATCCTCTTACACATTGTCCTCTATCACCTTGACATGCCCATGGAAGTATTATGCACCCTGCAGACTGCAGGACCTGCCACCCAACACCCACTGCACATTGAGAACCCTGCACTGCCAAATATTGTGCAGAGGATTTGGGGTTAAAAGGGAAAAGGGCTGTTATGCCACAGGTTGCTCGAAGCACCTAAGAAAGGTGTGGCAATGTAAGAGCGGTATAATAAAGACTAAGTCGCTGGCTGCTTGAAACACTGAAAGACAGTGTAGCAACTAAAGATGAAATAGCTGGGTACCTCGATGCATAGAGACTTTGAGCACCCTTGGCATGCACACTCATATCTCTGAATAATGGTGATAAATGTGGGTGGTTGCAAGGTAGCAAAAAGCTAAGTGTTGTGCTGCTACTGCTTTTTGCTGCTACCACTGCCTCATGTTCCCATGCCTGCCCTGTCATCCCCCTTCCTGTGCCTTGAAGGCATCTCGCTGATTGCCCTCTGTCCTTAGAAGGACAAGCCTATGGACTTTACTATATGACATGCTGGTATGCTTATGTTACCTTTCCTTTTTCAGTTTTACCTTTGTTTCATTTCCCTTGCAAAGCAAGATCCCCATTGGGATCTTCACCTTCTCTTACTTTACCTGTTTTACTTCTCCTGCATGTGACCTAACATGTTGTGTCATGCCACTTGGATGTAAGATGGAGTCTGTCTTTGATACATGCTCAGTCATTGTGACTCAATGCATCAAAGACTACTTTCATCACCAAGACATCCATTGTTTACATGTCTGACACAACAGTGTCTCTCTACCTTTACCTTGTTTAGCAGTACAGTACTTACGAGAGCTGACTGCCTGTAGGGTATAAAAGACCCTTCAGATGCAGTCATGTCTCCTTGTACTTTACTCTACCTACTACCCTCCCTGGTAAAGGTTGAGAATCCTATCTCTGTAAATCCCCCTTTACCTCTGTTCGATCATTCGATCTCTTGGCGAGAATCTGGTTGTATCTCTTGATACATAATTCCACACTCATGTACAAGCTTTCGACCTTCAACTGTCAAGGATAGAAAGGGTGTCCCTGACGACCCTTGCTTCAATTAACTTCACATCAAGGCTCATTATATCTGGAAGAGGCCCACTGCTACTAGCTTGCCTATTCCCTCTCTCAGGTTCAGGTTAGCTGCAAGGCGGCCTATAAGCACACATCGACCTGTGCCTTGGAACAGCGCACTATCAGTCATTGCCATGCGACAAAAGAGTAAAGTACCCCTCTTCACTCACTGTCTGACCTGAGTGTCCAGGTAGCCATTCACTTGTGGTACTGGCAGGAGACATTTGTGAAAGTCAACATAGCTGAAGAGCAATTCTATCTTGTTCTATATCAGTGAAGTGAGATACAGCTCCCCTCACAGTAGCAGCTGAAAATCCACCACACCTGATATTGTTCCACAACAAGAACCCATCAATAAATCATCATCATTCCCCTATTGCAAGTGTCAGTCAACTAGAAGTATAAGACCTAATAGCAGAGGAGTAACTTGCATTGTGAACAGGTCTGCCACCTGTGTCTAGAGACCAAGTGAATACCTGTGAAGGCATCTTGTTGGTAGCTCTTGATAAAGGCTGTGCTGGAGAAAGAGTCTCTGGAAAGCCCATAATCAGTCAAGGTCACAGCAAGATCAAGAGCCCCTATCAAAAGCGAGTATTCTTCGAAGGATTTGCAACCCTTGAAGTGTATACTCGTGACTCATATTAAAGAAGTCTGGAAGTAACAAGAAATCTGCAAACATGTCTTCTGAAGCAGGATCAAGTAAATTTTGTCCTTGTGGACAACCACCAAAAGTTCCCCCACATTCGTCAAACACCACTGCAGCCCCAGAGAAGCTAGAGCACACATCGTCTGCTCAACACTTTCAACCATATCCAGTAATGAGTCCAACTAAATCAGAAGGAGGAGAGGGTACTCAGGCCCAGACCTCAAGAGAAACAGTCAAAGAAGCCCCAGTTTCCTTTACCCAAGTTCGAGACCCAGAACCTCTAGCAGGAAGGAGGATTGACAAGGAAGAAACACATACAGCACCAGAAACAAGCTTGTCTACCTCACTGGATCTTGGTATGGCAGGAATTGGAGAACAAGAGCAAATCGCCAACCTAGCCGAACAGCTACAACAGTTCACAAGGACTACCAATCCTTTTGCTGGACGAGCTGTCAGAAATGTTAAAGAATTGGTACAATGGTATGAAAGTCTGACCAGTCATGCCAGCCTAGCCTTCCTGGCCTATACCATTCCAAAATTGACAGTAGCCAAAGAAAAACAGACTGAAGGGAGAGGGGTTGATCGAAAGGAGTTAGGCCTAGGAAAGCTGCTCCCATTTGATGGAACTAGTGGCAAGTTCGAGGCATGGATCATGTCCGTCAACAATTACTTAAATCTCAACTGACATGTCTATGACACTGATGAGCAAAAAATTGGGTTTGCCCTCTCTTTCATGAGTCAAGGATCTGCTGTACACTTCACAGAAAACTACCTCAAAGAACACACTACGGTAGCTGGCGAAGTCTATCTCTACAATAGCTGGACCACCTTCCTCATCAAGCTCTGAAAGATCTTCAAAGTCGGTGACACAGAAGCTTTGGCCTTCCTCAAACTGGCCAAAATTAAGCAAGGAGACATGCCCCTAGCCAAATACATCAGGGAGTTCTTGGACCTTTTCACTCATGCTTCTATCTCTCATGATGATTGACAAGCTGGAGTCTATTTTGGGAAAGGTCTCAATAATAAAACCACTGAATGGATCCTATGATCTGGAAGGATCCCCCAGACCGTTCAAGAATGGATTGATGCTGCTGTTGATGCACAAACTGCTAAGGCCAGCCTTGGCATTTACAATGAGTGTTTAACCAAGGATGACAAAGAAGTTCTCCACATGTATCAAAATGAAAACCCCACATGCAGTAAGCAACTGACACGTGACCCTTATGCAATGGATGTTGATCAGTGATCAAAGAAGCCTGTATATCGACCACCCCAGAAAAGGAAACCTGATCCCTATAGGTTTCGAGAACTGCAAAGGGAGTCCAAAGGCGAATGCTACCGTTGTGGAAGAAAGGGACATCACATCAAAGACTGTACCTTATCAGATGGACAAAAGCTTGTCTGTGAAGTCAAGTCCTTCTACAATGCTGAGGAGTTTGAGAAGCTCAGAGAGGCATTGAATGAGAAGAAGGATTTTTAGAGTCCTCTCTGTGTTCATCCCTGACAAAGGAGAGTAGAAGTATGTTCTGATCATTCAGTGCCCCAGAATTAATGTCTCTAGTACACATCAATGAATACCCCTCTGTGAGGGTTATCACCAGCACACTTTTCTTGACAGAATGAAATGAAGGGGGAATCAGAGCAGTAATTGACAGTGGTGCTGAATGCAATGCAATCAGTCGAGAGGTGGTTGAAAGATACCATCTGGAGACAAAGAAGATCAAGCAACTGTGGTCCCCATGTAGCTTTGAAGGATTGTCCAAACAAGTAATCGATGCAGTGGCCCTGTTTTCTGGGCGAGTGCATGGACGTCACTTCAAGCTATCCACATATGTTATGGACCTCAAAAACAAAAGTGTGCTACTAGGCATGCCTTGGCTCCAACAAGCCCAACCCATTATCGATTGGACCGCCAGGAAAATAGTAGGATGGGGAACTCCAGAGGTTGCAACCCTTTCCATAAATCAAACTTCGATTTCGACCCAACTGGAAGCTCAAATAATACACAAAGAGGTTGTTCTGCCAACGGAATATAATGCCTATCATGAAGTTTTCTCAGAAAACTGCCCCCTACCACCACACCATCCTGGTTACAACCACATGATAAAACTCGACCCTTCCAAAGACTTAAAGGCTTTCAAACCCACAAAGATTTATCCCTTGTCTCGAGATGAGATGCAGCTCCTCGACAAGTTCCTTGAAGAAAACCTGCAGATGGGAAAAATTGAAAAGGTACAAAACACAGACATCCTACAAGTACCCCCCACGCCTGTCTTTTTTGTCAGAAAGAAGGATGGCAAAAAACAACTCATACAGGACTACTGACAATTAAATTTGTTCACCATTCCTGATTGGTACCTGTTACCACTTGTCAAGCCAATCTTAGATGAGTTGGTAAAGTCGAAGTATTTTGCCAAGTTTGACATTCAATGGGGCTTCACAAATATTCGAGTCGAAAAAGAAGAAGGTGCATTGCTTGGATCATTTGTGACACCCTGCAGTGTCTTCAAACCCACAGTAATGTTCTTCAGTCAAAACAACACACCCCCTACCTTCCAGAGGTACATGGGTGGCAAATTTGGTCAGTTGCAGACTGACAAGAAAGGCGTCATATATCTAGATGATGTGACCATCCATTCGAAGACATGCAAAGGACTGAAGAAAAATATAAAAGAATTTTTGGAGATTGCAAAGAAGGAAAACCTATGCCTCAAACTCTCAAAATGCGTTTTCGAGGCCGAAGAAATTGAATTCCTAGAATACACCATCTGACATGGACAATATGAGACAGCTCCCATTAAGGCTGAAGCTGTGAAGAACTGGAAGACTCCAGCAAATGTCCACAATGTCCGGCAATTCCTCAAATTCTGTAATTTCTATCGACAGTTTATCCCTTCATTTGCCATGATCTCAAAACTGCTACATGAGTTGATGAAGAAAGACTTCCTGTGGAAGTGGGGCAATGCTCAGGAAGAAGCCTTCCAGAAAATCAAGACATTCATGTGCTCAGCCCCCATACTTCATCTCCCTGACTTCAACAAACCCTTTGAGGTGTACACAGATGCCTCCAAGCTTGGCACAGGCGCAGTACTGTGTCAGAAGTTCGACGACAAACTACACTTGATTGCATACCTCTCGCAGTCCCTCCAAGGAGCAGAGCAAAATTATCAAGTATATGATCTAGAAATGCTAGCTGTTGTTTGTGCCCTCAAGGCCTGGAAGCACTATCTGATGTCACTGCCCGAAGACACAATCATTCATACTGACCATGAAAACTTGATGTATTATTGGGAGCCACAAAATCTTACTGGAAGACAAGCCCACTGGCTAGCCTACATCCAAGGCTTCCCTCTCAAGTTTAAACATAATCCTGGTTGTCAAATGATTGTCCCCGATACATTGTCAAGAAACCCGGTGTAGGGAGCCTAGGCTCCCTGAGGCTACGAGGCACCCTTGGCGGCAATCCCAACTCTTGCTACCTGCCAGATCACACACCCCCCAGATCACATGCCCGTCATGGTTATGGGATGGTGTCGCTGCCTACACTATGCTTCCTCTCGGTCATGTGCCTATTACCACCAGCAACATCGTCACCTGTCACATGTCACTGTGCCTCCCCACAGACCTCCCTTTTAGCTATACTGCTCCCTTCACCCCCTGTCAGCTTCCAGGGTGCGATCCCATTGCTTAGACATGTAGTTATGCCACCTCATCTTGGTTTGTGTTTGTCTTCTCCACCTTTGTTTGTTTTCCTTTTGCCGCTGTCACTGCCACACACATGTCTGTACCAGTGTTGGACTTTGCCTTATCTGTTATTACTTTTGACATATGACAGATCTGAAATATGCCAAATTTTACCTTAGATACCACTGTCTTTATGATACAAAAGCCTGGGCTACTTAGAAAAATATATCACCCACCTTTTGGTGTCACACTGCGAGTTTCTGAGAGTTCCCTTCGAGTCTAGAGAGCCTTCCCAGGCCATCTTCAAGTTTTCAAGAGTACTCCGAGTCCCAGAATTCCCTTTGCCGCTACTTCGCCAACATCGAGTCCCAAACATCCCAAAAACTGTCCTACAAGCCAACTATTGCTGCCTACTGAGTTCCAACATTCCTGCTTTACTGCCTAGCATCCCCCTCTTCTGTCTCCTTCTGACTCAAGACCCCTTGGGACAAGCCTAGGACTTACCTACAGCTTTCCCTCTCTTATTTCCCTTAGCACTCTTGCAAGAAGAGTTGCCCACACTGGCATTTACTCAAGCTACCCCAATGGAAACTACAGTACTTCCACTGTCAATTTGGCTAAAGGGGGGGGGGGTGAAACTGTCCAAAACATCCCTGCTCCAGTTGAAACATCGTCAAAACCAACTATTGACCTCCATGAAACTAAGCCCTCGACTGTGAAAGTCCCAAAAGTATGAACTTCCACAATGAAACAACAGAGGAAGCCTGGTATCTGTTGCATATTGCAAGAGGTCTTTGAAGAAATCAAGAACTCATTGAAGGAAGACACCAGTTACATACATCATCATGAATGACGGATCACAAGAAGAAGTTGTCGAAGATCCAGCAACCAACATAAGGACCAAAAATGGAAGGATCTATGTCCCCCCGAAGGCTCGGAAGAAGACCCTGTTCGATTTCCATGATCACCCATTGGCTGGTCACCCTGGCATTCGAGCAATGTGCTCTGCCATGAATAAACAGTGTTTCTGGCCTGGAATGTGGAAAAGTATCAGAGAATATGTAAAAGGGTGCCCTATGTGTCAAGCCTCAAAAGTTGTTTGACATGACCATCCTCTGCCACTGCAACCAATCGAGTCTCACATGCCCCTCCCATTCAAACAAGTCTCTATGGACTTCATCACTGACCTTCCGCAGTCCCATGGACACAATTCCATCCTTACCATTGTTGATCATGGACTTACCAAAGCTGTGAAGTTACTTCCATGCAACAAAATGGTAGATTCTGAAGGACTAGCTGACCTATGGTTGCAACATGTCTATCCCCACTATGGCATCTCTGAATCAGTAATATCCGACTGAGGCCCCCAGTTTATCAGCATGTTTACCCAGAACCTCTACAAAGTGCTTTGTATCAAGTCTCATTATTCGTCTGGATATCATCTGCAGACCAATGGAGAAGCCAAACATGTCAACCAAGAGGTAGAAGGATACCTACAGATGTATTACGCCAAAAAGCCAAATGAATGGAGCAAGTACTTAGCCCTTGCTGAGTTTGCCCACAACTCGCAAATACATTTGACCCATGGCCAAACCCCATACTACCTCCTTTACAGCTACAACCCCGATCCTTATCCATCTGTGCATACCTCAAAAGCCCTGCAGGTCAAGGAACACCTAGAAGCTCTTGCCCTTGCTAGAGATGCTGCCCTTATCGCTCATAAGAATGCCATGGAGAAGATGGCCAAAGCTGGGCCAGACCCACTGTTGTACTCCCCACCAATCAAAGGAGACCTTGTTTGGCTGGATGCATGTGACCTAAAACATGACCTTCAGTTAACAAAACTTGCTCCATGACATGTAGGACCATTTTGGATCAAAGAAGTTCTGTCGGAAGTTACTGTGTGCCTAGATCTGCCCGATCATTGGCAGGTTCACCTGGTATTCCATACCTCAAGGATCTTCCCATATCACAAAACTCCCAAATATGGACCAACACCGCCCCCTCCACTTCCAGATCTGATCAATGACATCCCAGAATGGGAAGTCGAAGCAATCTTGAACCATAAGGAAGTGAAGACATGTCACAGTACACATACACATTATTTGGTCAAGTGGAGTGGATATGGACATGTGAGTAATACCTGGGAACTGGAGATGAACTTGATCAATGCAGAAGAAATACTCGAGGAGTATAAAAGAAGCTGTCATAAGCCCCCAGAGTCCCAGGAACCCACTCATGCCTCCACTCATCAAAAGAAACCTTCTCACAAACAACTTTCTCAATAAATGTCCTACTTCAATGATGAACATAACACCGAGTCATGTGAATACCTCCTGGACTCATACATCTCCTACAACGACACCAATTATGACTTCTCCCCGGGATTTTCATCACCCATCTCCCAAGTATCTGCACCACCAGCCGACTCCATTGCCACTTCAATCCAATCCCTTTTTGACCCTGGTCTCCAGGTACCACAGAACCCCCACTCCAGCATCACAATATGCACTCTCTTGAAGGGAAAGCACAGAGCACCTCCCAAAACTCCCAGAGCATGCCCATATCCAGAGCCGGTCTACTGGCAGGCATGCAACATGCCACCCCCTGAAGGAACTTTGACCTCTGACCCCACTACATCCAATAACGTGACAAACAGTGACCAACCAGCCATGTACCAGGTCCCCCATGCACCTACAAGGAAGTCCACCCCCACCTCTCTCCTCTGCAAACCAGAGGATTATGAAAGCTACATATGGATCCTTGAAAAATATGACGGATGGATTGTCTATGGATGGGACGTTGGCGACAACAGTGACTATCTCAGGCTGTTGTCTCAAGTCTACAGAAGCATTGAGATTACCATCCACCACACCACCAACGTCCTAAAGACTGGAGATGTGGTTGTTGACGAAGACTCTCAAGGCACTGCTTTCATGGAGTCAGAAGGAATGAAGGTTGTCAAGGAAATGCAGAACCTCCTCATTTCCCTTATCAACATCATTCATGTACACTTTGGACCCTCGCTTGCCCGGTCCTTTCAGTCATTTTGCAGCACACTCCCCTCAAGTATCCCACCTCCTGGAACTTCCCACAACTCTACCAATGGAAGGGCCAATGCAGTTGGTCCAGACACTACAGAAGGAGAGGGAATTCCTGGACAGCACGATGCACCAGCCCCTGGAGGTTGTGAAGTTCAGAACAACTCAGGAAGGCCTGGTGACCGACAGCTGGAGGAAGTTCCAAAACCCGAGGTACCATCTGTCTGAATGGGAATGCCTGCAACACCTTGCAGCTATAGGAAAGAGGAGAGCTGTTCTATGACTTCAGAAAGGGTCATACAGGTCAAAGAAGAATCTGTTCTCCCAGGAGTATGTTGGCTCACAGTTGATCAGTGAAGAGAGGAAGAAGAGGCAGCTGGTAGAAAGTTCCTATGGCTTGCTGCCCAGGTTCTTGGAGAAAGATGTGACAACCCGTGGACTGAAGAAGAGGAAAGAGTGGAAAAATGGCGAGAGTTCCTCCTCAAAGTCTACAATACCCAAGGATATTGGAAGAATGGTCTATTCAATGCCACATTTGCCACCCAAGCCATCCCAGCAAAACCCTTCTTCCCCCTTGAACATTCTGACTGACTTCACCTTGAGTTGGGAGGATGCATCATCCTTGACCCCTTCCACCCCCTCTACAAGCATACTTGCCTCGACTGTTGCCAACTTGGTCATTGGTCCTGCCAAAACAGCAAAGGTTCTAAGTGGACTGACCCTCATGGACATCCTATTGGACCAGCCAAGACCAATACCACTCCTTGATGACCTTGAACGGTCAATATTCAGTGACTTCAACTAGGTAGTTGGTGAGGCCACCAACCTTCTTTTAAAGGGGGGGGGGGGTGATGTCATGCCACTACTGCTTTTTGCCGCTACTGCCACCTCATGTTCCTGCGCCCACCCTGTTGTCCCCCTTCCCACACCTTGAAGGCATCTCGCTGATTGGCCTCTGTCCTTAGAAGGACAAGCCTATGGACTTTACTATATGACGTGCTGGTATGCTTACATTACCTTTCCTTTTTCAGTTTTACCTTTGTTTCATTTCCCTTGTGAAGTGAGATCCCCATCAGGATCTTCACCTTCTCTTACTTTACCTGTTTTACTTCTCCCACATGTGACCTAACATGTCACATCGCACCACTTGGATGTAAGATGGAGTCCATCTTTGATACATGCTCAGTCATTGTGACTCAATGCATCAAAGACTACTTTCATCACCAAGACACCCATTGTTTACATGTCTGACACAACAGTGTCTCTCTACCTTTACCTTGCTTAGCAGTACAGTACTTATGAGAGCCAACTGCCTGTAGGGTATAAAAGACCCTTCAGATGCAGTTGTGTCTCCTTGTACTTTACTCTACCTACTACCCTCCCTGGTAAAGGTTGAGAATCCTATCTCTGTAAATCCCCCTTTACCTCTGTTCGATCATTCGATCTCTTGGTGAGAATCTGGTTGTATCTCTCAATACATAATTCCACACTCATGTACAAGCTTTCGACCTTTGACTGTCAAGGATAGAAAGGGTGTCCCTGATGACCCTTGCTTCAATTAACTTCGCATCAAGGCTCGTTATATCTGGAAGAGGCCTGCTGCTACTAGCTCGCCTATTCCCTCCCTCAGGTTCAGGTTAGCCGCAAGGTGGCCTATAAGCACATGTCGACCCATGCCTTGGAACAGCATGCTATCTGTCGTGCCACTACCGCCCTGTTGCTGTTTTTGTCACAAGCCGCTGCCTCGCGTTCGCGCGACCGCCTCGTCATTCCCCTTCCCGTGCCTTGGTAGCGCCTCTCTTACCGACCTCTGCCCCTGTGGGCAAGTCTGTGGACATTACTATATGACTGTGACGGTACGCTTATGTTACCTTACCTCTTTTTGGTTTACCTTTTTGCCTTGTTCCCTTTGCGAAGCGAGATCCCAATCAGGATCATCGTCTTCTTTACTTTACTGTTTTTACTTCTCCCGCATGTGACCTTACACGTTGCGTCTCGCCGTACAGATGTAAGATGGACTCCATCTTTCATACATGCTCAGTCATTGTGACTCGACATGTCTATGACATCTGGGATATTTTGTTTACATGTCTTGTACAACAAACTTTCTCTCCCTTTACCGTGCAAAGCAGTATTGTACTTACATGAGCCGACTGACTGCAGGGTATAAAAACCTGAGCAGATTCAGTTGTGTCTCCTTGTACTTTACTCTACCTACCATCCTCCTGGTAAAGGTTGAGAATCTCATCTCTGTAAATTTCCTCTACTGCTGTTCAATCGTTCAATCTCTTGGTGAAGACTCTGGTTGTATCTCTCGATACGTAATTCCAATCTTCGCGTACAAGTCCTCGACCTTCGACTGTCATGGTTGGAAAGGGTGTCCCTGACGACATCTTGTTTCGATTAAATTCGCATCAAGACTCGTTATACTTGCAAGAGGCCCGCTTCCTTAGCTCACCTATCGCCGCCCTCAGGTTTGGGTTAGCCGCAAGGCAATCCATAAGCGCACGTCGACCCATGACTCGGAACATTGTGTTATCAGTCATCGCCATGCAACAAAAGAGTAAAGTACCCCTCTTCGCTCCCTGTCTGACCCTTGTGCCCGGGTAGCTATTCGCTTGTAGTACTGGTGGGTGGCACAAGTGCAAGTCGACATACCTGAAGAGTACTCCCAACATCTCATTCTATATCAGCGAAACGAGATACAGCTCCCCTTGTGGTTGCAGCTGAAAATCCGTCGCTCCTGATATTGTTCCACAACAAGAAACCCCCACACAAATCATCATTCCCCTTATTGCAAGCATCAGCCACTTAGAAGTATAAGTCCTAATAGCTGAGGAGTAACTTGCATTGCGATCAGGTCTGCCACCTGAATCTAGAGACAAAGTGAATTCCAGTGAAGGCCTCTCAGTGGTAGCTCTTGATAGCAAGACCCATAACCAGTTGGGATAACTTCAAGATCAAGAGCCTCCCAAGAAAAAGCGAATCTTAATTCGAAGGCTTCGCCAACCTTGAATTTTGAAGATTCGTGACTCGTATTAAAGAAGTCTGGAAAACAAGTAATCTGCAACCGTGTCTTCCGAAGTGGGATCAATTAAATTTCGTCCTTGTGGACAACCCCCAAAAGTTCCCCCGTGTTCGTCAAACACAACTGCAGCCCCAGAAAAGCTTGAGCGAACATCCTCTGCTCAACACTTCCAACCGTATCCGGTAACGAGTCCTACCAAATCAGAAGGAGGAGAGGGTAACCAGGCCCAGACCTCACAAGAAGCAATCACACAAGTCCCATCCCATTTCGCCCAGTTCTGAGACCCAGAACCTCTGGCAGGTAGAAAGATTGAAGAAGAAGAAACACATACAGCACCAGAAAACTCTACTACTTCGACTTCATCAAACCTAGACCTCGGAATGGCAGGAATTGGAGACCAAGAACAAGTCGCCGCACTTGCTGAACAACTCTGTCAGTTTGCAAGTACTACTGATCCCTTCGCAGGACGAACAGTCGGAAATGTCAAAGAGTTGGTGCAGTGGTATGAAAGCCTAACAGGCCACGCCGGCCTCGCCTTTCCCGCATACACCATCCCCAAGATGACTGTCGCCAAAGAAAAAGCACCCAAAGGAAGAGGAGTCGACCGAAAGGAGCTAGGCCTTGGAAAGCCTCTACCTTTTGACGGAACTAGTGGCAAGTTCAAAGCATGGATTGCATCCGTCAACAACTACTTAAATCTCAACCACCATGTCTACGACACCGACAAGTGAAAGATTGGGTTTGCCCTATCTTTCATGAGTCAAGGATCCACTGTGCACTTTGCAGAGAACTATCTCAAGGAACATACAACTGTTGCTGGTGAAGTCTATCTCTATGACAGCTGGACGACCTTCCTCATCAAGCTTCGCAAAATATTCAAGGTCAGAGACACAGAGGCACTCACATTCCTCAAGATGGCCGAGATCAAACAAGGCGATGTGCCCCTTGCTAAATATATCGGCGAGTTCCTCGATCTAATCACCCGAGCTTCGATATCTCGTGATGATCGACAAGCCGGAGTCTACTTCGGGAAGGGTCTCAATAACAAAACCACCGAATGGATTCTCCGGTCCAGCAAAATCCCTCAAACTGTTCAAGAATGGATCGATGCTGCTGTCGATGCACAAACCGCCAAGGCTAGCCTCAGCATGTACAATGAATGCTTGACCAAAGATGATCGAGAGGTTCTCCACATGTATCAAAACGAAAGTTCTTCACATGGTAGGCACCAAACACGTGACCCCTATGCAATGGACGTCGATCGGCAAAAGAAGCCTGTATATTGACCACCCCAAAAGAGGAAACCTGATCCGTATAGGTTCCGAGAAGTGCGTATGGAGGGAAAAGGAGAGTGTTACCAGTGTGGAAGAAAAGGGCACTTCAAAAAAGATTGCAATCTATCCGATGGACAAAAGCTCGTCCGTGAAATCAAGACCTTCTACAATGTGGAGGAGTTCAAGAAACTCAGAGAGGCGTTGAACGGAAAGAAGGATTTTTAGAGTCCTCTCCTGGTTCCACCCTGACCGAGGAGAGTAGAAGTATGTTTCGTTCGTTCAGTGCCCCAGAATTAATGTCTGTAGTTCACGTCAATGAAGTCCCCTCTGTGAGGGCGATCACCGGCACTCTCTTTTTAACAGAATGAAACGATGGGGAAATAAGGGCCATTATCAACAGCGGTGCCGAATGTAATGCAGTCAGTCGAGAGGCGGTTGCAAGATACCGCCTGGAGACTAAGAAGATCAAGCAACCGTGGTCCCCGCGAAGCTTTGAAGGTGCTTCCAAACAAGTTATTGACTCTGTTGCCCTGTTCACAGGGAGAGTACATGGAAGACACTTCAAGCTGTCCGCATATGTCATGGACCTCAAAAATGAAAGCATGCTTCTAGGCATGCCCTGGCTCCAACAAGCCCAACCAGTAATCGACTGGACAGCCAGAAAAATAGTAGGGTGGGGAACTCCAGAAGTCGCAACCCTCTCAATAAATCGAACATCAATTTCAACTCAACTGGAGGCACAAATACAACATGATGAGGTTGTTCTCCCAAAAGAATATAATGCCTATCGTGAAGTTTTCTCCAAAAACTGCCCTTTACCCCCGCACCGACCTGGCTACGACCATACGATTAAACTCGACCCTTCGAAAGACTTAAAGACTTTCAAGCTGGCCAAGATATATCCCTTGTCTCGAGACGAGATGCAGTTACTCAACGAGTTTCTCGAAGAAAATTTGCAAACGGGAAAAATCGAAAAGGTCCAAAACGCAGATATCCTGTGTGTACCACCGGCCCCTGTCTTTTTCGTCGGAAAGAAGGATGGCAAAAAGAGGCTCATACAAGATTACCGGCAACTCAATTCGTTCACCATTCCAGACCGGTACCCGTTACCACTCGTCAAACCTATTTTAGACAAGCTGGTAGAGTCAAAATTTTTTGCCAAGTTCGACGTTCGCTGGGGCTTCACTAATATTCGAGTCAAGGATGAAGAAGACACATTGCTTGGATCGTTCGTAACGCCTCAAGGCGTTTTCAAACCCACAGTCATGTTCTTTGGTCAAAATAACGCGCCCCCAACGTTCCAACGTTACATGGATGGCAAGTTTGGTCAGCTGCAGACTGACAAGAAAGGCGTCATATACTTAGACGACATGACAATCCATGCGAAAACGTGCAAAGACCTGAAGAAGAACATTAAAGAATTCTTGGAGATCGCGAAGAAAGAAAATTTGCAGTTAAAGTTGTCAAAGTGCGTGTTCGAGGCCAAAGAAATAGAATTCCTCGGTTACATCATCCAACATGGCCAATATGAAATGGCTCCCGTCAAGGTTGAAGCCGCCAAGAACTGGAAGACACCTGAAAACATACACGATGTTCGCCAGTTCCTTGGCTTTTGCAACTTCTACTGACAATTCATCCCATCGTTCGCTATGATCTCCAAGCCCTTACATGAGTTGACGAAGAAAGACTTCCCGTGGAAGTGGGGATCAACACAAGAAGAAGCTTTTCAAAAGCTTAAAGCATATATGTGTCAGGCCCCGGTACTTTGTCTCCCAGACTTCGACAGACCTTTCGAGGTGTACACCGATGCTTCCAAACTTGGGACCAGCACAGTCCTATGCCAAAAGTTCGACGACAAGCTACATCTGATCACATACCTTTCCCAGTCGCTGCAAGGTGCTGAACAGAACTACCAAGTATATGATCTAGAAATGCTCACTGTCATCCATGTGCTCAAGGCCTGGAAACATTATTTGTTGTCACCACCAGAAGACACAATCATTCATACCAACCATGAGAACTTAATGTATTATCGGGAACCTCAAAATCTTACTGGAAGACAAGCCTGATGGCTCGCCTATATCCAAGGCTTCCCCCTTAAGTTCAAACACAACCCAGGTCGTCGAATGATAGTCCCTGACACGTTGTCCAGAAACCCGGCCTTCACTCAGGCAACCCCAGTGGAAACTACAGTACTTCCACCGTCGATTTGGCTCAAGGGGGGGGGGTGAAACCTCTCAAGCCATCCCTGCTCCAGTCGAAACATCGTCAAAACCGACTATCGACCTCCATGAAAACAAGCCTTTGACTGTGAAAGTCCCACAAGTAAAAAGAACTCCCATTCCCAAACAGCCGAAGAAGCCAGGAATCTGTTGTGTCTCGCAAGAGGTTTTTGAAGCAATAAAGAACTCGTCCAAGGACAACACAAGTTACATCATTATGAATGACGGATCACAAGAAGAAGTTGTCGAGGACCCGACAACTAATATTAAGACCAAAAATGGAAGGATCTATGTTCCTCTGAAGGCAAGAAAGAAGACCCTATCGGACTTCCACGATCATCCATCTGCTGGCTACCCTGGTGTCCGAGCCATGTGCTCCGCCATGAATAAACAATGTTTTTGGCCGGGCATGTGGAAAAGTATCCGAGAATACGTGAAAGGCTGCCCAACATGTCAAGCATTGAAGGTTATCAGGCGTGATCACCCTCCGCTGCTCCAACCTATCGAGTCAAATACACCTTTACCGTTCAAACAAGTCTCTATGGACTTTGTAACCGATCTTCCCCAGTCTCATGGACACGACTCTATCCTTACCATTGTTGACCATGGCTTAACCAAAGCCGTGAAGTTCTTGCCATGCAACAAAACAATAGATTCTGAAGGACTAGCCGACTTATGGCTGCAACACGTTTATCCTCACTATGGCATCCCCGAGTCTGTGATATCTGACTGAGGTCTACAATTCATTAGCACGTTTACACAAAACCTCTACAAAGCGCTTCGAATCAAACCTCGGTATTCATCGGGATACCACCCTCAAATGAATGGGGAGGCCGAACGTGTCAACCAAGAAGTCGAGGGATACCTACGGATGTATTGCGCTGAGAAACCCAACGAATGGAGCAAGTATTTGTCGCTTGCCGAGTTTGCCCACAACTCTAGGGTACACTCCACCCATGGGCAAACTCCATATTACCTCCTCTATGACTACAATCCCAATCCCTATCCATCCGTTCACACGTCAAGGGCCCTGCAGGTCGAGGAGCGCCTCGAAGCTCTAGCCCTTGCTAGAGACGCTGCACTCATTGCCCATAAGAAAGCCATGGAAAAGATGGCCAACTCTGGCCCAGACCCTCTGTCGTATCAACCCCCGATCAAAGGACAGCTTGTTTGGCTGGACGCACGTGACCTAAAACGCGACCTACAGTCAACAAAGCTTGCCCCGAGACACGTAGGACCGTTTCGGATCAAAGAAGTCCTCTTGGAAGTCACTGTATGCCTAGATCTGCCTGATCACTGGCGGGTTCATCCAGTATTTCATACTTCAAGGATCTTCCCATATTACGAAACTCCCGAATATGGCCCAACACTGCCTCCTCCGCTTCCAGAATTGGTCGATGACATCCCAGAATGGGAAGTCGAAGCAATTCTCAATCATAAAGAAGTAAGGACGTGTCGTGGTACGCGTACGTGTTATTTGGTCAAGTGGAGCGGATATGGACACACAAGTAACACCTGGGAACCGGAGAGCAACTTGATCAATGCAGAAGAAATACTTGAAGAATATAAAGGGGGACGTTGTAAACTGCCAGAGCCTCAACAACCCACTTGGGCTTCCACTCGTCACAGAAAACCAAATCCACTCAAAAACTAAATGTCCTGCTTTGACAATGAACATAACCCCAAGTCACGTGAATACCTCTTGGAGTCCTACATATCCTATGACGACTCCGACTATGACATCTCCCCATTTTCGTCACCCGTCTCCCAAATATCCGCACCGCCCATCAACTCTGTTGCCACTTCAATCCAATCCCTTTTTGACCCCAGTGTCGAGATACCACAAAACCCCCACTCCAGTGTTACCGTATGCACCCTCTCCAAGGGAAAGTGAAAGACAGCACCTAAGACTCCCAGAACACGCCTGTACCCCAAGCCGGTCTACCAACAAACACGCAACATGCCAC
This sequence comes from Pisolithus thermaeus, assembly GCA_024663475.1. Taxonomy (NCBI): domain Eukaryota; kingdom Fungi; phylum Basidiomycota; class Agaricomycetes; order Boletales; family Pisolithaceae; genus Pisolithus; species Pisolithus thermaeus. The sequence goes on from JANFAF010000088.1 coordinate 316,545, forward strand.
CTCCTGAAGCAGCTTCAGCCTCTCATGCCTCTACATCCAATGACCAGACAAGTCGAGACCCGCCAGCCATGTCCCAGATCCCCCATGCACCTTCAAGGAAGTCCGCCCCCACAGCCCTCCTCTGCAAACCAGAGGACTATGAAAGCTGCATTTGGATCCTTGAAAAATTCGACGAATGGATCATCTACGGATGGAATGTCGGCGATGACGGTGACTATCTCAGGATGCTGTCCCAGGTCTACGGAAGTATTGAACTTACAGTCCACCACGCCACCAACGTCTTGAAGACAGGTGACATGGTCATGGATGAAGATTCGAAAGGAACTGCTTTCATGGAATCTGAGGGGATGAAAGTTGTCGAAGAAACCCAAAATCTTCTCATCTCCCTAATCAACATCGTCCACGTACATTTTGGACCATCCCTCACATGCTCCTTTCGTTCGTTTTGCAACGTCTTGCCCAATCGCCTCCCCCACCCTCAGGTCTCCCGTGACTCTACTGACGAATGCACCAATGGAGTTGGTGCAGACACTACGGAAGGAGAGGGAGTTCCTGGATGGGACAATGCGTCGTCCTCTAGAAGTAATCAAGTTCAGAGAGACCAAGGAGGGTCTGATCACGGATGACCGAAGGAAGTACCAAAACCTGAGGTACCATCCGTCCGAATGGCATCGCCTGCAGTATCTAGCAGCGATAGGGAAGAGGAGAGCAGTCAATCGACTGCAGAAAGGGTCGTACCGGTCGAAGAAGAATCTATTCTCCCAGGAGTACGATGGCTCGCAATTGATCGAAGAAGAGAGGAAGAAGAGAACGCTGGTCGAAAGTTTCTGCGGCTTGCCACCCAGGTTCTTGGAGAAAGATGTGACGACCCATAGACCGAAGAAGAGGAAAGAGTGGAAAAGTGGAGAGAATTCCTGCTCAAAGTCTACGACACTCGACAATATTGGCGATACGATTTATTCAACTCGACGTTCGCCACGCAGGCAATTCCCGCAAAACCCTTCTACCCCCTCGAATCCTCAGACCGACTTCGCCTCGAGCTGGGAGGAAGGGTCCAACTCGACCCTCTCCATCCCTTCTATAAACACACTTGCCTTGACTGCCGAAGACTCGGCCATTGGTCCTGTCACAACGGAAAAGGTTCTCGCTGGACTGACTCTCATGGACGTCCTATTGGACCCTCCAAGACCAATACTGGAACTCGACGACCTTGAATCTGTCATCTTTCGCGATCTAGGTAGTTGGTGAGGCCACCAACCTTCCTTTCAAGAGGGGGGGTGATGTCGTGCCACTACCACCCTGTTGCCGTTTTTGTCACAAGCTGCCGCCTTGCATTCGTGCGACTGCCTCGTCGTTCCCCTTCCCATGCCTTGGTAGCACCTCTCTTACCGACCTCTGCCCCTGTGGGCAAGTCTGTGGACATTACTATACAACTGTGATGGTATGCTTACGTTACCTTACCTCTTTTTGGTTTACCTTTTTGCCTTGTTCCCTTTGCGAAGTGAGATCCCAATCGGGATCATCGTCTTCTTTACTTTACTGTTTTTACTTCTCCCGCACATGATCTTACATGTCGCGTCTCGCTGTACGGATGTAAGATGGACTCCATCTTTCATACATGCTCAGTCATTGTGACTCAACGTGTCTATGACATCCAGGATATTTTGTTTACGTGTCTTGTACAACAAACTTTCTCTCCCTTTACCGTGCAAAGCAGTATTGTACTTACATGAGCCGACTGACTGCAGGGTATAAAAACCTGAGCAGATTCAGTTGTGTCTCCTTGTACTTTACTCTACCTACCATCCTCCTGGTAAAGGTTGAGAATCTCATCTCTGTAAATTTCCTCTACCGCTGTTCGATTGTTCGATCTCTTGGTGAAGACTCTGGTTGTATCTCTCGATACATAATTCCAATCTTCGTGTACAAGTCCTCGACCTTCGACTGTCACAGTTGGAAAGGGTGTCCCTGACGACGTCTTGTTTCGATTAAATTTGCGTCAAGACTCGTTATACTTGCAAGAGGCCCGCTTCCTTAGCTTGCCTATCACCGCCCTCAGGTTTGGGTTAGCCGCAAGGCAATCCATAAGCACATGTCGACCTGCGACTTGGAACATCGCGTTATCAGTTGTCGCTGCACGACACTATCAGTCATCGCCATGCGACACTAAGGAAATACAGCAGTACAGTAAGGGCTCTATATACTGTAGCTGTATTGGCAATAAAGCCATAAAAGAAATGTGTCCATGGCCCTCTAAGAATGGGCACATAGCATATACAGTAAAACGGGGACATGGGCACATCCAATTAAGGTAAAATGGAGACGAGGTGTAAGGTATGTATGGACCATGGAACCAATGAGAGCAAGCACATAAGGTGGGCCTGTGATAGAAGGGCAACAATGCACAGCAAGGTGCAGCTATAGTACAGCGGGCACACAACCAGGAATGAGTCATGAGAAGGAAAACAGGATACAAATGCAAGGTGGAGACACAGCCTGTTGAAGGGCACATGACACATCTGGATATAGAGTTGGGGTTATGCCCAATGAAAAGAAGACAGTAGGTGATCGATCAGAGACAGATCACCACAGATAGAGTCTGGTGGGCCAATTAGGAAGTATTACCTGGACACTGATAAGGATCACAATGATACTACAGCCAACAACAATGAAGATGGCAGGACCAAAGGTGTGTATCCAGAGTTCTAGTCCAGAAACGGAAGGACCCAGATTGAGGTGTAACATCACCCCCCCTTCAAGGGTGGCAAGCTCCTGGTCGACAAGTTCAGTGGGTATGCAGCGAGGTTGAATGATGGTTGGAGGAGGGTGCATGGGAAGATGAGGAAGGGGAAGACAGCTGAGAGACAGGGGGTCTGAATGGGCAAACAGTGGCTGCATGTTCAGGATCCAGCCAGCAAGAGCCTGCCCCATGACCACACAACCAGTGACCTATGTAGCCACAGTCATAGCAGGTGTAAACACAAAGGGGGTGGTCAGAAGGGACCTGGATTCGACCTCCAAGATAGAAGTGCAATTTATCCTCAAGTTCAAGGACAATAAAGGGTGATGCCAGGAAGGGGTTGAGCATGTGAATCACATTATACAGCTTCTGATTGGCGATTCCCCAGGCACCTTCACATGACTTATCAAGAAATGCTTCCCAGTCAAAAACAGTAGTGCTGGTGGTCGAATACCTCGCTAAGATGGTGGCTGCCTGCTGGAAGATCCTTTGTTTCGTTCATTCTTCTGATTCTGGGGCCAGAGGAGGTGTCTGGACCTTAACCTCAGGGATGGATAGCCTTGTTGGGTCAACTCCATCAGTCGAGCATCCTCCTGTTGACTTAGCGGTGCCCCATGTCAGTTCCTGGAAGGACTGCCATTCAGTGGGTGGTGTCGAGTGCTCCTTATGAAATCCTGATCCTCCTCTCTCTGCTGCAGCAGCCACTTGGCATAACACATCCAGACCAGTTCTTCTGGGTCGATCAGCTGTAGAGCGACGAAAGGAGTTAGCAATGATGGGACCAAGATCTTGGTGTAGGATTTGGATGATATCATATTGGACTTTGCCCATAGTGGAGATAGCAGTGTGAAGGGTATTTTTGAGGAACATGGCATTGCTGGTAGAGTCAGGAGTTTTAACCATGACATTGAGAAACTTAGGCACATGAGAAGCTACTATGTCTGATCCCTGGAAGATCTGACACAACAGCCATAGATGTTGCTCTTGTTCTCATGTGACCCTGATGAGTGGGTCCCCTGGGTTGTACTTCATAAGCATCCAACAATAGTCAAAGAACTGTGCCATCATGGGTTCCATGATGACAACAGGGGTTGTTGGTTCTGTGGGAGAGACAGAAGGCCTTGTACCGGCTGGTATGTGCTGGCAAGGAACAGATGCAGGGAGGGGTAAAGTGGGTAGCAGTCAGCAGTCTGTCTGACTTTGTCCACCAAAAGGTTCATCATTGTAGGGCACGGCTGAGAGTCGATCAATGAGGGGGACCAGGGGCATTGGCATTGGGGGTTGGTGTTGGGCTTTGCCCTTACTGGGTTTGGTGTGGCATAACATGAGACTTCTGAGCAGGCAGAAGCTGGAGGTGTCAGAAATGGGTTCAAGTGAGGTAGAAGTCTCATTGTTGGTTGATGACAACTTTCTGGTGAGTGGACAGCTGAGTAATTCACGTGGGAGGGGAAATGAACCAGAGGGGGAGTACAAGGGAGAGGTTGCAGAGACCTCCATGTAGTTGTCAGCAAGCTCGGAGGCAAGGGTAGCATCGTCATAGTCAAAATAATCAGAACCAGGGTTTTCAGTGTTAACAGAGCAGGGGGAAGCCATTCAGTTGAGGCAACAGGCAAGTTTGTATTGTTCGAGTACCTCTTCTGCATGCTCCTTTATATTTTCCTCTGGCTCCCACGTGTTAGAAGAATGAGGGAACCTGACCCACTTCACAAGATACTTGTGCCCCTTGCTGTGGTGATTTAGTATAGTCTCCACTTCCCATTCGACTTCATCATCTACCAGGTCTGGTAATGGAGGTGGAGGCATGCTTCCATATTTGGCAGTTTCGGTAAATGGGTAGATCCATGATGTATGGAAGACCAGGTGTACCTTCCAGGTGGGCAGTAGTCCCAACCTGACAGCCATGGGTGATATTACCTCAACGATGGGGAATGGACCCAAATGTCTTGGTTCTATTTTTGACGACTGTCCCTGGGTGTGTAAGTTGCCTGAATCTAACCATGCTTGGTCGCCTTCTTTGGGTTCTGTGTACATTCCTTTCAATCTCAATCGCATCATGTCCTGTGCCCATTTGTGGCTAAGCTGGGTGATGTTGTGATTGATTGCAAGGGACTGAAGCCAACCATCAACCGATGGAGCAGCTGTGGCATGCATAACCAGGTATGGAGAGGGATTGAATCCATAGAGTAGCAAAAATGGGGTTTGCCCATGTACTGAATGGATGTGTGAGTTATGGGCAAACTCAGCATCTGGAAGTTTACAAGCCCATGAGTTGGGCAACTCAGCACAGTAACAGCACAAGTATGTTTCGAGTTCTTGGTTCACCCATTCACTTTCTCCATTTGTTTGAGGGTGATATGTGGAGGACAGCTTTGTTTTGATTCCAAGTGACTTGTACAGCTCTTTTGTAAATGCCAATGCAAACTGCAGACCATGATCAGATATAACCACTTCAGGTAGTCCATACCATTGATAGATATAATGCTGAAACAAGCAGGCAAGGCCCACTGAGTCAACAGTTTTATTTGTTGGCATGAACACTGCCACTTTCATTAGCCCTTGATCCACAACTGTCAAGACTGAGTCATAGCCTTCTGATTGGGGAAGGTCGGTAACTAGGTCCATGGATATCTGTTGAAACAGGAGCAGGTTTTTGGGTGTATCATTTGGGGTAACAGGCAGCGTGACTGGGTGTGTGACAACCTTGTTAGCCTGACAAATAGGACAGCCTTTAATGTAGTTGCATATTGACTTCCACATCCCAGGCCACCATACTTCTTTGACCATCTTTTTCAACATTGCTTTGATGCCAGGGTGACCAGCAGCCAGGTGATCATGGTAATCATGCAGGCATTGTTTGCGTGTTCTGGGTGGTATATAAAGTCTTTGTTTATAATGTTTAGTTCCATCCCTAGCCATTTGAACATTGGGGTTTTCTTCGGAGAGAGTAACATCCTTTGGCATTTTGCTTGTGGTGCGATCATATACTTCTTTCGAAATTACATATATCCCCTTTTGGCGATGGTCAACCTTTTTCACATCCATCATGCAGCATTGATCCAAGGCTGTGTCAGTGTTTTGGGTTTGATCAGAAATGGAAATGTGGGGTTTGTCAGAATTCACCCCCCCCTCAAGCCACATGGCATTGGGAAGGGCAGCAGCTGTGATGGCAGGTTCTTCATTGTAATTGGGTCATCAGGATAAGGCATCAGGAACCCCCATAAGTTTACCGGGTTTGTGCGAGAACATGACAGGGTAGCCCTGGAGTGTATTGAGCCACCTTGCTTGCTGGGGGGTTAACTTCTGCAGATGTCACCAGTATGTAAGGTTCTTATGATCCATAAAGATCACTGTGGGTTCTACTGGTGAAATTAAGTAATGCCAGAAGGCATCCAACATGTGAATAACAGCAAGCATTTCCAGATCAAAGACCTGGTAACATTGTTCAGCCCCCTTTAACAACTCAGACAAAAAGTGGCATGGGTGCAATTCATCGTTGGGTCCCTTTTGCACAAGCACAGCCCCAGTTCCAACCTTTGAGGCATCCATAAACAAGGCAAAGGACTTGCAGTGGTCAGGAATTTGAAGGACAGGTGCTGAACACAGCAGCAACTTAATCCTTTCAAAGGCATCATTCTCCTCTTCATTCCATCGCCACTTTGTATCCTTCTTTGACAGGTTGTGAAGGGGTCTCACGATTTGTGAGAAAGATGGGATAAACCTGTGATAAAAGTTGCAGAAGCCCAAAAATGAATGTATGTCTTTTAGGTTGTGGGGGAGCAGCCAGCTTTTGATGGCATCGGTTTTAACTGAAATGGTTTGAACATTTCCCTTGGAAACTTTCATCTCCAGGAACTTGATTTCTTTGGCTTCAAAGATGCATTTCGAAATCTTCAGGCATAGCTATTCCTTCTTGCATATTTCCAAAAACTCCTTAACATACTTTTGAAGTTCTGGGATAGTCTTGGCATGGACTATGACATTGTCCATGTACCCACATTGCTGTCTTTTATGGAGTTGATCAGTGAATGTGGTATCCATGAAATGTTGAAATGTCAGTGGCGAGTTACACTGCCCAAAAAACATAATGGTGGGCTCAAACAAACCCCTAGGGGTTAAGAAAGCCACCTTCCACTGATCTTCCAGTTTTACTCTGACATTAGTGAAACCCCATTGTACATCAAACTTGGTGAAATACTTGGACTCGCACAGCTCATCTACCATTTGAGGTATATTCAGCAAGGGATACAAGTCATGAATCGCATGGGAGTTAAGATACTGGTAGTCTTGAACCAGATGTTTCTGACCATCCTTCTTCGCAATGAAAAACACCAGAGCTGAGACAGGTGAATCCGAAGGCACTATTTTGTCACACTGCAAATTTTTGTTGACAAACTTGTCCAAAACCTTAAGTTCCTCAGGTGACATCGGGTAAAGCATCACCTTCTTCATCAACTTCTTATTATCTTTCCAAAACTCCTCTTTCATTTTAATTTTGTGGTCGAGACCCTTGCAGAAACAAGGCAGCAGAATGTCAGTTTCAGAGAAGACTTTGGCAAACTCGGCATACTCCTTTGGGAGATCAGGGACTTCAGCCAGTCCAGCATTTACCTTGAGCTGAGTAGAGATGGTAGTGTGGTTTACAGAGGCATTCTTGTCCTCATGCATACCAACTTTGTTCTTCTTTGGCAGCTGCTCACCCAGGGAACCACCCCATCCAACCACCCTATGTGTTTGCCAATTAACGATTGGCATCTCTTTCTTGAGCCACAGCATTCCTAAGATCATATGATCCTTTTCCATCAGGCCAACATAACAAAGAACTTGGAATTCGTGTGTGGGTTTTATGATATTCTGGCTTGCCCCATATCTCAATGACACACCAGCACTTCTAGAACACTTCACAAGGTACACAATGCCACCAGTTTGCTAACCCCTCTGCCAGTAAGCAGCCACCTCCTTCTTAAAGGGCTACAAGCTTTGCTGTTTGCATCACTGGTGCTTCCTTTTTATTCAGGGAACACAGCTCACTCTTCGCCCCAGGTACAGTACCTCCTCCGGGCTGGGAAACCCTTTGGCTTTTCACCCATACCTCAGTCTCACCTGCAGTATAAACCAGGGTCGCCCCTTCCCTATTTACCATTCTGTTTGATCTACATACAAGTCAACATGACCATCTAATCAAAGCATGGAGTGTTTGATACACATGGAGGAAAATTTACTCTACTGTAGTCCGCTTTTCTGCTTATGTAAGCAACTAATCTTTGCACCTAAAGAATGTACTACCTAGGGGGCAGTTTATATTCCAACAATATGAACTTTCGAGGTAAGCCATTCCTTCCCACAGCCACTCTTCATACATGCTAACATGTGTCAGGTGTCATTTCCCCCCTACCATAGTGAAGCAAGCCATTCCACTGTGACACTCTGAGCAAACACTCCCCACATTGTGCAACATACACTGGCCATCAAGGTAAGCCATTCCCCCCACATCTGTCATACAGTGTGCTAAGATGCTTATGAATGTTGTCACATACTTAATCCCAACACCCTCCTGCATCACATATGTGCTGCATGCTCACAGCCTTGTGTGTCCCTTGTACATACTTCAGCTGTTGAGGTAAGTCTTTCCCCTACCCCTGCCCCATTGGCCACTTCTCATATATACTAATACCTTTCTGCTGTTGCATCCCCCACTGCAGCAATGTATGCTGTTCCCCCTTGATGCATTTATTACACACACAGGTTGCCCATCATGAAAGATGTTCTGGCATTGAGGTAAGGTGTTCCTCACCATCTATTTTTCAACCCTGCTGATACATTTGTGCTTGTTGTCATGTAGGTACCACATACCTTTCCTCACTGCTGTGAAGTCAGCAGTAGGTGATGGGTGGTTGTTGTGTTAACTAATTATTCATAGGTGCCATTCTGTCATTGTGCAGACTGCAGCTGCACATGTCTGGATGGTGACCCTCCATCCACCTTGTACTTGGCCAGTACATTGTTGGTATGGGGGGTAGTTACTATATTGTAGAGTAGTGTAGCAATAGTCCATGCTTGCTAATGCAGGCTGGCTTAATATATACATGTCTGTGCTCACAAGTGTGTGCCAGTGATTATTTGTCTTGGTGACTTGGTCCATGCCTACAAGTGTAGACTGGCCTAATATAAAATGTTGCTATTTTTTTTCTGAACTTAGTCTGTGCCAACTGGTGTTGGCCAGTAAATGTTGGTCTAGAGGGATTTGGTCCATGCCTGTCAGTGCAGGTTGGCCTGATACAGTGAGTGAAAAAACCCTTGCAATGTTTCGCTATTTTGCACTAAGTGCAGTGTAGCACCGGAGGGCGTGGGAATCTCGCTTGGCAGTAGTGGGATGGATTGTAGTACTGACTCTTGGCTACCAAGGGGTCATTGTATCATGTGATTCCATCCAGTAGTCATCAAGATATGCTGGTTTTAAAACAGGTACACCATTGCAAGGGTTTATTCACTTTTGGTAATGGAAGGGTATATGGGGGATATCAGTACTTGGTATAGCCTCCTTTTGCTTTAAGCACTGCCTCAACCCTCCTAGGCATGCTTTCAATCAACTTCTGACACTCTTCAGCTGGTATATTATTCCACTCCACCTGAGTCCTCTCCCACAAGTCCAGTATTCCCTTGGGTGGATGCTCATACTCTGCAAGCCTCCTCTTGAGGTAACCCCAGGCATGTTCTATGGGGTTGAGGTCAGGGGACTGTGCAGGCCATACCATAGTCCTAAAATCCTGCTCCTCCAGCCACTCCTTGACCTGCTTGCAGGTGTGCTTGGGGTCATTGTCCTGCTGGAAGATGATGTCAGGAGGATGAAGACCATAATACTCAAGGGAATCTTGTAGTTCATCCTTCAAAATTTGGAGGTAAAGGTCTCCATCCATCCTCCCATCAATCTTGGTGGCATATCCAACACCCTCCCAAGTCATACAGCCCCACATCATGAGAGAACCTCCTCCAAACTTCAGAGTCCCCTCCACTAGCCTATTGTTCAGCTTCTCCCCTGGCTTTTTCCAAACCCATTTGCAACCATCTGAGCCCAGGCAGTTGATTTTAGTCTCATCAGACCATACCACCCTCTTCCAGTCCTCCAGAGTCCAATCCTTGTGAGCATAGGCAAAATCAAGTCTTGCCTTGCAATGCTTGGCAGAGAGGATAGGATGTTTACACTTGACCACAGCCTTCATACCAGTCTTCTTTAGGTGCTGCCAGACAGTGTTTGGGTGGAGGGGCTGGTTGATGATATTGGTAAGAGTTTTGGTCACCTGGACAGCATTTTCTGCCTTGTGAGTGGAGATGAGGTGGATGGCATGGTGGACATTGGCAGGGGAAAGCTTGGATGGACGACCTCCAGTGGACTTTTGCAGGGTGGAATGCTCCTTGGAATGAAGCCTAGAGATGGTAGAGAGATGGAGGCCAGTACTAGAGGCAATAGAGGAAGCAGAGTGACACAACGCGGCCATCAATATTTAGGATGGGGGAAAATGTAGTGGAAAACATGATGGCAAAATTTTAAGATTATGAATCAAATTCTAACAGGGATGGAGTTCAAAGTCTTTCCAATTGTGAGATTGTTTTCGATAACTACAAGTTTGCACAACCATGTAGTCATGTCCAAAATGTCAATCTAATTTTTAAGTATTGAAGCTGACAGCACACTCATCAAGACTTCAAGTTTTATCTTTACATTTGAGTCACGGGTGAAATTATTGTATTGTTGTTGCCCAAACAATGATTTGGACTTCAAATTTTTGTTGGCATAGAGACCAAGGTTTATTGTTGAAATGAAAACAGGAGGGGATATGCTATCTGAAATTCTGAATTTTGTCCAAGTCAAAACTGGTTACCCGATCATCGCCCTGATCATCGCCTGACTCTCACCCCGATGCTGCACATTTCTCATCCATCCATGCCCGAAAAAGCATGCATGTGGAAGTTCCAGAAGTAGTACATTCAGGATACAAAGACAGGACAACCATATAAGAAAAGCGCTAGATGTAGTTCATCTGGTATTCTAGTATCTCTGTAGCCAAGGAATGGGTGAAGACTCAGTTATGAACAGCAAAGACATACCAAAGATCGGATTGTAACGATCTTTATAGGAATGGCTCCTTCGAGATTGCAGGCAACTTCCACTCATTCAAATGCTTAGTCCTGTGAAGATTGAATGTAAATACTTGTATGCCAGACAATGGATGCGACCTACCTGACACAGCGAAAGTACAACTACAGCCTCCTTGGAGACCATCCACCGTGCATAGTGGCTAACGACCCATGAAATATCCACATGCTCCAATCTCTCGCTAAGGGCAGATGAGTACATTCTGGCTGGGAAATGAGGGTAGGTGGCATATGGGTCAGACATACTAGTGGGCAGGACACACTGCCTCCGAACTGCAAAATGGAGTAAGCCATTATGCTCATATATATACATGATGCACCCAGGGACAACCGGTGAAGTCCGATTCCCATTTGAATAGTATAGGATGAGTGAGTTGCCGAGGTGTGTCGAGCATCAGCTGTAAGTAATCCCATCACTGGTCTTGACATTGGCACGCAACACGGCTTTGCGCCAGTGAATAAGTTCTTCTAAGTCTTGTGGAACACGTGCCGCATTCCACGTCTCTGGTACCCTGACCTTGACATCATCAAGCAAATTGGTATCATCCAGATCCACATGGGCACACGTATTGTAGGCTCGGTCGAGGAGTATCTTGCACTCCTGTATGGTGGGGGGACAGTTCAGGCGAGATAGCCAGGCCCGCAGCTTCGCTCCTTTGAGGTACGAGTGCAGCATAGTACTTTCCTGTTCACCTACAAAGGACTGAGGACAAATCAAAATAGAAAGATTAAGTACTTACCAGATTTATGATTACTGGGAAGACATTGCAGTATTCTGATTAATCGTTCAAATGGGAATGTCCACCAGGAATGTACTGGGCTGAAGAGAACAAGATAATCATAGATGTGAAATGCAGCGTGATGATTTGGTCGAAGGCTGAAGCGAGGGTGAGCATTCTTTAAGTCCCCTACATAGCAGGCGATGCATGAGCAATATGCAAGTGCTCGCTCAGAGCTCATTGTCCGGGAACATGCAAGATAAACTGTGGAAACAAGGTCCATGGTATGGTCAAGGATGACCTCGAGGTCTGACCCAGCATTACCAACTCCCCAAAGACTGATGAGTGCGATCAGTATGTAGACAGTGATGAGCGAACGCCACTCATCTGCTTTGACCGTGCCCGCAGCCTGATCTCCGAAGTTTTTGGGCACCAATCCGAACCACGATGGCACAGAGGTGTCGCAGATAACATCGCGTATGCATCCCAGAACTTTCACTGGATCAAGCTTTGGGGTACCTCTGTCAGTTGTACACAGGGGCCGCTCATGGTGCTACAGAAACTTTCAGCAGCGAGTTTCGCAGACAACAGGAGTTCACACACCCATTGTATGAGTGCTTTGGCATAGTCGACTTTATATAGCCTCATTTGCTTTTCAGGAATGCGGTCTAATGTCTGACATACATATTTCAAAGCGGCTGTATTCTTCCTGAGAAGGGTTTCTTAAAGACAGGCCAACGAGGTTGCAACATCGACATCGATGTCATTGTCCACAGAGGGAACTTGAGCAACTAGAAGAGTGTGAATAGCAGAGACCTGGGCAGCCTCCTTTGTAGTCATACATAGCGTTGCTGCTGTTTCGGGATCAAGCTGCTCGAAATTATGGTAGAACGCAGGGATGTTTGCCTGAGACGGGATGGTATTTTCATTTTTGAGGCCAAGGAGACTGTGTACATGGTGCTGTACGAGACCTTCGAGGATACAGTGCATCGAATCGACCACAAGTTGCCGTGTAGGATCCCAGTAGGGTAGTCGCCAGAGCTTGGAATAGCGAATGCCATGCTCTTTGAAGAGCTTTTCATGCTCAGTGGTTGTCAGGGCATCTCTCCACTGTTCGGCATAACGCCGCAGTTTATCCTTGTCCCTGGATACCCACTTTTCAAAATCTGTTCTACCATAGTTAGTTTTATGGTAACAGTTGCATGTGCTACAGAAAAAATGACTGCCAGTGCCAGCAAGAGCAGCAAGATGGTGCGCAGATGGTAGATTGCAAACAACGAGTGCAATGGCACTTCGTGTGACCCTTCCGTTGCAGTGATTCGTGGTTCTCGAGTAACGAACCCCTTGCTCCCAGGAAGTAACGAGTTGGGCGATAAGAGGGCGAATGTAGTGGTTCAAGTTTTCCAGTGAAGGTTGCCTTGGGCCTGGAATGATACCAGCAAGATACATATTTTCAGGTTTGTATCACACGTCAAGAGGAAGGTTTAGGCATGCCATGG